>JAYWMT010000366.1:0-485861 GCA_039090855.1 Macrothele yani
ACCATTAAAAAACAAACCAATTTTAAAAATTTTACTTGAAATTCTACAAGGCACGGAATTTCGGGAATCGGAAGGCTTCAAAACCTGGCCATGGACAATGTGCAATCGCATGCTAAAAATCACGATGAAAGAATGTGCGATGTCGTAGCTATTCTGGAACAACTAATTGTCCCGAGTCTCGAATAAAGAGCGGATTTTTTTCTCAATTATCTTTAAAATTGGTCAGTTTTTTAATGGGCATTATTTTTATAAGACAGAACTAATCACCATAATTCAAACTACGTAATGTCACTCACCATGTCTCTTCCTTTCTCTGTTGCAAGTGTCGCCGCGATCGGTTGAAGATCTTTGAAGGAGATAGGTAACACGCGATCCCTTCTCAGAACCTGGAAAAAACCCATGAAAATGAAAGTTTTGGGACGATTATTCCCCAATGAAACACAATTTCAGGAATCGGAAACTGTCCAAACCTACACCATTGACGATGTCCAATCCCATGCAAAACATCACGGTGTGATCGGATGTGTCATCTGTTACTTATTTCCGAACAACTAATTGTCTCGAGTCTCGTAAAGGAGTTTCGCTCAACAAATTCTAAAACAATTTAGTAAAAATCATGCAATGCATTGATTATAATACGCTTCCCAACATACCAGAAATCATTACTCAAATTATGAGGATATTGCTTGTTGAATATATCTCGCTCCCTGTGCCCTGACCTTTGATCTCATTTCGATTATATTTAACAGAACCGGTTCAGTTATTATTACTTCCGAAATAACATGATGAAGTTTTGTCGCAATGGAAGCATGTTTACGTAAGTTATGATGCATAAGGGCTATGGAATAGATTCCGCTCCTGTGTTCTAACCTTTGATCCCCATTGAGCCCATTTTCAATCGGATTCGTCCCAAGAGCAGGCCCATAAAACATACTAACATTTCCTCCAAATCGAAAGAATATTTACGTACGTTATGACGTATAATGGGGATGGAAGTGATTCCTCGCCTATGTCCTGACCTTTGACCCTATTTCGGCCCATTTTCAATAGGGATTCTTCCCAGGTAGTCCCCTACCAAATACTAAAATTTAATCGAAATCGAACCTTTTTTTTGCGTTAGTTATGAGGCATAAGAGCAGTGGAATGGTTTCCGCTCCTACGTCGTGACCTTTGACCCCATTTCGTCCATTTTCAACAGGATTCGTTCCCAGGTAGTCCTCTTCCACATACTAAAATTCTCATCGAAATCAGAACCATTGTTACGCACGTTATGACGCATAAAGGCAATGGAATGTATTTACGCTCCTATGTGTTGACCTTTTGACCCCATTTCGTTCATTTTGAATAGGGTTCTGATCCTCAGGTGTTCCCATACCACATACTAAAATTTCATCGAAATCGAACCATTTTTACGCGAGTTATCGTGCCGAGACAGAGACGGACAGACGGACGGACGGACTGGACGGACAGACAGCCGGACAAAACTGGAACGCATATACGCTTCTTCAACCTACGGTTGGAAAGCGTAAAAAAGAATGCGTAAAATTTATGGATTTTCAGAGCAAAAGTACGAAACATTCTAAAAAGGAATGCCAAAAATTTATCATGAACTACTTCTTCTCCTACACGCATTCACGGTGTTTGTCATCAGATTGCATGTAAACAAAAAGGAAAGACACACTCCGGTAGGGAAACACGTTCTTCATTTTGTATCGCGAAAGACACACACACATACACAAACTTGCTTATTTGATATTTGAATCATCTATGCTCTGAACATTTTGTTCTATGTTAACTACGTTGCCTCGATAACCCGATACTGGCCCTTTAAACTACAGGCCCGTACATTTTGGTATATTTTTAGAACAAGTTGAACGCGTGCGATTAGCATTTCTTCTAATACAGTGAGTGCACAAAGGCTAGGAGTTACTTCAGCCGGCATCATATTGTTTTCACGTGTATATTTTGTAGGATATTTATGGCATTTTTGTCATTTGTTATTTTGAAGAACGTCTGTGAGGTATAAACCATTACACGATGCGCATTCAAGAAAATTATTTCTATCTAAAACATTAACAAATTCGTCAGCAATATCTTTATCAGTTTCTAAACGTTTCCGCGTAGGAACAAAATGAGGTTGCTGAATGCGTGTCAGTGCCTTTATAGCAGCTAACCTCTGCTGCTTTGTCCCACGGCCAAGATTAGGCCGAGTAGGGAGGTTGGAAAAATAATGAACATCAAGCAACACTTTCCACTTGTTCAGCCTCTATCTCTGTTGGAACGGTTGTAGCAATTATGGAATCATCGTTGTGCCGAGTATCTTGCATACGTCTCATTAACAGAACAGTTCGTCGACTTAAAATTTGTTCCCGCAGAGCCTCGACGCCATTTTATGATTATCAAAGAAGAAAAACAACGAAAATTTTAATTGCGACTATCGAATGTAGTTGGGAACAAATGTAATGATGAAGACTCAACGAACCGGCAAAATAACGTCATTGACGTCATATTCCCCGCCTCGATCGTGACTTCAGCAGTTACAGTTAGAAAAAAAAACAAAGTCAAAAAAAAAGAAAAAAAGAAAAAAAAAGGCTTAACGGTGCCGAATTCTAACGTGTTTTTTTTTGTGTCCACAATGTGCTCGGTTTCCTTTTTTATCAGTTTGAACCAAAATAATTTCAAATTGACTGCAAAAGAACTAAAAATCTGTGAGCTCCAGTACAACCACTGATCCTAACTAACACCCAATGTTGCGGCTCCGACCCATCTCGCAGAAATGATCAGAAACCCTATGGTTAGACAACATCGCCTTCATGGCCTGCAGGAGTATTTGTCATTATTTCTACATATTAGGGTGTGTTTCAAGCATGATAAAGCTTTGTTTTCAAAACGCTATTTGAAGTATAAGCTTCCACTATGGATTCAGGTCAACAATAAAGTACCGATGAGCATTATTTTTTAAGATGTTGTTGTCCGAAGACCTCATCCAATCTCAAACAGCATTAAATACGATTGAGGAAGAATGGAATAAGAACACAATCCGCAAACTGAAAATAAATATTTGATCCTTCATAAGAATTACGAACGAACCTTGCAGCCGTTCGTAACTGGCACTATATTTTCACAATTTTTTTTTTGATTGGAGATTTAACGACCACCGTGAGCAACTCAATGGGCTATAAGCAGTCGCCCGTCCACTAATTTAGGGTCACTGGTTCTAGGGAAGGGATAGAGCCAAGTGCCGTAAAACAAACACGACATCAATGCCTCACCGGGATTCGAACCTGGACCCCGTTCGGACGAAAGATCTGTGAGGCTGAATCGCTTAGACCACTGCGGCCACCGCGGGCGGCATTTTTCACAAATTAACTTCGCACTCAAAACACAGATATTACGCTATGCAACAAGTCCATTCAGAAAAGAGAGATCCAGGAACGCTACTCATCGCTAAGTACTTCCTTTTGCTTCTTTGTTTCTTGTAAGTTCAAACAATTATGATGTGTACAATAAAATTTTAAAGCGTTTTTAGTGAGACGTACACCGCTAATTTATATAACCGATATTCCCCCGTGTTGTTGTCATGTGAGCGTAACTGTTCCGGAGTATACAATTTGACACAGAAGTTTGCCCAACCGTCAAACGCACTCTGCACATCGGTAGGTTAAAGGCGGCAAGAGGATACCTGCGTTTATTCGACACGGCATTCGTTACAAATGTCATCATGAAAACAGTGCTGCAAAAGCATGCGCAACGATCTGTTCTGTTCTGTGGGAGAGTATTGTATCGAAGTGCACGTTTGACGTTTAGCTTAGACGGTTTAAAATAGGTGAGGTTGATTTTAGCAATCGAAAACGTAGCGACGCCTTCGCAGAAGGTTGCACATGAGGAACATTTTTTTTTATTTGATTTCTGGAGGTTTAACGACCGCCGTTAGCAACTTAATTGGCTATAAGCAGTCGCCCGTCCCTAATTTAGGACCACTGGTACCTAGGAAGGGAGAGAGCAAGTGCCAGTGCCGTAAGACAAACAAAACACCCATGCCTCACCATGATTAAGACCGGACCCCTTCTCGGACGAATGGTCATGATTCTATCAGCTTAGACCACTGATCTACCGGGGGCGCCAGTGGAGTTGAAAGCATTGCTGGATAGAAGATTCCGTAAATTTGTCTCAAAACATAAAAGAACTAGCTGAAACGACTCTTTGTAACTCAACAAACCCCGTCCAACCGTTTACACGCAATAGGAAATATTCAGAAGGAAGGAAAATGGGTGCCACATGACCTGAGCTAGAGCGAACAAATCCAGAGCGTCGTAGTGAAGCACATGGATCTGTTGAATAAACAACAGAGGAAGTATTTCCCTGTGGAAAATCGCTACGGGTGATGGAAACTGAATATGGTACGACAATCCCAAACGCAAATAACACTGGGCAGACCCCTGTGAAGCAACGACTTCTACACTGAAACGCAGTATTCACTCCAAGAAAGTTCTGCTGTGTATGTGGTGGGATGTGAAGCAACGACTTCTACACTGAAACGCAGTATTCACTTCCCAAGAAAAAGTTCTGCTGTGTATGGCAGGTGGATGTGGAAGCAACGACTTCTACACTGAAACGCAGTATTCACTCCAAGAAAGTTCTGCTGTGTATGTGGTGGGATATGAAGGGTGTGCTCTATTATGCCAGGCCTATTGGATCAGTCAAACGGTTACTGCTGATCGCTCCAAGGCAAGCAATTGCTGTGAATTGAACCAGGATTTCTGTCGAAAACGTCCATTCACAGGCAAAGGATCTGATCCTATGAAATTACTGCGTGACTGTGCTAGACCGCATGTCCGAGGAAATCTGGTCAAAGAAACGTTATTGACGCCGTTGGCTGGGAAAGTTTTGGAGTACCCGGAGTATAGTCCCGACATAGCCCTTACAGAATATCATTTGTTCTGATCGGATGAAACATGGTTTGTCTGCTATGTAGTTCCGAGTGCGTGTGACGAAGTGCATGCAAAAGGTAGGTTGACGACTTCATCGCGATCACACGACGAAGTAATCTTCATGGCTAGAATCGGTGAGCTTCCCGACCAATGTTCGAAGGTATGCGATATATAATGACGGCGAATCATTTCCTGATTCCGTAAAGCTATTGTTGCTCTCTCAAATTAGATGTGTTCTCTTAGAACGCTATAGAACTTATTTTGTACAGCTAATAGTAATAATTACATATTTCCGTCAGAATTTATGACGTTAGGGGATTATACACCAAACCGGGAGGATGAAACAGTCGTTGACACTGCATCCAATAGACGTTCCCTTGTTGTTCAACGAAAGTGTGTTTATCTCTAAGTATATACACCAAACCGGGAGGATGAAACAATCGTTGTCACTGCATCCAACAGACGTTCCTTGTTTTCACCGAAAGTGTGTTTATCTCTAAGTACAACTTCACTCATGCTGTAATGACGATATTTCCACTTACATTCAAGCCCCATGGATATTGTTGATTGCAAATTCTGTACCCTGTACCGGATGATGAATTCAGTATAAGGAGACGAGTTTCACATTTTGGCAGAATGTAAGCATGAAAAAAAAACTAACGATACTTACCTTTCTTACTGTATACTTAAAAAACATATGCATAATGTACTTTTATTTACTATTAAAAAATTTATCTTGTGACCGTTAAGGCAACATCCATCGAGCGTTTCCTGACGTTGAATGAACATAATAAAAGTTAAATGAACTTCTGACTGTTCCTCTTTTCAACTGGCACTCGGCCTGATGACGCAATCACTCTGTTGCCTTTTAGGTTTGTAAAATTCCAAATAAAAAATATTTTTTTTAATTGCAATTCGAGCATGGTTTTAAAATTAAGTAATTTTCTGCATATAGACTGCATTCCTATAAAATGTCCTTTGGACATGTTATTCTGATAGATGTTGAAAGAATACATTTTTCTGTACCTATATTTCTTCCTTTTTTGTGATTTTACACTCAGTTTTTATGGAACGACTGTTGTATAATATGAGCACTGCTTTCAATATTTTGGATTACATGGTATAAAATTCTAATCAACTGTATTTCGCTTTCAAAGTGCGAAAATTATTTTTTAAAGACCAGAAGAAACTATAGAATATTGGCTGACTGTACAGATTTCTAATTTCAGTCTATCCAGAAAAAAATTACACTTCCGCTACTATTCTCACCGGGAAATAGGAATATTCCTTGAGGCAATGTAAATACACTGCCGGACGATAGCAACTTATAAAAATGGAAGGCAGTGAGAATGTGGAAATTAGCATAAGTGCGGGATACAATAAGACGTGTTGTGCGTATGCAAATTTTGGATTGCCGAACTTTACATTCGTGACGTCATAGCGCTGATAAGAGATATAAAGGATTTGACGCGTATTGACCAATGTTGTTCAAACGCAAAGTTGAAAGGGAAACAATCAATTGACGAACTTGCAATTTTCAGCGTATGTCTTCCCGACATCAACTAGATGATTTTACGCGTGGCCGTATTATTAACAAGATTGAAGAAGAGCGAAAAATAACAGATGTTGCCAGGAGTTCTGACGTCAGCCACAGTGTTGTTTCAAGACTTTTTGGAAATCATTTCAAACAAATGGAGAGTGTAGCAAACGTCACTGGGGAGGTCGTGTTTTGCAAAGTACGACACCTGCAGAAGATCGGTACATAGTGCTATCAACAAAAAGACACCGGAGCAGCACAGTTTTAGTGAGGTAACACATCAGTTTATGGCTGCTACTGGCAAGCGGATTTCCTCCCTGAAAACTGCTCGCCAGACATTTGCATGAAGGAGCCGCCGTCCTGTTGTGTGCGTCCTATACGCCCGCCGTCCTGTTGTGTGCGTCCCATTTGTCCAGAAGCTCACCGTACCGCCATGGTGCCACATCAACATCGCAATTGGACTGATGTTTAACGACTGGTCTGCTGTTCTCTTCTCAGATGAGAAGGTAGACACAGTCTATCGTCTGATTGTCGACGACAACTGACCTGGCTTGATAGTGGCACTTCATATTGTCCAGCAAACATACAGGAAAGGGACCGATATCCGACATGTAGTGTCATGGTATGGGCTGGCATCATGATCAATGGCCGTAAGTCCATCTATGTGCTTCCAACTGGGACTATGACTGGCCAACGATACATTAATGATGTTCTGCTACCTGATATTCGCATGTTCCGTGGTGCTGCTGGTGATAGATTCATTTTCATGGACGACCTAACGCAACATGTCATCAAACAGTCGCTGTCCAGGAGTGTCTTAAGAGCGAGGATATTCAAACGCCTCGTATGACCAGCACGTTCTTCAGATCTGAGTCCCATTGAAAATGTGTGGGATGCTTTGGGGAGGAGCCTTGCTGGTCGCCAATGCCCTCCAATAAACAAGGACACCCCCATCCGTTCACTGATAGAGGGAATGGGATAAATTACCCCCCAACAGCTGCTTGATAATGTTGTGCAAAGCATGACACGACGTGTGTAATCTTGTATCGCCTCCATGGTGGCCATATCCCGTATTGATATCTAACGCCGGTGGACGGTAATTGCATTTTATTCACGTTTACGTATTCTGCACAAAATGGCCTGTTTTTTTTTCCTTTGAACACGTTCCAAACCTCTTCTAGATTTCAGAGCACAAAAAATTTTCTTTCTTGAAATGTCCTGGCATTCTGGACATTATTTTATTTCCACTTCTGGCATCCAACCACACTTACTTTTTTATGCGCTTTATATAGCCGTTTATGATTCGTCCTTAGCAATTGCCCAGCGAAGTGTATATTCAGTAGAAGACACATAATGGCATTATTCAATCGAAATTAGGCTTCGAAATAAAGCGCCAAAAATAGAAAATAACTTCCTCCACTTCTCAACAAACGAATTGAGTAGTGATTAGTCACCAAAGACATAAAAGCAATCACATACATGACGGCCAAACGAAACCTCGTATGCGATGGGTTTCCCAGGACATGAGGGAAAGTCAGACATTCATTCTCAATTTTCAATTTTGTCCACATTCTCGTCTCTCATTTACTATTTTCTTGGGTGTTTCCGTCCTGAATATACTTGCTTCTATGTGCTTTGGAGTGTTGTTTCACCATGAAAATGGGTGATACTCCTATCCAGTGCGTAATAAAGACTAGAAGTAATTGTGGAATACGGACGGACTTTAAAGAATTATAATTTCTGTAAATGAAAGCTTGAAACATAGGAAAGAGGGATAGATTATCCAGGTTTTCCCTATGTAAAAGAATATTTGTTGATGTGTACATTTGGTATTCATTCTTCTTATTTTCCTAGAAATTAATTGCTAATAGAAGAAAAAAAAATAAGAAAATACAAGACGTTCATTATATGAAACATCACATTGTACCACATGGTAAGGTTTATAAAAAACTTTCTACCTCTACTAAATTACTATTTGCATGTTATGAATGCTATTATTTTACATGATACATTTTTGATATTCATTACCTAATAAACTATAAGCACTTTGCAAATGTGTTTCTAGTTGTATTTATATTTGTAAGTTTAGTAAAGTGTCAGTGACAGAAATACAAATCAGAGGCTCCTATTCTTATATCACTATTAAATATTGTGCCTCATGCAGAATATAATAGCAACTTTACGCATGATTCAAGTGTTTTGAAATACACAATGATATTTTATAAGTAAATATTTACAGTATATTCATCTTAAAGCTCTCTAAGTTATAGCTGCTTTACGGAATCGTAAATAATCTAATATCAGAGAGTAACGAGAAATCATTTAGTAAAAATAAATCATTCAAATTTAGAGTGATTACATTTCATTTTACTTATCACGAAATGATATTTCTTAGAGAATATATTCAACCTAAATCCCTCTACACGCGCTATACTGGCTAGGGATTCGTAAATGAACTGAAGACAGAGAAGTAGAGAAATTTCATTTATTGAGATGAATCATCAAAATGTGGTGTAACTGGATTTCTCATTTTACATATAGGAGAAGTGATATTCCTCGAAACGTATTGTAATATATATGCGAAAGAAATATGGTACGACGTATACAAAACTCGGAAAGAAGCCGCAATATAATTTCATTGATTTTACTAAGTTTTAATAAATAGGAAACTTCCGAACGAAGTTCAAAGTGAAATTAATTATTATTTGCGGCAATCTCAGTGATTTGAAGACAGTGAAGTTTTCATTCTGTTAGATAAAATCCTATAACGGCACTTTGTTCCAACAGGTATCTTACATATTATCTATAATTTTCGCCACGCTGGATGGATTCCATTCTTGTGCAGAAGAAACAGTTTTCTATAGCTAAATTGGTAATAAGATGAATTTTTCTGTTTGTTGATGCCGAATCGCACCGAATTACACGTTTCTAAATGATGACGGCACATTAGAGATTAGGTGGTTCAAAAACGATGTAACGATAAATTAAGAAATTCACAAGAAGTGATGTCCCACAAAATTAGACAGTGATATACAATAATTAATAAATGCCTTTAGACAGAATATTATTTAGATTTAAATTCAGTAAATGCTTGCACTGTTTTATGAATCTTTTAATATAATTCCTAGGCATTGAAAATTTACCAGTTTTGAAATCATCGGTTCTGCCTAATACCTAAAAGAGGTTAGCCAGCCTCTTCAGTGTTCAGTAGCAATAGTGACAATTTTGTAGTGTCTAAGGTTCTTAGATATCAGATGTATTGAGCGCATTAGCGATCCACGGTCTCATTTGGCTCATACGTTTAACATCTGTGTGGAGGTGCGGAACCCAAACCAAACCCGTTGTTCATTCGTAACTCAAGACAAAGAGGATAAATTAAAATTTATATGAAAAAGCTAATATTTTTATCCATTTAATTTTTTTTGGTTCTTCACACTAATGGACCCAAAAAATAAAATAGGAAAGAAAAAATAATCTCCACTTTAAATTGAATTCTTAACAAATATAATAAAGTAACGTTTCCCGTTGTCATACAAGTTTGCGAAAAAACACAGTGGGAACTTGAAATTTTTATTAAGACGAATAAGGAATTTATATCAGCAATAAAACTTCCATGATCTTCTCTAATTTGCGCAGTTTTAATAACTAGCGTCAAACCTATTCTGATAGATAGCTCTTGAGTCATACAATTTAAATACACAGCAAAGGCCTGTATTGAATAATGCCTCAAATTCATCTGTTTCTTTCCTCTACCGAAATGTAATGAACTTTCTTTTACACACGGCATTGTTACTTTTTTAATCTCTATTTTACATTTTGACATCCAAATGCAGAGTATTTTTCAAAATTCGAATAGAAATTATGCCTGAAATTACTTAGAAAGTATCTAAGATTCCGGTGATGCGACAATAAGCATTTGCAGCCAGAGTGTTGTTATTCCAGGGAAGATTCATGGACGGAATGGCATATGATTTCAGCCTTTTCTGATGACTCCATGGAAGACCCAGTCAGTAGGATTTCAAATGACCTTTAATTTTTTTTCAGTAAAATGTTTAAAAAAAATTGTTGCATATTCACATTTATTGCGTCTTTTCGTTTACATTTCACAAGCCACGTTTGCTTTTTTCAACATGTGATCTTTTGGGATTGCATGATAAATAATGCTCAGTTTCTAACGTTGATTAAGTAAAATATGTATGTAGTTTTTGCAATAATAACACAGGTTTTTCATACAGCAGTATGTACATACCCTATTTATGAAAAACAAAGGATCGAGATTTAAGTCCTAATGTTTAGAGTTGTTTGCCTTATTGTTTGTAAAATACTGTCTCATGATATAAATAATAACAACAACTTTTTAAATAAATGTTGACAAATGAGTAGTTAAGAATATTTTACTATGAGTTTATAAAATATTAAACCGTTGTTGGTTTCATTTTTGTGCTCTTAACTGTAGAAATTGCTGTGTGGCCTTCAAAAGCACTTCGTTTTACTTTTAGATTTTTATGAACATTATAAATATTTATTAATTATACAAATTCTTTTAATATTCTACCGTTGCGGCCTAAGCCGAAAACTTGAAAAACGCTTGTTTAAGCGGATGAATATGTAAGTTGAACATTGTTAGGTTAGGCAGATTTACGTACAGGAGTTCTCATTACCTCGGAACCCTGCCGCAAAAGATGCTTAATCATTAAAATAAAACCTATTTCAAATATTTCCTGAGACATGAAACAAAGCATTTCGTATTTTATCTGTGAGTGTATCAGAAACGTGAAAGGTATAAAAAACCGACGCATGCAACTCATCGATAACTTCATACAAACTAATGTTGCTTTGGAGGCATATTCTTTGTTCCCCTTTTATAATAATGTTTAGTCGTAATAAAATATATATTATTCCCGGCACCAGAAAGATAAAATAATTGCTCTGTTCAAGTTTTGTTGAGAATCGCATTGGTGACGTTAAAGACATTGATACTTCGAATTTTCCCATTTCTTCATGCAAATTGTCACAACAGAAAGATCCTGCATCTCCTTTCTTGGTATACGCTGAAATTGTGGAAGGTATTATATATTTGCGATGAACATAGCAAAGCTGATTATAGGGCAATAAGTAAAACATATAACGACTGCTGTAAGTGCAGGCGAATTCGTTTACTACTACCGCATTTAAAGCAAAAAAGAGCAGGCACTACTCGTATTTACACTGCAACAGAAGCAACAGATTCGGAGTATTTCGAAAATGAAACCGGAAGGGATACCATCATGTTACAGCACCAGTTGAATTATCAGTATATTAGAGTAAATGAAACATATCATTGATACACACATACGAAAAAATAGCAGTACGCAAATAGGAGACGTTGTCGTGATCCTGGAAAAATCCTTCGTGAATGGAAGTGTGCTCTCGCTATTAGATTGTGCAAAATGAAAGCAATATTACTTCATATAAAATAATATCTGAGTAGTGTAAAATAAGTAGATCAAAATGAAAGTGTTGTTTTCCAGGAAGAAAGAAATTCGCGCAAAGTTTCGTAATTTCCATCGTCTAAAGGCATCTGTTTCTGTTGACGACGGAGTTATCTGTTGAGCGTGACATAAGATCTGACGACTGGAAGAATACAACCTAAATATTGATTTAAAAATTATTAATAATATTAAGATAATATCATTCAAAGATCTTACAAACATTATCTGACATTTTTTACATTAAAAAGTACAAGAACGTGTCTAAATTCCAAATTGCTTAATGAAAAACAATTTAAAAAAGGGTCACTACTTTAGACAAAAAGGGTTGCAGCCGAAGATGATCATCCATTTTCTCTACCAATTTAGCATGTTTTCCTCTTTGACTAACTTATAAATTGTGTGTTTATTTGATCAGATTTTTTTGTTTAACTGTCATTCCAATATGACATGATACCAAAATTTTATCAACATTGAGACACTGTCTATGTTCTTGTCATGGGATGGTGTTTCTTTTTCGGGAAATTAATCTGGACTCTACCTTACCCAACCTGGACCTTTTTCGATTTTGGTGTTGTGTTCTCCTTGCAAGTTCCCGAACTTCTGTGCCTCACTAATATCTGGGATTTGAAGCAAATTGGTTCAATTGTGTAAGAGTTTGAGTGTACAAATTATTTTTGCAGATTTAATGATTCTTGGGGCCATTATAGCTTTATTGAATACTATTGAAAGTTTGTTATGCCTACTGTGTGTCAATTTCTGTTCTCCCTTTCTCAGCAGAGGGAAGAGGAACCGGTTTTCTCAGATCACTTTATTTCTTGCTATTTTAATGAATTCGAGCAAGCTTTATGAACAAAGACAGCACTGTAATGTAAAAAAATGGTACACCACTATGAAGTGTTGTACCCAAGTTTGTTAAACACTGTCCATTTCTCAAATGATTTAGACACTTAGCTTCCGCATTTTTTTTATTCATATGAATGTTTTCGAAAATACGGAAGGTATTGATGTCTTCAGTTCCAATCGATTCTATTGGAGCAATTTTCTTGCTTTCTCGTATCGATATTTTTATTCGTCATGTTTCTTTAAATTCAATTTACTTCTTCCATCTGTGCATTACGGAGTGACTGTTCCGTTTTTCTGTTAAGCTGCATTTTAGGGCAATTCCTTTAAGTTTTAGTGTAGATAAGTCACTGTTGCTGATTGTGTGTGCGTGCGTGAAATTCCGTTACTTACTTAGTACTTTCTTTCCTCGTTTAACACTGAAATGTAGGAAAGGAAACAGCGAATTGAAAATATTTAATGACACCGTGATGAATGTATAAAACCTCAATTCGATATGGGCAGGACGTATCAACACTGCAAAATTTATCAACCCTGGGGAATCCTTATACTAGACTGGACGAAGACTAGAACAAAGCTACTTTCGAGGTGGATGGATGAAATTTAAAAGCAGACAGGGGTGATCTGCCGATATGAAGCTGAGATTGTTTCTAAAGCTGTAATAATTTGAAAGTACATGGGCTGAAAAGTCTGGGATAATTAAACTGTGTTTCTGTCATAAAGGAAAATGTCTCTATCTTAGGTTTACACCTGGAGCCTACACAACGCAGGCTGAATAATTTATTGCTATCTTAACTTTAAATCCCATGAGATATCCATAAAATTGAATTTTGATTACCTAACTTTTGCACACACATCACCACTAATGGCTTGCCTTGAACTTTATGTGTAGGTATGCAAAAATTTAAAACATAAATTAAAAAAAACAATCATTGATAACGGATTTTAATCCTGAAAGTTTTCTTATTTTTTTTCTTACATTGGCTTCGACATCAAAATCTTCAATACAGCTCTTTTAGTTACTTTAAAATTTCTCTTGGGTAATACATCTGTCCTTTTGCACATATTGCCTCAACAGGTTTTTTATTAGCATGATTTAGTGACAAAAGGTACGTGTTTCCTCAAATATTTATCTAAACCAAGTTCGTGCGAAACTTGAACAATTTGTAGATTGTTTAATGCTTCTACAGGGGAAATAGCAAAACACTTTTCAACCTGATGAAATCCCTAAAGGGTGGGATGTTTCTTTGAGGGAATTCAGGCTCTCTTCGGGAAAATCGGTGCATTTTGTGTCACATTTTTTTGAGCCCATAAGCTTTCCATATGGGATAGTCATGTGGGATGATTATGATTTGAAAACTACCAGGCAAAAAACTTTACATCTTGGGTGTCTATCCTTCTGAGAAAGTCATCTGTTTGATGTGAGAAATCTTGGAATTTTAATTTTTGTTTTATGTCAATACATTGGTATCACTACTATGTTTTTACTGTTTTAAATATACAATTTGATAATTTTTGAGTTTTACATTTTTTCTTTTGAAAAAGGGCAAACAATTTCTGTCAATTTCATTACAAAATAATAAACACGGCCACCAAAACAGCGTTGGAGATTTGAACAAACGCAACACTACTAAATCTTGTCTGTTTGGTAAATAAAAGGGTCGAAAAGTATGCAACGTTTACACGTTTAACCTGCATTCTTAATGTTGTTGCTAAGAGATTGATGTTTGAGGTTTGAACAAACGCAACACTACAAATCTTGTCTGTTTGGTAAATAAAAGGGTCGAAAAGTATGAAACGTTTGCATGTTTAACCTGCATTCTTAATGATGTTTTAAGAGATTGATGTTTGAGGTTAGTCTTTCTTGTTTACGCATTCGGATTTTTCTGTAAAACTTAGCAATCGACAGAGAAACATTTGGCTTGATCCATTTCTTTATTCTTCATTTGAAGTTTGCTTAAATCGTGCTGAAACATTTTAGTGCTTCAGAAATGCAAGAAATATTCTAATATGTCACTGTACAATTTTTCAGCTGAATAAGAAAGAATTCCGTCAAATTACGCACTAGATAGCAGATACTCACAGACAAAGTAAACAAGATTTACATTTCAAGATGGAAACACATGGCATAATTAATATAGACCTAAATCAAGTTGATATTTCAATGTAACATAACCACAGAAATTTGAAAATTTCATCGTTCACAAACGGGAATCGATCCTACATCTCCCGATTTGCTCTCGAGTATGTTAACCATTACACTACTTAGGACAATGAAATTCAAACAACTGAGGCATTTAATATGAAACATCAGACTTTTATGCGGGTTCGATTCCCGTTCCAGGACGGCAAAATTTTCAAATTTCTGTGGTTATATGAAATGGAAATAACAGCTGGATTTATGTCTATATTAGATTTACATTTTTTAATGCAACTCTCTGTTTTGCATTTCGACAAGCAGATATCGAATGCTTCAACCCGAACCGGAATGAATAGTTCGGTTTTCTGATTTCTTGGCTGAACCGGCACTCAATGCAAAAGAAATTAAGCATATACTGGATTTTCGTCGTTGCCGTTCTTACTTCCCTGGCAGGAATAGGCTTACCCCAACGGCACAACCTCACTTGAGTATGGGCATACCAAGTTAGATTCGCATTCTCTCTTTCAGTTCTGGCTAAAACGCACACATTTATGTGAAGTTGGTTTTAAATAAAAAATGGTGCTTAATTAAAATTTTCCCATACAATACTGCATCACAAAGTTTTTCTGTGTAAACATTTTTTTTGACAGAGAATAAATATTTGGAAGTGATTAGAGCACGCAATCCATGCGTTGAATTCAACGACTGTACGCCATCAATCAACTCACTTTGTTTGGCACAGTCTATACAGAAGAGCCAAGTACCATTCTGATAACATAGAGTTACTTTTTGTTCTGGTAAAAATCATCTAAAGTTATTATTCCCACAATAGATTTTGCTATTTCAAGCGATATCAAGACTTTCCTAATATTTGGTAAACAAAGTAAATTGATATGAATTAAAACTTTTATATAACTTTTATCTCCAATAAAATACTGTATTATACTGCCTTAAAATTATGTATGTAATATAACGTATCAGACCATTTTTTTGTGTAGTGCATTTAGTAACAGACGTCACAGTCATGGCATATACAGTTGTAAATTTTATACTTGTAGGTGGCATGGCTATGACGTATATACCTGACTCTGTAAACGTCATCAACAAGGCTCATTATTGAAATGGCCCGTGCTATAGGTCTCTGGAACATTCAAGGTGGCACGGTTGTAGAATGCCATCATAGCAGGAAATCAGTTCGGAAGATTTGTGGTTTCGTGCAGTTGTCCCGTTGAATGCGATAACTGTAAAGCGTAAATACCTAGAAGAAGCAACAGCGAAAAGGCGATCTGTATGCTACGTAAATTGGCAGTCACAATCCATCAAGTGATGATGTCGGTGCTGCGACAATATCCGTTATCCTCGTTTGCAACATTTATTACCGATGTCTAAAATGTCACTGGAAGCAACATTCTGAACTCTTTAAAAGCCCTAAGTAGCTCACCATAGTTCTGATTCTAATAGCCACTTATGAAAATATTTGCCTTCATCGGATGCCATTCATTTCCTGTAAAACGTCTGATTTATACTTGCAGTTTTCATAATTACAATTATGATATTTTTGCTGGGATGCGATATAATGTATATCTTTTTGGACTCGTATTTCTCCTTTTCTAAGTAGAAATATCTGCATTTTATCATGCTGCTACCTTTGATAAAAAATTATAAAAATTTTGCCGTCTTTAAATATAATCCCTTTTTTATCATAGATATGCGTCTTTCAGTTGAACCTTTTTTCGTTGTTGTTATGTGCACTTTTAAAATGGGCATTTGAAGAATTCCTTTCTATCACAAAACGTTTGCCATAAATCCTATATGAATATTTTCAAATCTTTGTTGGTGGGATAAACATCACTGTGAAGAATATTGCACACTATTCCATGCACAAGCACCTGATTGGAAAATTGTTTCAGGTACAAGTTACATCCTCGTATTCCCGTCCAAATCTTTTCGTATATTATTCAATTTTATGTAAGACATTTGTTTCAGCCGATGTTTCTATACATAAAGCCAACAATCAGATCAGAATGTTTCTTATCAACTATACAGACATTTATGTCCCTGTTGAATGAACACTCAGGAAAAATTATCTTCTAAAATGTTATGAAGAAATAATGACTCTACAGATAATAACATGAAACGATGAAATTAATTAGATAAGTATTGATGAAACTAATTAAATGAGTATTAATGAAATTAATTAGATAAGTATTGATGAAACTAATTAAATGAGTATTAATGAAATTAATTAGATAAGTATTGATGAAACTAATTAAATGAGTATTAATGAAATTAATTAGATGAGTATTGATGAAACTAGCCGAAAATTAGGAAATGTTATAGTCGATGTGTTGAAAAATGACGAAACATCTTCAAGCTTTTTCTTCGTTATGATGGAAAAAAGGCTGCTGCATGCAAATCATATCGCATTTGTTAACTTATATAGTGAATCTATGCACTTGTGGCTGAATGATATCAAGTAAAACAATGCGATATACTTCCTTTCGAAAGCAGCGGCGTACATGGAGTAAGCCGCTCATTATATTTCTGTGAGCTTTCCAAAAATAATACATATAACATGTGTCGTCCATGCTTTGCACATGTGTGAAAATTTTCAAATTCTAGACAAGCCGATGTCGATAAGAACAGAAGTGTTTGTTAAATCGTCAACTGGGATTGACTTTTCAAAGAAGAATCCTGATCTCCCACTTCCACCTTCAAGCATAGTCTCCGCTGGGATACCAAAGCCGTGGTATACTATACAGAGTATTTAGATCTGTTTCCTGTCAAATGGACGAAGAGCGATGCTTCTTCAGTTGAGACTGTTCAGCATTTAATGAATAATACTAACCTAACCCTCCGATCATTTCATAAAATCTGATTCATACACACACAACCAATTTGAAAACGCCACTGAGGTCCGTGAAAGTGATGTCAAAAACGGGTGGCATTTTTCTAGGGAAAGCGACTGATTCCGTTACTGCGAAAAGAGGTCTTTCGCTGTGAAACTGTCACCTGTTTGTACGGTCGGCTTCACTGCTCGACTCTGAATTGGTGATTTGCTAACTTGCTTGAAGCCGAAAGATAGAACCCGACAACGAGCATGCTCAATTGCTTAAACCTGCTCCACAACCCCCACAATGATCATTTGGTAACAATCTGCATATTGTGATCAGAACTTGTTGTTATAAAATAGATTTTAAAAGTTTCCAACAGTTAATATCAGTAACATAGTAAAATTCAAATTTAAAACATCCAACACATTTTTGAAATAGTGTATGTTAAATATATTATTATAATATAAATAGCTCTAAAACATGTAACATAAGTTAAAATTTCATACTAATTATTTAGAACAAACAGTTTATCTAACGAGATTAAGAAACGAAACAGTTATTAAGAAAAATGTAAAGGAATATAATAATATTTACGAGAGCCTTATTGGCATGAGGTGTTGGCTACTAATCAGTCGTACGAAATGGGTTCGGGTTTATTCAATCCCGGCGAAGCATATATGATGTATGATGAGCTTGCACTACCACAGTGGTCCATCCCTGACACTAGCAGACCAAAATTTATGACAGGTGACTGAATTGCACATCGTGGTCTTTAAACCCTGCAGACAAAACGAAAAAGTAACTTTTTTTTTGGCCAGTAATATATTCAAATTTACTCACAAGCATGAAAACACGGTAAAACAAACAGTTTTCAAACTTATTCACAAGTTTACTACTGGATAACAGTCCATAATACCAGATAATTACTTATTTTTATTTTTTATTTTGAAAAAAAAAATAGTGTATTAAATTAACTGGGATTTTTTTTGGGTTCAGAATGCTCTCAGGTTTCCAAGAGTTGACGCCCATGTACCTAATCACATATATTTCTTCAAGAGAAACACGTCCGAGAAAAATTTCACCATTCGTTCAATACAGTGTTCAGTATATCAAAAATAAACGTATTGTAAACTATACATACCAAGGAAGAAGTTCCCAGCTCAAGTCATGCTCTTAAAATCCTACTTTCCGAAATAGGGGGAACATTTAAGAAGGTAATTACGATAGAAATGTTTTAGCATTTTCTATCCATCATTCTGAAATATCTTTAAGACATAATATAAATAAAATTATTAATCTACTATCAAATATTCGTAATTATCTTTGTTATCTGTTAAATGAGGGAACACAAACACTATACCAAAAATAGCGCAACGCAACTAAAGATATATAAACAAGTTCAACACAGGCAGTGACCATAGATTGGTGAGATGTAAGATGCACCTCAACACTAAACTCGAACGTAGCAAGCTCATAAGAAAAACAAAATGTATTGACATAACCAACCTTAAAAAACACCATAATACCTTCAAATTGGAACTGAAGAACAGATTCTCTGCTTTAAAAGGCCTAACATCGGAAGAAGTGGATATTTCTGAAGTTAACAGAAAAGTAACCAAAGCTCTTATGGAAACAGCAACAAAATTAGCTGGGTCTAAGAACAAATTGCATGTGAACAACTTATCAGAAAAAACCAAAATGTTGATGCAAAAAAGAAGAGTGATGAGGACAACTAAAGAAGATGTGACTTCCAAAGTGGAATATATAGAGCTATGCAAGACAGTACGAAAAAGTATCACTGAAGACGTAAGGAAATTCAACTGTGAAAAAGTAAGGAAAGCAATTGAAAACAACCAAAGCCTAAAGATAGCAAAGGGACATCTCAGTAAGGGGAAAAAACAGATTATGGCACTGAGAAAAGAAGATGGTTCTGTAACAAGAAATAGAGGCGAAATTTGAACAAGAGTGAAAGATTTCTACTCCAAATTATATGAAAGGGATGATACATGTACTCCAGACATCATGAAAGGTACCAGTACCAGAGTTCTTCCAGTCCTTCCAGCAGAAGTTGCACATGCAATCAAGAACATGAAGCGAGGAAAAGCTCCAGGAGAAGATGGAATTACTGTAGACATCATACAAGAAGCAAGTGGAGAAATCGAAACAGTACTCGCCCAAATTTTCACTCGATGCCTTAAGGAAGGGAAAATTCCTGAGGATTGGAACAACGCTACAATGATCTTGCTACATAAAAAAGGTGACATTGAGGATCTCACGAACTACAGACCTATCAGCCTCCTATCAGTGGTTTATAAAATCTTCACTAAAGTTCTTTCACACCGCTTGAAGGTGACCCTGGACATGGCTCAACCGAGAGAACAAGCTGGAATGAGGAGTGGCTACAGCACAATAGATCATATCCACGTACTGAGAGAACTAATTGAAAGAGTGAGGGAATATGAGCTTCCTTTTGTGCATGGCTTTTATCGATTATGAAAAAGCCTTTGATTCGGTGAAACCATCAGCAGTTGCACTGGCTCTGAAATCCTGCGGTATCGAAGATGCATGCATTAATATTATTAATAACATCTATGAAAATGCAAGTGCAAAGATTCGGCTGTTTGAAAATACAACACACATAAAAATTGGAAAAAGAGTGAGACAATGTGACACCATATCTCCGAAGCTCTTTAATGCCACATTGGAAAATGTCTTTCAATCCCTGAACTGGGAAAACAAAGATATAAAGATTAATGGAGATTATCTAACCCACCTTCGTTTTGCTGATGACATAGTCATTTTTGCAACTACCCCATCAGAGCTACAGAGTATGATCCAGGAACTTGCTGACAAGAGTAAAGAAGTGGGATTAAAAATGAACTTTCGAAAGACAAAAATGATGTACAATGCTTTTACAAGAAATGAAGATTTATCGATTGATGGAGAAAAGCTGGAGATAACAGACACGTACGTTTATCTTGGACAGCAGATATCAAGTGAGGGTCACATTGGTGAAGAAATTAATCGGCGTACAAAACTTGCCTGGAGAGCTTTTGGAAGAAACAGCATAATTTTCAAGAGCAATATGCCATTATGTCTTAAAAGAAAAGTGTTTGATCAATGCATCCTTCCAGTGCTTACGTATGGTGCAGAGACGTGGACCTTAGCTAAAAAAAGACATACAAAGGCTGCAGACAACTCAAAGCAGCATGGAGAGGTGCATGCTTGGTGTAACCAGGAGAGATAAGAAGAGGAACACGTGGATCCGAAAAATGATAAGAGTGGAAGACATCATGATCAGAGTTAAATCCCTGAAATGGCAATGGGCTGGACATACTGCCAGAAGAACAGACCATCGATGGACAGCCGAAATTTTATATTGGATTCCAAGGGACAGGAAAAGACCCAGAAGAAGACCACATGGAAGATGGGTGGATGAAATTCGAAAGTATGCGGGAGTAATATGGAGGAGCCTAGCACAAGACAGACCGTTGTGGAGGAAACTTGGGGAGACCTTCGTCCAGCAGTGGATTGATAATGGTTGACAATGATGATGATGATATATATATATATATATATATATATATATATATATAGAAAAAGTTTGAATGTGTTGGTAACTCCACCTCTAGAAGCTGTTACTCATGTGCAGAAATGTTATTTTTCCCAGGGAAAATTGAATGATGCCTTTTCTATGGAAAGGCAATGCTGAGATATATCAGAACGCAAAAGGTGTGTACTACAACCGACACGTTTGCAAAAGTGATTTCCATTTGAAAGAACGAAAATCAAGGCACGGGGAGGCAAACGTTTCAGCACAAAATAAGGATTACTGATTACGGTGTATCCTACCCTAAAAAATTGCTGCACCTGCGTTAAAAAACACTGAGCACTTTCGAGCCGTTCATCTTCACGATAATAATGAACACATTCCACGCTTGTAAATTGTTTTAGGAAGTAGTCAGAGAAGTCTCGCCTGGTGCGGTCAAACCACTTTCGGAGCAGTAGCGGGAGATCGTGTCACACGCGTTCAAGCCGTTTTAGACAAGTCTGAACTTAAAGCAGTCCAGCTGGTTCAAACTGCTCAGAGTATTAAGGTTCCGCTATTAGCTTATTTTCTGCGTTTGATTTGCGTTAGACCAAAGCACCGGTAATTTCGCTGATTCGTTGAAAGTGGAGCTAAATTCAGCCCAAAACCGATCCTAATATACAGCACAGTGAGCCCTAAGGCTGGGGCCGCACGAACGCTAATTATTGCCAGATTTCTTCAGTAAATGGAGATGTTATGAAAGTCGCAAATAAAGGGCTAGATGGTAGCTGTTAAATGTTGCTCTTATCACAAGTGTTGCCCGGCCAAATGAGCAGTATGGGCATCAGTTAGGTTGCGTATTTGAGTTAGTAGCGTGATGAACCATGAATCTCCAGCATAGTAAATATTAAAAAAATGCTTTCGGATCGAACAGAACTAGGTATATTTTAACTTGAATTATTGTATGTTCACAATCAATATCGTCTATCGTGATTAATTAAATATAAAATATAATAGAAACAAACCATACCATCCACTCTCTTGAAATGTCACTCTGTGTGGTAAGCGTTCCGGCTACAAATGAAATGCGTAAAATGGGTCGGAACGTATTCTCCTGCGACATGACTTTGATGCCGCATTCCTCACCACCTGATTTGTAAGATTTACTGCTGAATCTAGCCACTACTGCTGCAGGCCTTTCAGTGCATTTCTTCCGCCACAAAAGTAGCAAAAATCTGGCAGTAATTATCGCTCGTGTAGCTCTAGCCTAATAGCTAAATTGGTCACAACGGACAGGTAGCGAAATCTTTAGAGCATTGAACATAACTTTTTACATGTTACGCTACTCAAAGGAAAACCACCTGAAATAAATCAAATAAAGGGGATAAATAAGCATCTCAGACTGTCCTTTAGGTTTTTTGTGTTATAACTGATTTTATTTCAGCAACAAATTATAAACTCATGCCATGCATTGATTATGATACGATTTAAAACATACCAGGAATCATTACTCAAGTTATCAAGTTATGAAGATAATGGCTGTTGAATAAATCTCGCTCCTCTACCCTGACCTTTCATCCCATTTCGATGGTATTAAAAAGAACTGGTTCAGTATACCTCCGAAACAACATACTGAATTTTTGTCGCAAAAGAAGAATTTTTAGTCCTTAGGATAATGGCTGTAGAAAAAATTTCGCTCCTGTGCCCTGACCTTTGACCTGCGCTCGATAATATTCAACAGAACCGTTTCAGTATACCTCCGGATCAACATGATAAAGTTTTGTCGCAATCGATGCATTTTTACGTAAGTTGCGACGCATACCGTCGATGAAATAAATCCCTCTCCTGTGTCTTTAACTTTGATTCCATTTCACCCATTTTTATTAGGGTTCGTCCCCAGGATGTCCCCTACTACATACAAAGATTTTATTGAAATCGAGCCATTTCGCGCTAGTTACCGTGCAGACAGACGAACTAACGGCCAAAGCTGGAGCATATACGCTTCTTCATCCTACAGTTGGAAAGCGTAAGAAAGCCAGCAGTATCTACAATGTGTAGTGGCCAAAACATGAAGTTGAAGCCCAAGTATATGAAATATAAGGAGATCAATATCATATAATAATTACAGGAAATAATAAATTTCTAAAAATATTGACGCTAGAGAAACCAAACGGAAGAAGTGACATTATATTCTTTTAGATGTACCAATTTTTGGAGGAAACGTGTGTGATTCATGAGTAGCTGAAGGAATATAATATTGTGTTTCCATTGAGAAGATTGTATGATTTTCCAGCACTAAATAATTTGGAAAACAAATTATATATTTTTGAATATTCATTTAAAGTATCTACATCTGGTACAGGTAAAAAAATCCTTAACAGGTTCATTTTCTATTGCAAACCGCCGGATTTCCAAGATAGAATGCCAGCACAGTCATGCACATGAACTGTTATACGACTCCCGCAGTTTCCTCCACAACGGCCTCTCTTGTGCCAGTCTCCTCCATGTCACTCCCGCATACTTTCGAACTTCATTCACCCATCTGCCATGTGGTCTTCATCTAGGTCTTTTCCTGTCCCTCGGAATCCAATCTAAAATTTCAACTGTTCATCCGTGGTTTGTCCTTTTGGTAGTATGTCCAGGCCATTGCCATTTCAAGGATTTAACTCTGATCATGATGTCTTCCATTGTTGCCATTTTTAGAAACCATGGGTTCCTCTTCTTATCTCTCCTGGTTACACCAAGCATGCACCTCTCCATGCTGCTTTGAGTTGTCTGCAGCCTTTGTATGTCTCTTTTAGTTAATGTCCACGTTTCTTCACCATACGTAAGTACTGGAAATACGCATTAATCAAACACTTTTCTTTTTAGACTTAATGGCATATTGCTCTTGATAATTATGCTGTTTCTTCCAAAAGCTCTATAGGCAAGTTTTGTACGCCGATTAATTTCTTCATGAATGTGACCCTCACTTGATATCTGCTGTCCAAGATAAACGCACGTGTCTGTTATCCCCAGCTTTTCTCCATCAATCGATAAATCTTCATTTCTTGTAAAAGCATTGAACATCACTTTTGTCTTCTGAACGTTCATTTTAAATCTAACTTCTTTACTCTTGTCAGCAAGATCTTGGAACATACTCTGATGGGGTAGTTGCCAAAATGACTACGTCACCTGCAAAACGAAAGTGGGTTAGATAATCTCCATTAATCTTTATCCCTTCGTTTTCCCAGGTCAGTGATTGAAAGATATTTTCCAATGTGGCATTAAAGAGCTTCGGAGATATGGTGTCACCTTGTCTCACTCTATTTCTAATTTTTATGTGTGTTGTATTTTCAAACAGCCGAATCTTTACAATTGCATTTTCAGAGATGTTATTAACAATATCAATGTATGCATCTTCAATACCGCAGGATTTCAGAGCCATTGTAACTGCTGATGGTTTCACCGAATCAAAGGCTTTTTCATAATCGATAAAAGCCATGCACAATGGAAGTTCATATTCCCTCGCTCTTTTAATTAGTTCTCTCAGTACGTGGATATGTTCTATTGTGCTGTAGCCACTCCTGAATCCAGCTTGTTCCCTCGGTTGAGCCATGTCCAGTGTTACCTTCAAGCAGTGTGATACAACTTTAGTGAAGATTTTATAAACCACTGATAGGGGGCTGATAGGTCTGTAGTTCCAGAGATCCTCAAAGTCACGTTTTTTATGTAGCAGGATCATTGTAGCGTTGTTACAATTCGCAGGAATCTTCTCTTCGTTAAGGCATCGAGTAAAAATTTGGTCGAGTACTGTTTCGATTTCTCCACTTGCTTCTTGTATGATGTCTACAGTAATTCCATCTTCTCCTGGAGCTTTTCCCCGCTTCATGTTCTTGATTGCATGTGCAACTTCTGCTGGAAAGACTGGAAGAACTCTGGTACTCGTACCTTTCATGATGTCTGGAGTACATGTATCATCCCTTTGATATAATTTGGAGTAGAAATATTTCACTCTTGTCAAAATTTCGCCTCTATTTCTTGTTACAGAACCATCTTCTTTTCTCAGTGCCATAATCTGTTTTCTTCCCTTACTAAGTTGTCCTTTTGCTATCTTTAGGCTTTGGTTGCTTCCAATTGCTCTCCTCACTAGTTCTGAGTTCAATTTTCTTACATCTTCATTGATAATTTTTCGTACTGTTTTGCATAGCTCCATATATTCCACTTTGGAAGTCACATCTTCTTTAGCTGTCCTCATCTCTCTTCTTTTTTGCATCAATCTTTTGGTTTTTCCTCATAATTTGTTCACATGCAACTTCTTCTTAGACCCAACTAATTCTGTTGCTTTTTTTATAAGAGCTTTGGTTACTTTTCCGTTAACTTCAGAAATGTCCACTTCTTCCGATGTTAGGCCTTCTAAAGCAGAGAATCTGTTCTTGAGCTCCATGTTAAAGGTATTATGGTGTTTTTTATGGTTGGTTATGTCAATACATTTTGTTCGTCTTATGAGCTTGCTACGCTCGAGTTTAGTGTTGAGCTGCATCTGATATCTCAACAATCTATGGTCACTACCTGTGTTGAACTTATTTAGCACACTGTAGTCATCTATGACAATTTTTTGTTACACATAATAAAATCAGTTTAACTTGTCGTCCCTTTTGGATGCCACCATGTCCATTTTCTGTGTGGCTTTTTCTTGAAAAAGGAGTTCAAGGTGAAAAACCCTTCTGCCTCTGGAAACTCAACGAGAGTATTTCCACGCTGGTTTCTGTTGCCGTAACCAAAATTACCTACTGAAGTTTTATTCTGTTGCCTTTGCCGTATTTTTGCATTGAAATATCCCATACTTATCTTCAAGTGCTGCTTACCTTTATTATTTAGATGAGGAATTTCCTCATAAAATTCTTCAATTTCTTTTTCAGGTTGGCTTGTGGTGGGTGCATAAGTTTGAATAATCTGAGCCTGGTATCTTCTCGAGTGTTGGATAACGAGTCGTGCAGCTCTGTCAGAGGAACTTTCAACTTCTACCACTTTATTCTTCAGTCTGTTGTTTATTATGAATCCAACACCACTAGTGCTGCCCGTATCTGTCCAACGATAGTACAAGAGATGTCCACTTTTCAGTTCAATGAGATTTCCTCCTTTTCTCCTTACCTCACTTAGCTCGACGATGTTTCACTTGATCCTTTGTAAATCCTCTTCCAATTCAAGAAGCCTTGAATCAGAAGATAGGGAGCGTTCATTATACGTAGCCAAGGTCAGCATCAGATGGCTGCCTAGTCCTGTCCTCCGGGGATTTTTAGCACCCTCTGCCTTCATGTCGCACTGGCCGCTGCCTTGGTCAGGTATATTCCAGCTGCTGGAGACTGAGGGCCAAGATTTAAGTTGTGGAATCATTTTGGAGGCGTTTGGCCATACCTCACCACGCTGTCCAAGCACGTTGGTGAGTGTGGGATAGCATTTCCTCTAATCCCGATGGTATAGTTATGCGGCTATTGGATGTCGTAAGAGCCCCTTTAGTGGGAACAGGATGCACCACGAGAAGGTGTGGTTGACATTTGTCAAGGGGAGGCTGTGATGTTACGCATCACCCCACCTTACATCCGAAAGATATACTATTTGTAATATAGAAAAGTTCCAGGCATATTTCAATCATTGTGGATAAAGAGATCCAGAGAAAGTGTGACATGTCTGTAATGTATTGTAAATTACCTATGCCTCCTTGCCTATGTAGAAGCCAGTTAAGCCAAATGTGTATCATTAAAAGGACTTAGATGTTTTGCTTTTCTCAGATTTATTTATACTAGATTTTTTTCATTTGATTCTGTTACCCATAGCTTCAGATTTCATAATGCAGTTTAGTTATTTAGAGTTCTTTTCAGCAGATTTCCTGCCAAATGTGATCTATCTCACTTTTCCATTGTCCCCTTCCAAATGTTTCCGTATGCATTGTGGTTGGTGGTTTTCGGTGTTTTGTAATTTATTCTAATTTCTGTTTTATCGAGCTGTTTATTATCGACAAAAATTTGAGTTTGAATCTTTCTCTGTGTTTTCATTGTTTTACTTTTTGACTTTTATTGCCAGGATTACATTACGTGATTAGATGGGACAGGATATGTCAATTTTTGATTTAATTCAGTGTTAAGAACAAGCCTTACAACCATGTGACCAGCTTTTTGGGTGAATAATATTTCTAGAGTTTTGTACGTATCTGGGCTCTTTTGGGGAACTTTAAGAAAAGCCCGTGTTTTCTGTTAGATTGTATTCCGCTTTTATATCCTTAAGAATCAGCATCCGGTATTTTACAATGGATACCACGACATTTTCCATTGTTTTCTTATGTTTTGTCAATTACGTACTGTAGTGTGTCCCAGAATTGGTGGAGAAACAGCTATGTAAAATAACTGCTTCCTAAACTTAGTGGTGTGAAGAATTTTCTAACGAGGAACTTGTTCTGCGTTTTACAAAATTACTCATGATCAATACCTATACACGAAGTACTTCGGCTGTAGAACTCTTCCCTTCCAGGTCGACATACCGAAACTCTATTCAGTCTATCAACAAAAATCTCACGTGCCCTTGATGAGGTTCCAATGATGTGACGCCACCATTCAATATGTCCCATGTGTCGTTCTTAATAGCTACTCTGTAGCATAAAAACAACTCAAGCAACCATGATATATAATATGAAGCCTTAACTAGGGAGGTCACAGAAGCACTCTCTTAACTCTGAGTCGAATTCGTGTACCTCGAAAAAAAATTTCTTCGCTTTCCGAAGTTTGTGAGCTAAAGCATTCCTTACGATGTTTGACCTTTTTTTGGTCCTCGTATGGTATTCAAGGGTCGGTATTTGTACAAATCAATTTTCATATACACCCTGATTCTTAAAGAAGTTTACAGTTTCCAGATGCTGTAAAACAGTAACAGTTGAAGACACGGACCACAACTGCGAACCGTTAGGTAGATGTACTCAATGATTTTGTTCCGCTACTGAGGGAAGTGACGTAGGCGATAGCGCGCGTCACGCCACTAGTCAGTCAAAATGGCAGCGTCTGCAAAGAAGAAGGCGTTTTGTGTTCTTGAATTAAGCAAAACGGAATCTGTAACTTTTGTGCAACGACATTTTCGATCACGATTCGGGAAAGAACCTCCAACCAGAAAATCTATCTGCGATTAGCATAAAAAATTTGAAACTACGGGATGTTTGTGAAAACTTGAAAGTCCTGGACGACCGCATGTATTGGTAGAAGTCGTAAATAGTGTTTGCAGAGCCATTCAACGAAGCGCGGGAAAATCAACGGGGAGGGTGAGTCGTGAAGTACAGATTTCACAGCCCACTGTCTGGAAAGTTTTGAGAATGAAGCTGAAAATGATTCCATTCAAAGTGCAGACGTTGCAAAATATCACTGACCTTGACAAGACAAAGTGCTTTGAATTTTGTGACGAATTGCTGCACCGTTTTGAAAATGACGATTTTGCCGATCACTTAGATTTCTTCGATGAAGCTATATTTCACATGAGTGGTCAGGTAAACAAGCACAATGTTTGCTTTTAGGGAACGGAGAATCCCAGATTTACAGAGCAGCACCTGCGAGATTAACAGCTAAGGGAAAATGCGTTCTGTGCTGTACCCAAAAAGAAAGTGAACGGCCCCTTCGTTTCTCACGAGAAAACTATTACGGGAGGCTCTTTTCTCGATATGTTAAGTCTTTGGTTGATGTCACAGTTGCAGGACGACATTGACAACTTTATTCTCCAATTGGATGGTGCACCACCGTACTGGTTATGCAACTTGCGAGATTATCTCCATGAACATCTTCCTCACCGTTGGATTGGACGAACCACGGACTACAATATGCCACTGAGCCAATGGCCACCCAGAAGTCCTGACTTAACAGCTTGTGACTTTTTAATGTGGGAGACGTAAAGGACAAGGTAATATCCCTTTTCCTTCCTGTTGCTCTAGCGGAGGTGAAACAACTTATCACAACTACTATCACTGCACGTGAATCAGATATCTTACCTCACGTTTGGGCGGAAATGGATTACCAGATCGATGTGTGTCATGTGACTAAGGGTGCACACATAAAACATCTGTGACTGTCTCTAAAAAAAAACTTGAAACATTCCCCTACAATTCTGTTACAGGTAACAAAAAATATATTACATTGTTTTTGTTTCATAGTTAGTTAAAACTGTATACATCTGTATGATCACCCCGTATATATTTATTAATGTATATAGCATATATCTGAAACAACCAACACACGACCCGCCAGTTGGCTAAATGTTATGTCAGCTTTGTCATTTCAGTAATATAACTGCTCATTTTCCGTTGCTGTTATGGAAATGTCTAAATGAACATGGCTTTACTACATGGAGCTCGTTTTTTTAGAAGGGATAATTTGCAAGAGAAAAGACAATTGCGGTTGTGCAACAATAAAACTTAATAAAAAAAATGTATCTATTTATCTACTGCTTGCAATTTTATCTTTCGATCGCCCGCCTTCCAGGGCTTGGCCACCTCCCCAGTGTTACCACATGAGAGACTGGTGAGCTTGATCGGAATTGTGTACCAGAGATTCTTTAAATTGCAGCAAGTGACTATATCAAAATTGTGATGTAAAATTTTCACGGTAAAATTTATAAGTCTGTCGAATGAGCCCGCTCATTAATCTGAGATGGAGGGAGTTCCACGAAAAATCCTTGTAGAGTCTTCAAAATCAAATAAAGCGGAAGTGAGGAAGGTCAATGGGACAGTCAGTTGCAAACATTAAACAACGGATGGAGGGCTCAAAAGATCTTATTATGCAAGAGGTTTCACGTAAGGAGACATATGGTTTTGTCTTCATTCTTCCTACAACAAGTACAAAACAAACTCCTATTTTAAACTAAACGTTTCACTTGGTTTTGAATGGGATAATGGTCTTAATTCAGGATTACAGTAATGTGTTTCCAATAGCAACGCGACCTCTCAATAAATGAAATTTGTTACAAATAATTTGTAAGCCGTCCATGACAAATTAAATGATCTGACGCCACACCAAAATTCACACAAAAATAATGGTTCAGCCCATTGTGGATTTCATTTCCGTTAACTTCCTAGCATTTAAATTCCCAGGAAGCAGATTTGAAAGCAGGTACATGTCATTAAACGAATTATAGGTTATTCCCTATTTAACGTTATAAATAATTATTTTTTCGAATAAAGTACTGCATGATTTTTAGGGCATCCAGTGTTTTCCTGTTTGAAAAATATTATCCGCTAAATTAGTACCCTCAAAATTTCAATTTAAGTTATTTATCAAATAATATCATCATGTTCAAAATATTTATTTGACTTAAGACGTTGCGTACAGAATCCCCGACTGCTAGTATGCAAGTTCATATAACACAAAAATCAAATGTCTTTTAATATTGTGGGTTTCATCTAAACCCGAACTACTTAAACGAATAAATCAGTGGAAAATATTCATGGACTTTACGAAGAAAAACAAATCTGAAACAAACTTTCAGTAAAACGCACATACAGTACAAAGAGGTTCATACTCATTCGCAAGCAGATAAAATTGGCTATACTCCATACCTGGCAATCTCGGCACTATGATGGTGTTAGTGCTGACGTGCTACTATATGTAGGCCTATGTGAAAAGTAAAAGGAGCTCCAGTAAGGACTTACAAAACTTAATGCCTTATGCGTGGAATAGTTTCATTTGCAGAATGCCTTTGATAAGGCCTGAAAGGGCCTTTTAGGAAATGGAACGATGGACGGGCTTTCCTAAACGAGGCAGCCCACTCGTCTAGAAGAACGAAATATCCAGGAACCTCCACACCAGCAAAGCCCCTGTGGAAGTGAAACCATTGGAAACCGCGGTAGCTAAAACTGCATCTAATATTCACCGTCACCCAGAAACTTACGGAGAACAGGGAAACAGCTTAATTTGAGACTTTTTAGGCGTTGTTCTATCACCCACCTTGTCCCATAATAAGGATTTACCTTCTTATCCACTATTCCATGTGGTTTTATTATAAGAGCAATTTTACTTTAGCACCAGATAGCGGCAGGCGTTAGAAACATTTAAAATTTTTGGAACCGGTAAAAAAGCCTGACATCTCTTCTCAATGGCGTAGAACTTAATTATATCCTGCCTAACATTTCAGGATATCTGTTATTTCTCATCAGCCATCTGGAATGACATAGCCACTATTAATTACATCCATATATATGATGAACAAATTCTGGAACAAAGATTGACCTGAGGGTGGTCCCTCGATTGTGGACAATCAATCTTCAAATTCTCGGAAAGTATAGCTAAAAATTTGAAACTCAGTGGAAGTGCCGAATTGACATTGACAGCACGGCCGTGTGTCAATGTTATTTAACGGCAAAGTTTGTTCTACTTTTAGAATAACAACGCACGAAACAGCTTTATAAATTGTCTAAAGCCGACGTCATGGCAGGTGGCTATGGCTTTGTATTTCAAATAGTAATAAATTAGCAATATCCACGTCTGAGGTAATTTTCACTGACTTTGACATTGTATCGGAACATAGCTGATATATTTAATTTTGAATTCGAAGCTTATATAAAGTTTCAATTTGAAACATTATTTTCAGTTGTTTTGTTCTGGCTATCATCCGTAAGAATTATAGAGAAATGCCATTTATCCTATCGGCCAATGGCGTGAGTGCGCATCACTCGAGTAGGCAATGATGTTTCACTTTGTGCATCCAATGACCTTCCTCATTGGCCAGGACGATCGACTTCATTGCATGGCTGACGTGTAGCCGTCCATTGGTACTCTTTGTCGTACAAACAATTCAAACTATGCGTGTAAAATTTAGAGCTGTAAAGTAGGGATCTTTAAACAGGAGCTCGTGGGCCATGAATGGCCCGCCAAAAATATTTCCATAACCCACAGAGACATTTCACGTCAACTAGGCAAACATTCTATCAGATGCGGTATTTCATAATTGTTTTGGGAGAGCGATATTTGTATGTGCCGAAATTTACAATGGGGATTAAGTACAATGTTTGTCTGAGGGGTGTTGGTGGGGAGATTGAGTTTAAAATACGACAATGATTGCTAACATAATATTAATAATTGCGTGATTTTCAAACATAAATTATCACGAACTTTGGCGTTAGGTAAATGAAAAAAAGTATAATTACCGTCCATTAGAGTCGTAAATGGGCCCTGCTACTTTTTAGTAGAAGTGAAAAGTGTTCTAGCGTCCAAAGTGCTAAAATCTGCCCATTGTTTTTATCGCCTAAGCATTCTCTTCCCAAAAGTTACCACTATGTTATTAATGGTAGGAGGACCACCTTCGCGAGACTCTAAAGTTAAAAATACAGCAGGTGGATATAAAACATCGTGACTAGTTTGTGATAACAACGACGCTAAATAGTTGACATAAACCGGGTGAAACATTTGAGGCGGCAAAGGTGTTGCGATTTTGAATGCGAGCATATTATCGAACTGTATAACAAGACGCAGAAACTTGAAGACAAAGTGCGATTTCTTCAAAACGTTGTCGTCCCATTGCGAGTTGTTGAGTCTCAGAATAAAGAAGTTTACCTTATTGGCAATATAAGAGTTGCGGTAATGTAAGAATATAACACCAAGCATTGCGATACGAAGCACAACAGTGCGAAATATTCTGGATTGGGTTGATATTATCAGAGGGATGCAGTTAACGAATTGAAAAGGAAGCTACACTTTTCGCAGCAGTTTTTCATTGACGTAGATACATTACCTGTTGAAATTAATCTTTGCGTTAGCTACATGATAACAGAAAATAATTCAAAACGTGGGAAATCTTTTATTGACGGAAAGTCTTCAACGTGTAGTTCATGTTGTTTGCGCGTCGCAAGCTAAAGTTGTTTCGAGCATTAGTTTGTCTAGTGTGACAGTTGGTAAGCGCGTGAGGAATTTGGCCGGAGGTGTATTCAGTAATTTCCAATCCAAGTACAAAGAGTTGATGTTTTATTATTAACAGGTGGATGAATCCATAGCTACAAACGATACTACACATGTACTTATTTCCATTCATTGCTTTGAGAGGAATTTCGTGATTGTAGAGGAATTAGTCAGTGTAGTTGCTCTTAAAAGCACCACACATACCTCAGAATTGTATTCAAGTCCAAGAGATATCTTGGCAAAGTGTGGGTTAGCCTTGCGGAATACATCTGCCAAAACCGCAGATGCCTGCTACGTCGGAAAAAAGGTAGAAGCAATGGCTTTCATCATATGGGGTTGGCCAAGAAGTAACTACGTTTTTTCACTGCGTAAATGAAAGGCAAAATTTGAACGGAAAATAAAAAATTTAGTCAACAACATATTGTCCATTTTGTTCGATGACCTTTTGCCATTTGGCAGGCAAGTTGATGAATCCGCGCTGAGAAACGTTTTTTTTTTTTTTGTTGTTGTTTTTTTCGGCAAAAACTGTTCCGAGAACGATTTGATAGCCTCATCATCAGCGAAAGTTTTACCATTCAAGGCATTTTGCAAAGAACGAAACTCATGGTAATCTGGTGATGCCACGTCTGGCGAATATGTTCGATGTGGTAACACATCCCATCCAAGCTGTAACAATTTTGACGAGTGATCAAAGTGTATATGGTCTTGCGATAACATGGTGAAACACAACACCTTTTGCGATTCACCAACTGTGGAAGTTTCTGTTTGACTGCATCATTTTATTTATCCAGCAGACGACATTACACGTCCGAATTATTGGTTTGGTTGCTTGGAAGCAATTCAAAATACACAATACCTTTGTAATTTCCCCAGACTGACTGTATAACCTTGCTTTGGTGCAGATCTGCTTTTCAAGTGTTTTAAGCAGGTTCATCACGTTTTCTCCATGATCTTTTTTTTTGGCGTTGTCGTAGAAGAGCCATTTTGCATCTCCTGTTATTATACGTTTGAAAAATGGATCGTTTTTTTTTCATGTTTCTAGAGCGAATTGCACATGTCAACGCGCTTAGTGAGATTAATTTATTTGAGCTCATGTGGTTTTCAACATAATTTATTTTAGAAAATAGTCCGTTACATGATTATTGTTCGCGCCCATCAAAAACATAAAAATATACATGACATTTATAATGATATGTACACATGAAAGAGGGTAAAGCTACCCAGATTAAAAAAATAAAAACACGAATGCAGGCAAGCATTCTATGAGTATCGTAATGGTACAGGAATCTGGGGTCAAGTGCAGTCCCATAATAGGTGAAATACAACTAGAGAAACACGAGAAGCATATTTAGCATATGAGAGCAAATAACAAAATGATTTCGGGAGAGTGTGCTAGAACAAAGAATGTAAGTAAATACAACGATGTATGTAATAAACAAAAACAATGCACAAAACACAAGATATAACATCACAAAGTTGGTGACACATCAAGTACTTTGATCATAAAATACAGGGATGCTAACGGAGATAATATCGTCACAGAACACGACTCACCTAATAAGACATAATGGCATACACATGTGTACTACGGGATACAAAATATGTTCGTGAACAAAATCACATACAATATGAAATGTAAGAAAAAAGGAAATTTGTACAACATGTTGCCACACAAATAAAGTTAATTAACAGTAAACACAATGTTACTTGACATTGGGACGAAAAAAGGAAACTGAAGAAAAGAGTATAGACACAATACACATAGATACGGTGAGTAAAAATAAAACCTGAGAGAATAGTGAATACATTCTGGCGGAAATAAAAATCAAAAGTTTGATGAGTCAACATCTCATGAACAGTATATGACCTTTAAAAAAGTCATGTTGTTTTCAACATATTTAAAGAAAGAAAAGGATGACGCAGTTCTACAATCTGTTCTTAAAATAGAAGAAACACGACTAATAAAATGAATATAACACTCAGAGTGGTTAATATCGTTAAAGTACCCATGTAACACATTTATCACTCAGGGAAGCTATGCAAATGAAATCTACAAGAGAGATGCAGAGCCTAGTTTATGAAAGAGGTACAATGTCGTGATGCTGATACAGAGAACAAGAAAGAATGCACTAGGAAAATTTACAGCACATTTGCAGAGTGATACGATAATAACGTGTTCGCCTATAACGCGGATAAAAACTATAGTAACTATGTATAAGTACGTACAAACAATTACGATATTTAGAGAGAACAGCAGGCAAGTAATATTAATCATAAATGGGGTCAAAATAGGAAGAAAAAAACACGTACTGTGGTGCAAAACTCAAGTATGTACAACACAAAACAATGTTAACATGTTACCATAACTATGCGTACGTAAGTTACCACAGCGTGGCTACTCAGAAAATAAAAAAATAAAACCACAGAGCACTCTTGGTACGGTGAAACAAATATCGAACGAAAGACACACTGGACTTAGTGTACCAGACACAAACACACACACACACACACACACACAGCATATACTCAAATGGCGAGACGTAGAGAACTCCCAACCATCGTACACCATCCTGGGTGCTTGGCCATGGTTGTGTGAAATGTTGTGAGAGAATTTGACGATCGGGCGGTGTTATTTTCAAGTCGAAGGCGTGCAACTATTCGGGTTTGAAAGCACGATAGCTAACGACTTCCGGCCTGTATATTTCAAAGTGGATGCGATGCAGAACGTTGTTATTGATGAAACATGTGAATAACATGTTTGACAAGTACAAATAGAAAACAGTAGGTATCTGGTAGACGTGTTGGCGATTGCTTCGTTAATAGAAGCCACGGATATGCTTGGAATGGAAGATCTTGAGAAACGATGAGGCCAGCCAGGCGGAAAGCAGAATTGAGAAGCTGTAGCAGGATAGGGCAGTGGCAATAGGTGTGATAAACATCACCGACATTACCACAGAAAGGGCAGAGTGGAGAAGAGACCTGCGACATACGGAAAAGAAGATGGGGAACAGTTAGACGACGGTGAAGGAAACGCCAGTGAAGATTACGCTCGAGCGGTGAGGAGAGATGAGAAGATGAACCTGACCAGACGGTCATGGAAAGCGAGGGAGAGAAGTCAGAGATGGGTTATGGAAGGTTATAAGGTGAACGGAGAAAACAATAGAGTGATGCAGTGGTGAAGAAAAGGACGTTGGCGAAAGAGTCAAGGAGAAGAAGAAAGAACGGAAGAGTAAGACTGGGTCCACAGACAACACGGAGTACATCGGCAGTAACCAAAGCAGGGTATAGAGAGAGGAGGGAAGTGCGAAGGAGGGCATGCTACTTCTCATGAGAAGGAGTAGGAGTAGGGAAAAGGGGAAAAGGGAAGTAATCGGTTTCCAAGAGAGGTTAGCAGTAGTCAGGGCGTTGACTGTTAAGATGACAGAACGAACCCAGGGTAGGAGGAGAAAGAAAGGTTGGTTAGGCGTGTGGATCAGTGAGGAAAAGAAGAGTGGTTCGACAAGGAGATCAACAGTAGTGACAGGAGGAGCCCGGGAAAGAGGAAACGACCAGAAAAACGTAACAGCTTCAGAGATAGTAGACGGAATGTTAGAGGAAGGAAAGGTGTAAAAATCCTTCTGGAGGAAAAGAAGAAAAGTGAAGGACGGATCGTGGACAAAAAGGAGTGCATCAAAAGTAATCACGAGAGAAGAAGATGTAGAGGTAAGCAGACGAAGAAAATTGGTAATACGGTACGTTCTATAGTACTGATGAATATCAATGGGCCGGATGCCACCATGCGACTCAGGAAGATACAATGTCTGGGCCGCCGACCAATGCTTGGACTGCCAGATGACGGAAGTAAACTGACTGTTGATGTCAGTAAGGCGAGAGGCCAAGAAAAATGTTTCACTCCAGTAATATGTACATACTGAGACCAGGTAACGCTGGACAATATGAGCACGTTGAAAACAAGATGCAAATGGAAAGACGAAACGCTAATACGCGGGTAGGCGTCGAAGCCTTGGTAATAGGTTGGTCCATGTAGAATGTCCTGCGGTAAACGGATGACCAGCATAGGCGCCGAGGATCTTCTGGGTCGAGGATGACCAGAAGATGAGACTCACTTGGATAAGTATCGTTAATTGAAGATTCTTTATCTTGGGTTCATAATGAAAAATAGCTTGTCCTCTTATATCCAACTTTAAATATCCAATTCAGGCGTATATCGATTACGTTGTAAGCTCTGGACTGATTCTTTTAATGGTGTAAAACCTAGGTTTTTGAAACACAACTTATGCCACCCACTATCAAAGTCGTACATAGCAAGTCAAATGGAAAAATAATAATATAATGCAGGAGAGCTACATTTGTATATGTACAGTGTAGAGTACCACAAGTAAAGGACGTGGACTTGATTTGAGATATATAAAGAGAACGTTTATTTTTTTTTAATTTCGGCGCAACACAAATGGAGGCTTTAAATGGACAATAACTCATGAGAACACTTGGTTTAAAGGTGGTTATTTTAAATGTGGAGATTCACTATACATGACGGATGCATTTCAATCACTTTCCATTATTGTATCATATCGTATTATTTTTATTAACACCAAAGCAATCGTAAAAACATCCCAAACTAACGTAATATGTCTTTCAAATTTATTTTTGAAATCTTATACCATGAAGAAATAACGAAATTGCTATGCTAGTCACCGCTTCTCACTTGCTGTTGAGTTCGTAATTTTCTTTACTTTCGTGAAATAATTTATCCGTCAGGGGCTAATATCCAAGTTTCTAACCATCCGTAGATTAGTTAGGAAACAAAGAAATCGTTATATTCTATATAAGGTGTTGCATGTGCAAGTAACAAAAGTTAATGCTCCAGTTTCAAGAAACTGTAGGATGTACTCGGATTTTGTTTGCTTGTACATTGGCATCGGATCTTCTGGACTGCTCGTATTTTTCTGGACTGCTCGTATTTTTCTGGACTACTCGTATTAGGCTATATCCGTGGCTTATGGCAGAGCCGCTGGTATTGTTCGGGGTTGACTTTTTTACTTGTCTTTAAAGCTTCGTAGTAATATCAGTTATTTAAAAAAATAATGAAATATATTTATAAAGATCATAGTTTTGGTTTCTGCCATGGTCTTAGTTATTTTAAAATTAAATTACTGTCCTTTCGCGGCACAAGGCTATTAAAACTAAGTGTATTATAAATGATTTTCATGTGTCTTTGCGTTTCTGCATCAACGTAATACCAGTTTAATAAATGCACACCATTGCAAATATACATACAAAGAAGAGAGAAGGCTCTGATGTTGAAAACTGAAATCGCATAGGTTCTGAACAAATGTCGCCTTATTGATGGATGACAATTAACGACTGCCAGCTGTATTTTTGAAAAAGAAAGTAGTTTAAATTTGCAAACAGTGGTAGCATTGCTACCAGATTTGCTATTCCAGTTCTCACTAGCGGAAAGCTATGGACGAATTTTTTCAAAATGCATTCAGTGATTCGAAATTCCGGTTAAACTTCCATAATCGGACCGCAAGGAGCTCGTGAGCATTCGATGTGCGACGTGCATCCCTCCGTGGATTTGCCGACGGATTGTTTACGTTTGAGACTGCGGATTTTGCTATTTAAACCACAGGTTGTTTAATATTGAGAAACATTATATATTCATCTATATAGCGACACTCCCGAATCCCGATAACGTGAAAACGTTGAGGATGTAATAAAAAAGTCAACAATATTAGGAGGCATATTAGCAGAGAAACTACCATTTGGAAATATTTTTGCTGCACCGATGCAATTGCCATAACACGCATGCGCTGGGAGTTTCCTCATTTGCCGACAAGCTGCAGACGTCATAACGATAGCATCCTATCCCGTTTGCGTGTTATTCTGCGCGTTTCAAGTGTTTAAGAAGATTGAGCGGTCCACCCACTGTGAGATAAGGTTAGTAATTCGATTTCTGACGGCAAGACGTGTGAAATAGGCTAACATTCATCTTTCCATTCGTCAGATTTGTGAGGTCTACAGTGAAACTGCCATGCCTAAAGGAATGCTGAGGAAATGGGTCAGACACCTGAACGAAGGCAATGATTTAGTGCCGGACGAATAGTAGAGTTGCCAGCCAGCTGTGATTAACGATAACGTGCGGTGGATGCAAAAGTACGTTAAAATAGATGTTTTACAATTTCGGCGTTTTCTTTGCATTACCAGAAAATTTCAAGGAACGTTCTCTATGAAATTGTGATAGTTCCTTTGGGTTTACGGGAATTGTGCTTAAGCTCATCAAACAAAGATCTTCTCTCTTTCCACGTTTATATATCTTACGCGGATTCCCAAAGAGACGATACGATGACCACAAACTCAAGCAGCTGGAAGTGAGCTGATATCTGTCACATAGTACAGTGAGCAAAGTGGTGGGTTCTTGAGCCATATCGTTACAGGGGTCTAAACATCGGTGTACCACATAACTCCGGAATCGAAGAAGATACCCATGGTATGACGGCACACCACATCGCATGATGTACTAGCAGATCATTTCCAACAGCAAAATCAAGCGCACAGTGTTTTGGGATATGCAGCGGGTCGTGTTTATTGAATTCTTGCCTGAAAACAGAGCAGTAAACTTATCATCCTGCCTTGAAATCCTGAAGAAACTGTGTCGTAGTGCGATCCACAAAGCGATGTTTTCCTGGGGCATGTTAACGCTCGGCCTCACATCACGGCACAGACACAATCAGTGACCACTGCATTAGGCTGCGGGAAACAAATGGATGACCTCCCCTAATTCCCAGACTAAGCATCAAGTGACTATCCTTTATTCTTACATCTGAAGTAGTTCCTTGCTGATTAAAGTTTCTTCGACGATGACGAAATCAAAGGTGCAGTACAAAAGCATGGTTGACAAATAGAAACTTTAATTTAAAGTTAAACAAATACTTGATAAAACCAAACATTATTAAAATGTATACTTCATATTTGCATGGGACAAAAGCTTTGGATTCGGTTTATTACTGTCATCCTGACAGGAACAAATAGAACATACAATACAAATCTCATCAGATGTAAAGTCTTTTAGCAGTTTAGGACATGTTGTGAAGTCCTTACGACGTTAACTGTTGTTCTCCTCTGATTCTCTTAATAGCATCAAGATAATTTAGTTTCATTTTGTTTCATGCTTTTGCTTTAACCTAGGTTACAAGAGAGAATATATCGTCCCAACTACGGCATACCTAACGGGGTTGTTAAAACAGTAAGTGCAAAAGTACCATTTTTAAACGCATGTTGTTGAAGGATGTCAATGCGAATCTGTTAACTGTATGAAGAAAGCCCATGTTTCCCAAATGGAGCTTTTTCTTAATTGACAACAACGCTTTTCTGTAATTTTCTTCAATAATTCTGTTGATGCTTTGTGCAAGGGTTTTAAAATGTAACTCTGAAAACACTGTCCTTGAAACGTGATTTAAGTGATTTCAGGGATCAACTTTGATAGATTTTGAAATATATCTCTGCTGAGGGATGCCTGCATGTTACGTGACTGAGAGGTTTTTCTAGTATGCACATACATCATCCTATGATGGTTTTTTTAGATGAGTTCCAGTGTTGTCGTTCATCTGTACGAACATACTACATTATGTTAAAACATTTATAACACAAAATCAACTTGATGAACATAATTTTTCTGTACGTTCACATCACAAATTCTGCTTTGAAGACTTTTCCGGAATAAGATAAACAAAAATAACTATTTTAAGGGAAAATTACTTCAAAAGAGAATGCTATGTAATTTTTGTGCACCTAATGTAAAAATCCAGGAAAAAAAAAACAAGTCAAATCAATTCCCTTACGCCAACTAAACTAAAAAAAGCCACATTTCGGGAATTTGGCAGAACAAATGTGGCAAAGCTGTGCAGAAGTGGCTGTCTGCATAGGCAGTCCGTTCGATAACGAGAGAATAAAAAAACCGGTGTCCCGTTGCGATAAATGTCTCATAGTAGAGGAAGTTTCGTATAATGTAGTTTACGATATGGCGAGTATGGTAAAAATAAGGATTTTTCTAAATACATTATCATTTAGTTTTAATAGCCAAACAGTACTTACTTTCCAAATACGTCTGCTCAATGTTTTCATCCAATCCAGACAAAAAAAAAAGAAAGAAAAGAAAAACACACTTAAACGTGATTCTACTTAATTCAAAGAAAAGCGCTGTTGACTAACAACAAAAGTTACGGCAAAAATGAACACTGAAACTTGACAGAAAGAACTCAGGGACTCCCGCTATAAAACACACCAACTGCACAACACAGAGGATTGAATTATTATGGAATATTGGTTTTCTGTTACCTTCTTCCAAAATTGTAATCGTCCGTTTCAGATTTTTAATTCGGTTGATGAGGTGTTTTTATCAGAATTCATATGATTCGCTTTCCGCTGAGTTCAAATATCGGTGATGTTATTTTTTTTTCGTTTGGTTAGCCAGATTTTTTAACAAATATTTTTGAACACTATGAATGAAAGTGAAACTTTTTCTGTTCGCCCTTATTTTGTTTGTAATAGATCTCGTAGGAAGCAGAAGAAGAGTTCATGTTACACGCAAAACTTTTCTCATCTAACAGTAAAGAAAGGGAAATTCAGATCTTCAATATCAACCTTTCTGAGACAGAAAATGACAGCGCTGTTCAACAATGATTTATATCGAGGGAAGGGGACCAAACAAGTGCAACACATCTCTTAATGTGGTAATGTAACCATTCAACCTTAAATGAGGCGTTATGATTAGGTCGATATCTTAAGAAATCTCAGAAATCTCAAACCGTCTGAAGAAAAACTGAAGATATATTTTCAAGACAAAGTAGTCAGTTTAGCTTTAAGCACCCTTAGTTTCTTGTACATTTACTGATAAATAAGCTTCGAAATCGCATCCTAACAATGGAATATTTGAATGATGGAAGTAATTCATTATTATGAGATTTGCCTACAACGTTCCATCGACATGTTTTCATCTTTAGTCGTCAGGAACCGAAACGAGAAAAAATCAAATATAGGCCTGTGAAATGGAGTGAAGCTATGGATACACATGATTGCAATCACCTTATAAAAATGTTTAGTTCACAACTACAATTTTGAAAGTATAATACTGCTAGCTATGAAATGTAAACAAATTTGTCGAAAAGTTTAACTATTCAATTATTGATTCGCTGAGATATCTCAATATACATATATTGAAAAATAACAAAGAAAGCGAAAAGTTATTTGCGTAATATGACTAGAACGTGCAAAATTATGTTAATTACAGAAAGTAATTTTTGTAGAATATGGAATCCCATGCTTAAGGGTCAAAGCACTGGCTAGATATTTCGCAATACCTCAAAAGGATTTATTGTAATTATTCGTAGATACTAATGAAGAAGGTCTTAGAAAAGGGATTTTAGGTTTTTTGTAAAACACATCTAAAAACTTGACGGTCTTACAAAGGGAATGTAGCTTTTTTGTAAAACAATCGCGTGCTTATGGTACCATTTTCGGTCTTTCAGTGCCTGGACATCATCTCTCTCTCTCTCTCTCTCTTCGCAACTGTTCTTGCATCATAGAAAATCTAATTGTATTGGGAAGTGTAAAATGTGAGAAACATGTTGCTTGCTTTCCGTTGTATTTGCAATGTCCATAGTCAACGATAGAGGACGAATAGGCCTGTGACTTCGAATTGACACTGCATTTTATTCCAAACAAATGTTTCTAAATATTCAATTAAAAATAATTCCTTCCGATGGATACAGTGAAGAATATATACTACTAGAATAAAATTTCTTTTACAAGTAATGCACAGTTTTTTGGCTAGATGGCTTAAATTAAATTTGTAATTACCTAGATATCTCTGCTTTAAATGTACGATTAGTATTTTTTTTAATTGGATGGAGCTGCAGGTGGGAAATGTTTAGCACCTAACTTCTAATTTTTTGCAAACAACGGTTTTTCCGTTATGAGGCGTTTACGCTCCAGATGAAAATTTTTTGCAGACGAAGAATTAGTGAGAGCTAGATTTGCCTTCCGCGGAGAGTTTTGCGTTTGATTTCATTAAAAGGAAATAAATTAGAAGGGCGGAACAAACATTGAGTTACAGTGTTCAATGAAAAAAAAAATAAACGTATATACTCAGGGGATTGTTTTATTGGTTTTACATATTTTCATTATCAACCTAGGAACCGAAACCATTCGATAATAATGTGAACCGAATAAAAAAGTTTCGTAAACAAAATTGTGAAATTTAGGTATACGGAAAGAACTTAGATTACGTTCGACTCAAAGACCTACAATTTTTATGCTTGTCATTTAGTGGACAGCGTTATTCGATTCGTGAGTATTTATAGCAGCATGCGTATATGAAACCTACTTCATGGAGTGTATTTGCCAAATTTCAAATTTTTAAAGGAAAACTTACGAACAGGTACTTTAATGCTGTAAAACTGAAATCGTAACTTCAATAATTCGAGACTAGTGAAAGGCGCAAAGCTAATTGCGAAATTGGAATAAAGGTGAAAATCCTTCTGGATAAACTGTTGTTGTACTAAATTTAAGAGAAAATATACTGCAAACTACATTTCAGTTTTGTTTCGTGATTCAATGTAATGTCGAACGAATCCGACATCACACAGTAAATACATCTAAAAAGAGTCAATATCGACATTTGTTTCTTCAACATAACACATCATCTACCTCCAAATGTTGGAATGTGCTGCATCAAATTAATTCCAAAGTATTTCACGAAATCTCTATCTCCAAAGATACGGAAGGTAGTCCAACAAATTAATTAAAGAGTAGTTCATAATCATTAGAGATAAAAGAAGTACCTAAGATACCTCAAAACGTCGTTTTTTACCGTATTTAATAGGGATAATTTGAAACAGAGATGAACAAAGTTTTCTATAGTTTTCAAATCTTGATCCCAACTACTGGCAAGTAAGTCCAACAGATATGTTAATGGCCATATAGTTCTTTGGCTGTTATTTTCAAAATGTAAACCGTGTGATGGTATTTGCAACGGCACAATAGATAGTACACCTTCAAAAGATAATAAAATCTTAGGATTTGATTAACAAACGGATTCTATTATGGTCTTAATAGTTGTTTTGGGTCAGAGAACTGAAGGAAAGACAATGTTTACATTATTTATAGTTTTTAGGAAGAAATATAAAATATATACAGGTATATATAAAGTATATACCTTTGCACCAAGTAACTGCATGTCATTTCAATAATACTAAATATACTATTTTATAGGTCGAGGCTATTAAACCATTTTTTTTGGATATGGAAATATGAAAACCAGCTACGCATCAGTATACCTTTCTAGAGGCAAAAAACTCTCTGGTTGACGATAGTTAAAAGTAGACTACGATCATTGCTTTCAATTGTGCTACGACATCCACCTTACTTTAAACTAATGTGTGTTTAATCAAGTTAGAAAACGCTGTTAACTCTTTTAGTGCACGGTAGTCGACAGGTTCTGAACCGCAATGGATTCCGATGTCAAGTAATACTTATGTCTGCGTGATCTATCATATCTTTAATTAGTTGGAATCTTTCGACAGACACGTCAGAATTAATTATGTAGTAAGACTTATATTTTCATTCCATCTACGAGAGTGTCCTACTAACTCTCGCATTTCAGCTCACACAGCTTGGCCTACGGAGGAAGGAATTCGTTTATAAGGGGAGCTTTTATTCGTACATGAGTTGTACCAGACCTAGTCCATTAAAATTGAAGCTGTATTTAATAATACTACAATTGCTCGAATTATTTTCTCAAACCTGATAGTAGGTGAGATAACTTAGAATCTTCACGATTTTTTGTTATCAGATAACTGGAGATACGGAACTGTTTGATATAGACACTGACTTTTGTCAACCTCACGGGCAGCGGCTGTTAAGCCCGATAACTCAATACGGTGGAGATGACAGTCTTTGTTTTCATTCTTCCACTGCTGGAAGCCAAACCTTTTCATTCCGTGTGTCAGACCTTCCTCTTCTAACTGACACGAGACTCGCATCACTCTGCCGGAGTTTCATCCCACGCGAGTGGTGATGTCTTGGAACGAATCTCCGCTTTCCAGCAGCAAGGCACATTGGCCTGCTTTATATTTGTTTATTCCATGGGATTAGAGAAAGTACTCTACAATTAGAGAAAGTACTTGTCGCAAATACTTTCTCATTGCTATTAAATTTTTCGTTATTTTCTTACTTTTCCATATATTTTTACGAACAAAACTATGTTTTAATATATCACTACTTCCTGTCGGTTTTTATATATTCCTTTAAAATATTATATTTCGCTAAATCCTCGGAAGAAATATTATGTTTGTATATTTTTTGATAAGCACACATCTCTGGTATTTTTATTTTGTTTCGCTTGTGACGTATTCCTTATCATAGTTATATCTATCATGATCATTAATTTCTTTTGCCTCCTGAATAGAGCATAACTGATGATCTTTTTGTTTTCTTATGATTCCAATTCAGGTGTATCTGACCATTACGCTGATACCTTCATTGATATGCGAGATTCAATAGCGGAATCAAACATGTGACCACTGTGGCCTCGGGTGGCCTAGTATCAATATTCGTGACTACCACGGAGAAGACCTTGGGTTCGATACCAGGCTGGTACGAACGCTCGATTCACCAAATATTCGCCTTGCGTCGGATGGGTACGTTAAGCCGTCGGGCCGCGGGTACTTCTCCCCCGCTTCCGGTAATAAATAAGGACGTATTCCTCAAACTTTTTATTTCGCTTCCGTTTCACCTTCCTATCGGGTACTCCAGCCAAAATCTCCTAGCTTCATATTTCTAAGGGTTGTCTAAAACCTATGGTCTGACACTCCCTTCATAAAATCCTCTACATGTGATCTGATGTGAGGATAGCTAAATTCACCTTTAAAAAATGTTTCAGAAGTCATCTTGTGTCATTAACGCAATGGGAGTGGAATGTGTGTTTACTTTTATGCTGTGCACTGTGAAGAAATGGAGCTGTTTCCATTGATTTACTTTGAAATGAGACTCACTTGGATAAGTTTCGTGAATTGAAGCTTCTTTATCTTGGGTTCATAATGAAAAATAGCTTGTCCTCTTATATCCAACTTTAAATATCCAATTCAGGCGTATATCGATTACGTTGTAAGCTCTGGACTGATTCTTTTAATGGTGTAAAACCTAGGTTTTTGAAACACAACTTATGCCACCCACTATCAACGTCGTACATAGCAAGTCAAATGGAAAAATAATAATATTATGCAGGAGAGCTACATTTGTATATGTACAGTGTAGAGTACCACAAGTAAAGGACGTGGACTTGATTTGAGATATATAAAGAGAACGTTTATTTTTTTTAAATTTCGGCGCAACACAAATGGAGGCCTTAAATGGAAAATAACTCATGAGAACACTTGGTTAAAAGGTGGTTATTTTAAATGTGGAGATTCACTATACATGTCGGACGCATTTCAATCACTTTCCATTATTGTATCATATCGTATTATTTTTATTAACACCAAAGCAATCGTAAAAACATCCCAAACTAACGTAATATGTCTTTCAAATTTATTTTTGAAATCTTATACCATGAAGAAATAACGAAATTGCTATGCTAGTCACCGCTTCTCACTTGCTGTTGAGTTCGTAATTTTCTTTACTTTCGTGAAATAATTTATCCGTCAGGGGCTAATATGCAAGTTTCTAACCATCCGTAGATCAGTTAGGAAACAAAGAAATCGTTATATTCTATATAAGGTGTTGCATGTACAAGCCACAAAAGTTAATGCTAAAGTTTCAAGAAACTGTAGGATGTACTCGGATTTTGTTTGCTTGTACATTGGCATCGGATCTTCTGGACTGCTCGTATTTTTCTGGACTGCTCGTATTAAGCTATATCCGTGGCTTATGGCAGAGCCGCTGGTATTGTTCGGGGTTGACTTTTTTACTTGTCTTTAAAGCTTCGTAGTAATATCAGTTATTTAAACAAATAATGAAATATATTTATAAAGAGCATAGTTTTGGTTTCTGCCATGGTCTTAGGTATTTTAAAATTAAATCACTGTCCTTTCGCGGCACAAGGCTATTAAAACTAAGTGTATTATAAATGGTTTTCATGTGTCTTTGCATTTCTGCATCAACGTAATACCAGTTTGAGAAATGCACACCATTGCAAATATACATACAAAGAAGAGAGAAGGCTCTGATGTTGAAAATTCAAATCGCACAGGTTCTGAACAATCGTCGCCTTATTCACTGATGACAATTAACGACTGCCAGCTGTATTTTTGAAAAAGAAAGTAGTTTAAATTTGCTAACAGTGGTAGCTTGCTACCAGATTTGCTATTCCAGTTCTCACTAGCGGAAAGCTATGGACGAATTTTTTCAAAATGCATTCAGTGATTCAAAATTCCGGTTAAACTTCCATAATCGGACCGCAAGGAGCTCGTGAGCTTTCGATGTGCGACGTGCATCCCTCCGTGGATTTGCCGACGGATTGTTTACGTTTGAGACTGCGGATTTTGATATTTAAACCACAGGTTGTTTAATATTGAGAAACATTATATATTCATCTATATAGCGACACTCCCGAATCCCGATAACGCGAAATCGTTGAGGATGTAATAAAAAAGTCAACAATATTAGGAGGCATATTAGCAGAGAAACTACCATTTGGAAATATTTTTGCTGCACCGATGCAATTGCGATAACACGCATGCGCTGGGTGTTTCCTCATTTGCCGACAAGCTGCAGACGTCATAACGATAGCATCCTATCCCGTTTGCGTGTTATTCTGCGCGTTTCAAGTGTTTAAGAAGATTGAGCGGTCCACCCACTGTGAGATAAGGTTGGTAATTCGATTTCTGAAGGCAAGACGTGTGAAATTGGCTAACAGTCATCTTTCAATTCGTCAGATTTGTGAGGTCTACAGTGAAACTGCCATGCCTAAATGAATGCGGAGGAAATGGGTCAGACAACTGAACGAAGGCAATGATTTAGTGCCGGACGAATAGTAGAGTTGCCAGCCAGCTGTGATTAACGATAACGTGCGGTGGATGCAAAAGTACGTTAAAATAGATGTTTTACAATTTCGGCGTTTTCTTTGCATTACCAGAAAATTTCAAGGAACGTTCTCTATGAAACTGTGATAGTTCCTTTGAGTTTACGGGAATTGTGCTTAAGCTCATCAAACAAAGAACTTCTCTCTTTCCACGTTTATATATCTTACGCGGATTCCCAAAGAGACGATACGATGACCACAAACTCAAGCAGCTGGAAGTGAGCTGATATCTGTCACATAGTACAGTGAGCAAAGTGGTGGGTTCTTGAGCCATATCGTTACAGGTGTCTAAACATCGGTGTACCACATAATTCCGGAATCGAAGAAGATACCCAGGGTATGACGGCACACCACATTGCATGATATACTAGCAGATCATTTCCAACAGCAAAACCACGCGCACAGTGATTTGGGATATGCAGCGGGTCGTGTTTATTGAATTCTTGCCTGAAAACAGAGCAGTAAACTTATCATCCTGCCTTGAAATCCTGAAGAAACTGTGTCGTCGTGCGATCCAGAAAGCGACGTTTTCCTAGGGCATGTTAACGCTCGGCCTCACATCACGGCACAGACACAATCAGTGACCACTGCATTAGGCTGCGGGAAACAAATGGATGACCTCCCTAATTCCCAGACTAAGCATCAAGTGACTATCCTTTATTCTTACATCTGAAGTAGTTCCTTGCTGATTAAAGTTTCTTCGACGATGACGAAATCAAAGGTGCAGTACAAAAGCATGGTTGACAAATAGAAACTTTAATTTAAAGTTAAACAAATACTTGATAAAACCAAACATTATTAAAATGTATACTTCATATTTGCATGGGACAAAAGCTTTGGATTCGGTTTATTACTGTCATCCTGACAGGAACAAATAGAACATACAATACAAATCTCATCAGATGTAAAGTCTTTTAGCAGTTTAGGACATGGGGTGAAGTCCTTACGACGTTAACTGTTGTTCTCCTCTGATTCTCTTAATAGCATCAAGATAATTTAGTTTCATTTTGTTTCATGCTTTTCCTTTAACCTAGGTTACAAGAGAGAATATATCGTCCCAACTACGGCATAACTAACGGGGTTGTTAAAACAGTAAGTGCAAAAGTACCATTTTTAAACGCATGTTGTTGAAGGATGTCAATGCAAATCTGTTTAACTGTATAAAGAAAGCCCATGTTTCCCAAATGGAGCTTTTTCTTAATTGACAACAACGTTTTTCTGTAATTTTCTTCAATAATTCTGTTGATGTTTTGTGCAAGGGTTTTAAAATGTAACTCTGAAAACACTGTCCTTAAAACGTGATTTAAATGATTTTAGGGATAAACTTTGATAGATTTTGAAATATATCTCTGCTGAGGGAAGCCTGCATGTTACGTGACTGAGAGGTTTTTCTAGTATGCACATACATCATCCTATGATGGTTTTTTTAGATGAGTTTCAGTGTTGTTGTTCATCTGTACGAACATACTGCATTCTGTTAAAACGTTTATAACACAAAATCAACTTGATGAACATATTTTTTCTGTACGTTCACATCATATAGTCTGCTTTGAAGACTTTTCCGGAATAAGATAAACAAAAATATCTATTTTAAGGGAAAATTACTTCAAAAGAGAATGCTATGCAATTTTTGTGCACCTAATGTAAAAATCCAGGAAAAAAAAACAACAAGTCAAATCAATTCCCTTACGCCAACTAAACTAAAAAAAGCCAAATTTCGGGAATTTGGCAGCACAAATGTGGCAAAGCTGTGCAGAAGTGGCTGTCTGCATAGGCAGTCCGTTCGATAACGAGAGAATAAAAAAACCGGTGTCCCGTTGCGATAAATGTCTCATAGTAGAGGAAGTTTCGTATAATGTAGTTTATGATATGGCGAGTATGATAAAAATAAGGCTTTTTCAAAATACATTATCATTTAGTTTTAATAGCCAAACAGTACTTACTTTCCAAATACGTCTGCTCAATGTTTTCTTCCAAACCAGACAAAAAAAAAAAAAAAGAAAGAAAAGAAAAACACACTTAAACGTAAATCTACTTAATTCAAAGAAAAACGCTGTTGACTAACAACATGTCTCCTTCTAAGTCCTTAATGTTACGGCAAAAATGAACACTGAAACTTGACAGAAAGAACTCAGGGACTCCAGCTATAAAACACACCAACTGCACAACACAGAGGATTGAATTATTATGGAATATTGGTTTTCTGTTAATTTCTTCCAAAATTATAATCGTCCGTTTCAGATTTTTAATTCGGTTGATGAGGTGTTTTTATCAGAATTCATATGATTCGCTTTCCGCTGAGTTCAAATATCGGTGATATTATTTTTTTTCGTTTGGTTAGACAGATTTTTTAACAAATATTTTTGAACACTATGGATGAAAGTGAAACTTTTTCTGTTCGCCCTTATTTTGTTTGTTATCGATCTCGTAGGAAGCAGAAGAAGAGTTCATGTTACACGCAAAACTTTTCTCATCTAACACTAAAGAAAGGGAAATTCAGATCTTCAATAGTCAGACCAGTAACTTACACATGAACACCAATATCAACCTTTCTGAGACAGAAAATGACAGCGCTGTTCAACAATGATTTATATCGAGGGAAGGGGACCAAACAAGTGCAACACATCTCTTAATGTTGTAATGTAACCATTCAACCTTAAATGAGGCGTTATGATTAGGTCGATATCTTTAGAAATCTCAGAAATCTCAAACCGTCTGAAGAAAAACTGAAGATATATTTTCAAGACAAAGTAGTCAGTTTAGCTTTAAGCACCCTTAGTTTCTTGTACATTTACTGATAAATAAGCGTCGAAATCGCATTCTAACAATGGAATATTTGAATGATGGAAGTAATTCATTATTATGAGATTTGCCTACAACGTTCCATCGACATGTTTTCATCTTTAGTCGTGAGGAAGCGAAACGACAAAAGATCAAATATAGGTCTGTGAAATGGAGTGAAGCTATGGATACACATGATTGCAATCACCTTATAAAAATGTTTAGTTCATAACTACAATTTTGAAAGTATAATACTGCTAGCTATGAAATGTAAACAAATTTGTCGAAAAGTTTAACTATTCAATTATTGATTCGCTGAGATATCTCAATATACATATATTGAAAAATAACAAAGAAAACGAAAAGTTATTTGCGTAATATGACTAGAACGTGCAAAATTATGTTAATTACAGAAAGTAATTTTTGTAGAATATGGAAACCAATGCTTAAGGGTCAAAGCACTGGCTAGATATTTCGCAATACCTCAAAAGGATTTATTGTAATTATTCGTAGATACTAATGAAGAAGATCTTAGAAAAGGGATTTTAGGTTTATTGTAAAACACATCTAAAAACTTGACGGTCTTACAAAGGGAATGTAGCTTTTTTGTAAAACAATCGCGTGCTTATGGTACCATTTTCGGTCTTTCAGTGCCTGGACATCATCATCTCTCTCTCTCTCTCTTTCTCTCTGTCTTCGGTTGGTTGGTTGGTTGTTGGATTTTATTAGCGCAAGGGCCAGGTTTGGCCAAAGAGCGCCAGACAAAGAACGATCAGCCACAGATTTTTAAAAACGTGGAAAATGATGAAGATCAGACAGGCTTGGTAAAAGTTGAAAAAGAGTATGAAGAAAGCAGTGAAGAAAAGGTAGTTAATGATGTTTATTAAAAGTAACATATTTACTAATGGAAAAGGACGAACCGTCACTCTCCTCCCCCACACTCCTCTGCAATGCTGGCAGAGGGCGGGGACGAACTGTCACTCTCCTCCCCCCATGTTCCTCTGCAATGCTGGTAGAGGCTGGGGACGAACTGTCACTCTCCTCCCCCCGTGTTCTTCTATAATGTTGGGTGAGGGTGGGGACCTCGCTGAGGCCGAGACAGTTTGATGGACACCGCACACCTTTGCGGATTGAGGGCCGGGTCTTCCGCACGTGCAGGCTGTCTGCTGGGAACCGGAAGAGGCGGGCGTCTTCAAAAGAGAAGGCGAAGACGCAGCTGGTCGAATAAGCTGGAGCTCGGTGAAATCCACCTGTGTCGCTTGTTCAGCTGTAGATCGCTTGGCAAGTGCGGCGAGAGCTACAGGGCGCGGAACAAAAGGCTGCACGGGTTGTGGCTGAGACTTAACAACTGCGGCAAAAGTACGCTGTCGGGTGGTGGGTATACCCAACTTGGCCTTGGCAGCAGGGTACGAGAGGCCCTCCAGGGTCTTGAGGCGCTGGATAGCCATCTCGTCCTTCCATTTCATACAGTTGCGGGAGTAAGCTGCATGGGCCTCACCACAGTTAACACAGCAGGCCGCAGAAGTGCAACCGTCCCCGTCATGTTCACTGGAGCCACAATTAGCGCAACGAGAGGAACTCTTACAGAAACGTTGTGAATGCCCGTACCTCTGGCATCTGAAACAGCGCAGAGGACTGGGAATGTACGGGCGAACTCCACAGACCAAGTAGCCAGCCTTGATTTCGGTTGGAACTTTCGGGGAGTTAAAAGTCAAGATCACATTTTTAGACCTAATCAAAGAACCATCGCGCCGAAACATCATACGGCGTGCAGCAATAACACCTTGATCTGCAAGTTCAGTCACCAATTCTTCTTCACTGCATGGCAAGAGATCAAACACCGAAATAACACCCCGAGAGGTGTTAAGAAACGGGTGAGGTGTCACTTTGACAGGAATGCCTTGAAGACTAGTGAGGTGCAGAAAAGTGTTACTCTGAGAAACACTGCAAGTTTGGACAAGCAGGTCCCCAGAGCGAAGCTTCCTCACAGACTTCAAAGGGCCAACTGCAGCGTCCAAAGCTTTAGAAATGAAGAATGGAGATCTGGTGGACAGTCTCTCATTCGGATCGATGGATTCTACAACTAAGTATGTAGCATGCGTATTCACAACAATCGAGGGGAGACGACGCTTCGGAGCGACTGGTACAGCTGCCGAAGAAGAGGTTCCACATTCTTGGTCCAGATCATGATCTAAAGATCTTTTAAGGGTATGAGACTTGGTAGGTTGAGAAGACGAAGGAGAGTCGTTGTCAACGATCATTTGCTCAGGTGACTTGAATTTGGAGCGTTTGTTTTTGGGTTTACCCATGAAAAAAAGGAGAAGAATTCGTCTGCAGACTACTCCACCCACCACCGAGCCCTACAAGGGAGAACTGGAGGTCTGCAAGCCAAGAAAATGACGCTGGACACAGTTCTGGAGCTTATACGTTGCAGATATAGTCCGTTGGCTGTGATCACACGCACTCGGCGGACACTTCGGCCTCCGGGTACCGTCATGCCAACGCCTTTGGCATGATCCCACAGCCCCCGGGCTCACCCTGCCGTGCTATACGACAAAAAAGCCGCAAAAGCCCTGCACACAACTTGGTACAAGACTTCTGACTAGAGGTGGGTTAGTCTCTAGCCTCCCGTTTACAGCGAAGCCGGGGTCGAAGAGGAGTGTTGGTACACAGGAGGCACTTATCCGGTCTCCTGCGACCTCAGCCGCCAGACATCCCATTTCCGCCTCACGGGTCTCCGCACGCGGCAAACATGCAGGTGGGTCTAGCACCCAAACCAGCTAAAAGGAAAAAAGAAATCTAAAGAAGACAAATCCTGGAAGGGATCCTAAACGGAATCTCAGCAACCTACGAACTGAGCGGTTAATATAAAACAGTTAGTGGTGGAGGGTAACAAAACCACAAGACCGGGGTGTTAGTACATAACGTGGTAGCGATTAGGTAGAGAATACAACACGGGCAACTAGCCAGTGGAGAAAATAAATAAAAACGAAAAAGCGAGACACAAGACCAGCTCGGGAACGTGGGGCCGCGACTCCCCAACAGCTGGATGAACAGCCGTCCCTGCAAACACCAACAGCAAAGCGGTGGCATGACATCAGATGTTGACCAGTCACAAGGTCAGCTCGGGCCGTGGGGGCGCCGCTCCCCAAATAACTGGAAAACCAGTTATCCCCGTGCGGGGCTCTCTGTCTTCGCAACTGTTCTTGCATCATAGAAAATCTAATTGTATGGGGAAGTGTAAAATGTGAGAAACATGTTGCTTGCTTTCCGTTGTTTTTGCAATGTCCATAGTCAACGATAGAGGACGAATAGGCCTGTGACTTCGAATTGACACTGCATTTTATTCCAAACAAATGTTTCTAAATATTCAATTAAAAATAATTCCTTCCGATGGATACAGTGAAGAATATATACTACTAGAATGAAATTTCTTTTACAAGTAATGCACAGTTTTTTTGGCTAGATGGCTTAAATTAAATTTGTAATTACCTAGATATCTCTGCTTTAAATGTACGATTAGTATTTTTTTTAATTGGATGGAGCTCCAGGTGGGAAATGTTTAGCACCTAACTTCTAATTTTTTGCAAAGAACGGTTTTTCCGTTATGAGGCGTTTACGCTCCAGATGGATATTTTTTTGCAGACGAAGAATTAGTTAGAGCTAGATTTGCCTTCCGCGGAGAGTATTGCATTTGATTTCATTAAAACGAAATAAATTAGAGGGGCGGAACAAACATTGAGTTACAGTGTTCAATGAAAAAAGAAATAAACGTATATACTCAAGGGATTTTTTTATTGGTTTTGAATTGGTTTTACATATTTTCATTATCAACCTAGGAACCGAAACCAGTCGATAATAATGTGAACCGAATAAAAAAGTTTCGTAAACAAAATTGTGAAATTTAGGCATACGGAAAGAACTTAGATTACGTTCGACTCAAAGACCTACAATTTTTATGCTTGTCATTTAGTGGACAGCGTTATTCGATTCGTGAGTATTTATAGCAGCATGCGTATATGAAACCTACTTCATGGAGTGGATTTGCCAAATTTCAAATTTTTAAAGGAAAACTTACGAACAGGTACTTTAATGCTGTAAAACTGAAATCGTAACTTCAATAATACGAGACTAGTGAAAGGCGCAAAGCGAATTGCGAAATTGGAATAAAGGTGAAAATCCTTCTGGATAAACTGTTGTTGTACTAAATTTAAGAGAAAATATACTGCAAACTACATTTCAGTTTTGTTTCGTGATTCAATGTAATGTCGAACGAATCCGACATCACATAGTAAATACATCTAAAAAGAGTCAATATCGACATTTGTTTCTTCAACATAACACATCATCTACCTCCAAATGTTGGAATGTGCTGCATCAAATTAATTCCAAAGTATTTCACGAAATCTCTATCTCCAAAGATACGGAAGATAGTCCAACAAATTAATTAAAGAGTAGTTCATAATCATTAGAGATAAAAGAAGTACCTAAGATACCTCAAAACGTCGTTTTTTACCGTATTTAATAGGAATAATTTGAAACAGAGATGAACAAAGTTTTCTATAGTTTTCAAATCTTGATCCCAACTACTGGTAAGTAATTCCAACAGAGATATTAATGGCCATATAGTTCTTTGGCTGTTATTTTCAAAATGTAAACCGTGTGATGGTATTTGCAACGGCACAATAGATAGTACACCTTCAAAAGATGATAAAATCTTAAGATTTGATTAACAAACGGATTCTATTATGGTCTTAATAGTTGTTCTGGGTCAGAGAACTGAAGGAAAGACAATGTTTACATTATTTATAGTTTTTAGGAAGAAATATAAAATATATACATGTATATATAAAGTATGTATATATATAAGGGATGTAAGGTCAGGTGATGCGTAACATCACAGCCTCTCCTTGACAAATGTCAACCCCGCCTTCTCGTGGTACATCCTGTTCCCACTAAAGGGGCTCTGACGACCGCCAATAGCGGTATAACTATACCATCGGGATCAGACGAAATGCTATCCCACACTCACCAACCCGCTTGGCCAGCGTGGTGAGTTATGGCCAAACACCTCCAAAATGACTCTACAACTTAAATCTTGGCCCTCAGTCTCCGGCAGCTGGAATGTACCTGGCCAAGGCAGCGGCCAGTGCGACATGAAGGCAGAGGGTGCTAAGAATCCCCGGAGGACCGGACTAGGCTGCCATTTGATGCTGACCTTGGCTACCTATAACGGACGCTCCCTATCTTCTGATTCAAGGCTTCTTGAATAGGAAGAGGAACTGCAAAGGATCAAGTGGGACATCGTCGGGCTAAGTGAGGTAAGGAGAAAAGGAGAAGATCTCATTGAACTGAAAAGTGGACATGTCTTCTATTATCGTGGGACAGATACTGGCAGAACTAGTGGTGTTGGATTTATTATAAACAAGAAACTGAAGGATAAAGTGGTAGAAGTTGAAAGTTCCTCTGACAGAGCTGCACGACTCGTTATCCAACTATCGAGAAGATACCAGGCTCAGATTATTCAAACTTATGCACCCACCACAAGTCATCCTGAAGAAGAAATTGAAGAATTTTATGAGGAAATTCGTCATCTAAATAATAAAGGTAAGCAGCACTTGAAGATAATTATGGGAGATTTCAATGCAAAAATAGGGCAACGGCAACAGAATGAAACTTCAGTAGGTAAATTCGGTCACGGCAACAGAAACCAGCGTGGAAATACTCTCGTTGAGTTTGCAGAGGCAGAAGGATTTTTCATCTTGAACTCCTTTTTCAAGAAAAAGCCACACAGGAAATGGACATGGAGACATCCAATTGGGACGACAAGTGAAATTGATTTTATTATGTGTAACAAAAAATTCGTCATCGAAGACTGCAGGGTGCTGAACAAGTTCAACACAGGTAGTGACCATAGATTGGTGAGATGTAAGATGCACCTCAACACTAAACTGGAACGTGGCAAGCTCCTAAGACAAACAAAATGTATTGACATAACCAACCTTAAAAAACACCATAATACTTTCAAGTTGGAACTGAAGAACAGATTCTCTGCTTTAGAAGGCTTAACATCGGAAGAAGTGGATATTTCGGAAGTTAACAGAAAAGTAACCAAAGTTCTAATGGAAACAGCAACAAAATTAGCTGGGTCTAAGAACAAGTTGCATGTGAACAAATTATCAGGAAAAACCAAAATGTTGATGCAAAAAAGAAGAGAGATGAGGACAACTAAAGAAGATGTGACTTCCAAAGTGGAATATATAGAGCTATGCAAGACAACACGAAAAAGTATCACTGAAGACGTAAGGAAATTCAACTGTGAGCTAGTAAGGAAAGCAATTGAAAACAACCAAAGCCTAAAGATAGCAAAGGGACATCTCAGTAAGGGAAGAAAACAGATTATGGCTCTGAGAAAAGAAGATGGTTCTATAACAAGAAATAGAGGCGAAATTTTGACAAGAGTGAAAGATTTCTACTCCAAATTATATGAAAGGGATGATACATGTACTCCAGACATCATGAAAGGTACCAGAGTTCTTCCAGTCCTCCCAGCAGAAGTTGCTCATGCGATAAAGAACATGAAGCGGGGGAAAGCTCCAGGAGAAGATGGAATTACTATAGACATCATACAAGAAGCAAGTGGAGAAATTGAAACAGTACTCGCCCAAATTTTCACTCGATGCCTTAATGAAGTGAAGATTCCTGAGGATTGGAACAATGCTACAATGATCCTGCTACATAAAAAAGGTGGCATTGAGGATCTCAGGAACTACAGACCTATCAGCCTCCTATCAGTGGTTTATAAAATCTTCACTAAAGTTCTTTCACACCGCTTGAAGGTAACACTGGACATGGCTCAACCGAGAGAACAAGCTGGATTCAGGAGTGGCTACAGCACAATAGATCATATCCACGTACTGAGAGAACTAATTGAAAGAGCGAGGGAATATGAACTTCCATTGTGCATGGCTTTTATCGATTATGAAAAAGCCTTTGATTCGGTGAAACCATCAGCAGTTACCACGGCTCTGAAATCCTGCGGTATTGAAGATGCATACATTAATATTATTAATAACATCTATGAAAATGCAAGTGCAAAGATTCGGCTGTTTGAAAATACAACACACATAAAAATTGGAAAGGGAGTGAGACAAGGTGACACCATATCTCCGAAGCTCCTTAATGCCACATTGGAAAATGTCTTTCAATCACTGAACTGGGAAAACAAAGGGATAAAGATTAATGGAGATTATCTAACCCACCTTCGTTTTGCTGATGACGTAGTCATTTTTGCAACTACCCCATCAGAGCTGCAGAGTATGATCCAGGAACTTGCTGACAAGAGTAAAGAAGTGGGATTAAAAATGAACTTTCAGAAGACAAAAGTGATGTTCAATGCTTTTACAAGAAATGAAGATTTATCGATTGATGGAGAAAAACTGGAGATAACAGATACGTATGTTTATCTTGGACAGCAGATATCAAATGAGGGTCACATTTATGAAGAAATTAATCTGCGTACAAAACTTGCCTGGAGAGCTTTTGGAAGAAACAGCATAATTTTTAAGAGCAATATGCCATTATGTTTTAAAAGAAAAGTGTTTGATCAATGCATCCTTCCAGTGCTTACGTATGGTGCAGAGACGTGGACCTTAACTAAAAGAGACATACAAAGGCTGCAGACAACTCAAAGAATCATGGAGAGGTGCATGCTTGGTATAACCAGGAGAGATAAGAAGAGGAACTCGTGGATCCGAAAAATGACGAGAGTGGAAGACATCATGATCAGAGTTAAATCCCTGAAATGGCAATGGGCTGGACATACTGCCAGAAGGACAGACCATAGATGGACAGCCGAAATTTTAGATTGGATTCCAAGGGACAGGAAAAGACCCAGAAAAAGACCACATGGGAGATGGGTGGATGAAATTCGTAAATATGCGGGAGTGACATGGAAGAGACTGGCACAAGACAGACCGTTGTGGAGGAAACTTGGGGAGACCTTCGTCCAGCAGTGGATTGATAATGGTTGACAATGATGATGATGATGATATAAAGTATGTACCTTTGCACCAAGTAACTGCATGTCATTTCAATAATACTAAATATACTATTTTATAGGTCGAAGCTATTAAACCATTTTTTTGGATATGGAAATATGAAAACCAGCTACGCATCAGTATATCTTTCTGGAGGCAAAAAACGCAGATTTTCAAAAAACTCTCTGGTTGACGATAGTTAAAGGTAGACTACGATCATTGCTTTCAATTGGGCTACGACATCCACCTTACTTTAAACTAGGGTGTGTTAAATCAAGTTAGAAAACGCTGTTAACTCTTTTAGTGCACGGTAGTCGACAGGTTCTGAACCGCAATGGATTCCGATGTCAAGTAATACTTATGTCTGCGTGATCTATCATATCTTTAATTAGTTGGATCTTTCGACAGACACGTCAGAATTAATTATGTAGTAAGACTTATATTGTCATTACATCTAGGAGAGTGTCCTACTAACTCTCGCATTTCAGCTCACACAGCTTGGCCTACGGACGCAGGAATTCGTTTATAAGAGGAGCATTTATTCGTACATGAGTTGTACCAGACCTAGTATATTAAAATTGAAGCTGTATTTAATAATACTACAATTGCTCGAATTATTTTCTCAAACCTGATAGTAGGTGAGATAACTTAGAATCTTCACGATTCTTTGTTATCAGATAACTGGAGATACGGAACTGTTTGATATAGACACTGACTTTTGTCAACCTCACGGGCAGCGGCTGTTAAGCCCGATAACTCAATACGGTGGAGATGACAGCCTTTGTTTTCATTCTTCCACTGCTGGAAGCCAAACCTTTTCATTCCGTGTGTCAGACCTTCCTCTTCTAACTGACACGAGACTCGCATCACTCTGCCGGAGTTTCATCCCACGCGAGTGGTGATGTTTTGGAACGAATCTCCGCTTTCCAGCAGCAAGGCACATTGGCCTGCTTTATATTTGTTTATTCCATGGGATTAGAGAAAGTACTCTACAATTAGAGAAAGTACTTGTCGCAAATACTTTCTCATTGCTATTAAATTTTTCGTTTTTTTATTACGTCTCCACATATTTTTACGAACAAAACTATGATTTAATATATCACTACTTCCTGTCGGTTTTTATATATTCCTTTTAAATATTATATTTCGCTAAATCCTCGGAAGAAATATTATGTTTGTATATTTTTAATAACCACACATCTCTGGTATTTTTATTTTGTTTCGCTTGTGACGTATTCCTTGTCATAGTTATATCTATGATGATCATCAATTTCTTTTGCCTCCTGAATAGAGCATAACTGATGATCTTTTTGTTTTCTTATGATTCCGATTCAGGTGTATCTGACCATTACGCTGATACCTTCATTGATATGCGAGATTCAATAGCGGAATCAAACATGTGACCACTGTGGCCTCGGGTGGCCTAGTATCAACATTCGTGACTACCACGGAGAAGACCTTGGGTTCGATACCAGGCTGGTACGAACGCTCGATCCACCAAATATCCGCCTTGCGTCGGATGGGTACGTTAAGCCGTCGGGCCGCGGGTACTTCTCCCCCGCTACCGGTAATAAATAAGGACGTATTCCTCCCACTATTTATTTCGCTTCCGTTTCACCTTCCTATCGGGTACTCTAGCCCAAATCTCCTAGCTTCCTATTTCTAAGGGTTGTCTAAAACCTATGGTCTGACACTCCCTTCATAAAATCCTCTACATGTGTTCTGATGTGAGTTTAGCTAAATTCACCTTTAAAAAATGTTTCAGAAGTCATCTTGTGTCATTAACGCAATGGGAGTGGAATGTGTGTTTACTTTTATGCTGTGCACTGTGAAGAAATTGTGCTGTTTCTATTGATTTACTTTGAAATGAGACTCACTTGGATACGTTTCGTGAATTGAAGATTCTTTATCTTGGGTTCATAATGAAAAATAGCTTGTCCTCTTATATCCAACTTTAAATATTCAATTCAGGCGTATATCGATTACGTTGTAAGCTCTGGACTGATTCTTTTAATGGTGTAAAACCTAGGTTTTTGAAACACAACTTATGCCACCCACTATCAACGTCGTACATAGCAAGTCAAATGGAAAAATAATAATATAATGCAGGAGAGCTACATTTGTATATGTACAGTGTAGAGTACCACAAGTTAAGGACGTGGACTTGATTTGAGATATATAAAGAGAACGTTTATTTTTTTTAATTTCGGCGCAACACAAATGGAGGCCTTAAATGGACAATAACTCATGAGAACACTTGGTTAAAAGATGGTTATTTTAAATGTGGAGATTCACGATACATGTCGGACGCATTTCAATCACTTTCCATTATTGTATCATATCGTATTATTTTTATTAGCACCAAAGCAATCGTAAAAACATCCCAAACTAACGTAATGTCTTTCAAATTTATTTTTGAAATCTTATACCATGAAGAAATAACGAAATTGCTATGCTAGTCACCGCTTCTCACTTGCTGTTGAGTTCGTAATTTTCTTTACTTTCGTGAAATAATTTATCCGTCAGGGGCTAATATGCAAGTTTCTAATAATCCGTAGATTAGTTAGGAAACAAAGAAATCTTTATATTCTATATTAGGTGTTGCATGTGCAAGCCACAAAAGTTAATGCTCCAGTTTCAAGAAACTGTAGGATGTACTCGGATTTTGTTTGCTTGTACATTGGCATCGGATCTTCTGGACTGCTCGTATTTTTCTGGACTGCTCGTATTTTTCTGGACTGCTCGAATTAAACTATATCCGTGGCTTATGGCAGAGCCGCTGGTATTGTTCGGGGTTGACTTTTTTACATGTCTTTAAAGCTTCGTAGTAATATCAGTTATTTAAAAAAATAATGAAATATATTTATAAAGAGCATAGTTTTGGTTTCTGCCATGGTCTTAGGTATTTTAAAATTAAATCACTGTCCTTTCGCGGCACAAGGCTATTAAAACTAAGTGTATTATAAATGATTTTCACGTGTCTTTGCGTTTCTGCATCAACGTAATACCAGTTTGAGAAATGCACACCATTGCAAATATACATACAAAGAAGAGAGAAGGCTCTGATGTTGAAAACTCAAATCGCATAGGTTCTGAACAATTGTCGCCTTATTGACGGATGACAATTAACGACTGCCAGCTGTATTTTTGAAAAATAAATTAGTTTAAATTTGCAAACAGTGGTAGCATTTCTACCAGATTTGCTATTCCGGTTCTCACTAGCGGAAAGCTATGGACGAATTTTTTCAAAATGCATTCAGTGATTCAAAATTCCGGTTAAACTTCCATAATCGGACCGCAAGGAGCTCGTGAGCTTTCGATGTGCGACGTGCATCCCTCCGTGGATTTGCCGACGTATTGTTTACGTTTGAGACTGCGGATTTTGCTATTTAAACCACAGGTTGTTTAATATTGAGAAACATTATATATTCATCTATATAGCGACACTCCCGAATCCCGATAACGTGAAAACGTTGAGGATGTAATAAAAAAGTCAACAATATTAGGAGGCATATTAGCAGAGAAACTACCATTTGGAAATATTTTTGCTGCACCGCTGCAATTGCGATAACACGCATGCGCTGGGAGTTTCCTCATTTGCCGACAAGCTGCAGACGTCATAACGATAGCATCCTATCCCGTTTGCGTGTTATTCTGCGCGTTTCAAGTGTTTAAGAAGATTGAGCGGTCCACCCACTGTGAGATAAGGTTGGTAAATCGATTTCTGAAGGCAAGATGTGTGAAATAGGCTAACATTCATCTTTCCATTCGTCAGATTTGTGAGGTATGCAGTGAAACTGCCATGCCTAAAGGAATGCTGAGGAAATGGGTCAGACAACTGAACGAAGGCAATGATTTAGTGCAGGACGAATAGTAGAGTTGCCAGCCAGCTGTGATTAACGATAACGTGCGGTGGATGTAAAAGTACGTTAAAATAGATGTTTTACAATTTCGGCGTTTTCTTTGCATTTCCAGAAAATTTCAAGGAACGTTCTCTATGAAACTGTGATAGTTCCTTTGGGTTTACGGGAATTGCGCTTAAGCTCATCAAACAAAGATCTGCTCTCTTTCCACGTTTATATATCTTACGCGGATTCCCAAAGAGACGATACGATGACCGCAAAATCAAGCAGCTGAAAGTGAGCTGATATCTGTCACATAGTACAGTGAGCAACGTGGTGGGTTCTTGAGCCATATCTTTACAGGGGTCTAAACATCGGTGTACCACATAACTCCGGAATCGAAGAAGATACTCATGGTATGACGGCACACCACGTCGCATGATGTACTAGCAGATCATTTCGAACAGCAAAATCACGCGCACAGTGTTTTGGGATATGCAGCGGGTCGTGTTTATTGAATTCTTGCCTGAACACAGAGCAGTAAACTTATCATCCTGCCTTGAAATCCTGGAGAAACTGTGTCGTCGTGCGATCCAGAAAGCGACGTTTTCCTGGGGCATGTTAACGCTCGGCCTCACATCACGCACAGACACAATCAGTGACCACTGCATTAGGCTGCGGGAAACAAATTGATGACCTCCCCTAATTCCCAGACTAAGCATCAAGTGACTATCTTTTATTCTTTCATCTGAAGTAGTTCCTTGCTGATTAAAGTTTCTTCGACGATGACGAAATCAAAGGTGCAGTACAAAAGCATGGTTGACAAATAGAAACTTTAATTTAAAGTTAAACAAATACTTGATAAAACCAAACATTATTAAAATGTATACTTCATATTTGCATGGGACAAAAGCTTTGGATTCGGTTTATTACTGTCATCCTGACAGGAACAAATAAAACATACAATACAAATCTCATCAGATGTAAAGTCTTTTAGCAGTTTAGGACATGGGGTGAAGTCCTTACGACGTTAACTGTTGTTCTCCTCTGATTCTCTTAATAGCATCAAGATAATTTAGTTTCATTTTGTTTCATGCTTTTGCTTTAACCTAGGTTACAAGAGAGAATATATCGTCCCAACTACGGCATAACTAACGGGGTTGTTAAAACAGTAAGTGCAAAAGTACCATTTTTAAACGCATGTTGTTGAAGGATGTCAATGCAAATCTGTTAACTGTATGAAGAAAGCCCATGTTTCCCAAATGGAGCTTTTTCTTAATTGACAACAACGCTTTTCTGTAATTTTCTTCAATAATTCTGTTGATGTTTTGTGCAAGGGTTTTAAAATGTAACTCTGAAAACACTGTAATTGAAACGTGATTTAAATGATTTCAGGGATCAACTTTGATAGATTTTGAAATATATCTCTGCTGAGGGAAGCCTGCGTGTTACTTGACTGAGAGGTTTTTCTAGTATGCACATACATCATCCTATGATGGTTTTTTTAGATGAGTTTCAGTGTTGTCGTTCATCTGTACGAACATACTGCATTCTGTTAAAACGTTTATAACACAAAATCAACTTGATGAACATAATTTTTCTGTACGTTCACATCATATAGTCTGCTTTGAAGACTTTTCCGGAATAAGATAAACAAAAATAACTATTTTAAGGGAAAATTACTTCAAAAGAAAATGCTATGTAATTTTTGTGCACTTAATGTAAAAATTCAGGAAAAAAAAAAGTCAAATCAATTCCCTTACGCCAACTAAACTAAAAAAAAAAGCTAAATTTCGGGAATTTGGCAGCACAAACGTGGCAAAGCTGTGCAAAAGTGGCTGTCTGCATAGGCAGTCCGATCTATAACGAGAGAATAAAAAAACCGGTGTCCCGTTGCGATAAATGTCTCATAGTAGAGGAAGTTTCGTATAATGTAGTTTAAGATATGGCGAGTATGGTAAAAATAAGGCTTTTTCAAAATACATTATCATTTAGTTTTAATAGCCAAACAGTACTTACTTTCCAAATACGTCTGCTCAATGATTTCGTCCAATCCTGACAAAAAAAAAAAAGAAAGAAAGAAAAGAAAAAGACAATTAAACGTAAATCTACTTAATTCAAAGAAAAACGCTGTTGACTAACAACATGTCTCCTTCTAAGTCCTAAAAGTTACGGCAAAAATGAACACTGAAACTTGACAGAAGGAACTCAGGGACTCCCGCTATAAAACACACCAACTGCACAACACAGAGGATTGAATTATTATGGAATATTGGTTTTCTGTTACCTTCTTCCAAAATTGTAATCGTCCGTTTCAGATTTTTAATTCGGTTGATGAGGTGGTTTTATCAGAATTCATATGATTCGCTTTCCGCTGAGTTCAAATATCGGTGATATTATTTTTTTTTCGTTTGGTTAGCCAGATTTTTTAACAAATATTTTTGAACACTATGGATGAAAGTGAAACTTTTTCTGTTCGCCCTTATTTTGTTTGTAATCGATCTCGTAGGAAGCAGAAGAAGAGTTCATGTTACACGCAAAACTTTTCTCATCTAACACTAAAGAAAGGGAAATTCAGATCTTCAATAGTCAGACCAGTAACTTACACATGAACACCAATATCAACATTTCTGAGACAGAAAATGACAGCACAATTCAACAATGATTTATATCGAGGGAAGGGGACCAAACAAGTGCAACGCATCTCTTAATGTGGTAATGTAACCATTCAACCTTAAATGAGGCGTTATGATTAGCTCGATATATTTAGGGTACAAGTCGGATACTAAGCGCTAAATTTGAATTTGTCATCACCAGAAACAATGCTGGTCAAAAAGAGCGCCGCCTTTTAAAGGCGTTCAAAAGACTGAGGTATTACGAGAAACAACTCTTAAACAATCGGTACTAAATAATATTGAATAAATTTTCCAATTATTTTAGTGCAGACAAAGTTATTTAAAAAATTGAATGTTATTTATAAATACCAAAAATTCATACGTATGCGTTTAAAATGTTACCAATTTGAAATTTCTAAATATTGCGAAAAACCTGAAGGAAATAAGTGTGTAAAATCAAAAATACCATATGTATGAAAATCACAAACATAATGCTACTCCAAACAAAATGAGCAAGCCATGTTGCACCAAAATTAGTTTTAGGAAAGGGAAAAAAGGTCTAAAATTAATGCAATTCCTTGAAGCATTATTTTGTTTATCGGGAAACACGGACTCTTAACTCTTGTTTATGAGTAGGAACTGCTTTAAAATTCTTTCAAACTTATACATATGAGATGTTTTGGGATTCATATTACCCTATTTTTTTTATTCGTTTATAATTGTCAAATTGTGTTTCTCTAATTTCCATATTATTAAAAAATGTTGTGCACAAATAAAATTTTACTCTGTCTACAGTAATTTTTTTAATCAATCAACAAAAGAAATTTACTGAAAATAGCATTTGACGCTTCAAGATAATCATTGATGAATGTTTTACAAAATAAGAAATTTGGTGAGATATATACACCAACCGGACTCTGGATTAGAAACTGTATTTCAGTAATTACAGCACGTATTCGATTTGGAATGGATTCGAGAAACAGTTGCAGTGCATTTATGTCTAAAGCATACAAGACTTTTACCAGACGCCACGTAAACTGTGCCAGATGTTGTGCCTTGAGATGTTCTATCCCTTCTTTTTTATCACTTAGCTTTTTAAAAGTATTACGATAGTACTTTTAATACGTTTTAGATCACTATCTACAAAATAAAAGAGGTATGAGCGTAAACTGTATTATGCATTAGTTAGTCACGAAAGCGCTGACAGGCACAGTGTAACAAATAGACATGTCTAGAACGTTAGAAAGCTGGGTACATAAATGAACGCACTCGTAGTTAAGAATGGATAAGCAAAAGAATAACATGTGCGAGTATTCAAAATACCATGACATTGAAGAAAAGTCCAGAAAAATATCACTAGCTGTACCTAATATAAAGATATTACATTATAACTCACTAAGCGATATTTAAGGCAACGCAGAAGGAATCTTTGTAATCCATCAAACAGAGATATTGGAGAAGTCGGAATTTACCTTTATGCTATCCCACAAACACACAGTAAAAGAACTATGAATTACTTTAAAGCAACGCTGTACCCAAAATTACCTTTGTCATAAATGATACACAAATTACCTTCATCAAAATTGATATTCAGATTATTAAATATTTTAGTCCAATATTTAGGATGTCTACTTTTAAGCACTGTAGCGGCGAAGTTGTTAATCGAAAAATAAACAGAACGTAACGACCATCGTTCTCACATTACGTGTTTCCCCTTTAAGATCGAATTTGAAATCCGACTAATGCAGGTATTTGCAGCAATACAATGCCCACGTCGGATGGAAAAAACGTTATTATGAACACGTACGTTTTTCAAAAGCCGTGCTAAAAATTTCACTACCCGTGCACAAAAAGCCCCATAACTATCCTACGACAAATCTACAGAGTGCGTATGTGCCAATCTTAAGTAGAATAGAATAGGTGTCAGTGATTTACGTTTTCTAGCTCCTAAGCAAAAATGTGCAAAAGTTTGCATTTTTATTTCTTCATTTTTTAATTGAAGCTTCTTCTTTAAAAAATAACAGTTAGTGGTTCCAAATGCAGTTTGTTCTTAAGCTACGTGTAACCTAAAAGCTAAATCGAGGTTAAAATTGATGTTCTTCTTTCTGAACCTGATCTTTTAAACGATGGCTTTATTTGAATTATTAGCCTACAGTGTTCACTTGTATTAGGGAATTTGTTCAGTTAAAAATGTTATTTGTACTGCTTCAAGAAAAGAAGCAGTGTATATAACATTTTTAACTTCAAGATGTATTAGGAATTGAAAAAACAAATCGTTTCTGTTTGATTTTAAATTATAAGCTGTGATTATATTTCAGTCTTCAATTTCTGCGGGGCAACAATTGGAAGAGCTTAATGGTTCTTTAATCACATTGTATCCACGTAGTAGGCACCTGTGGTATCGAAACCTGAGTGAACGGATCTCCAAGTTCAACTCTTGTAGATAGTTAGATGAAAAACTCGTTTCAAACAAATTATTTTCATTTATCATAATTTGAATTCTGTCAAAAGCATTCTGTTGGATTTCAATGTAAGATATTAGTGTTCACTAAACTTTGCAAGTTTCATCTGCACTTTAAAAATAACCGTGTGAAGTATTTCTTCCATTACTTCTCAACAACATAAATAGTTAAATGTGCTTTCAAGGCTTGATGTTGCTCAATACGTAATACCTTTGTCCCAAAGGAAAAATATTCAAGAGGGTTTTAAAACAATTACCTTCTGATTGTGTACCACTCTAAAAATTTTACACTGAGTTTAGAGAGAAATACTTTCCCAACTGTATGGGTTATACCGTTTCTATAAGTTTCTATAAAAGTAACGCTTGTGATATTAATATTTTCTGGAAGTGTTTGAGATAAAGTCTCGTGAAAACGAATTTACACATCAATAAAATATGAATTAAAGGTACTAAGCTATGATTTTCCGAATAACATGCTTACGCTATTTATGAACGGAAAAGCGAAACAGTTCTTTGAAAAAACAATAATTTAATTTACATTGAAGCACCACATACCCTTTATCAGCAAATAAATATCTCGCAAACTATGACTGTTCCGATTAAAAAGAATGATATCATGTTAGGCAGAGTTATAGTTATGATTCATTGAGTGTGTCGTAATCCGAACTAAATTTCCGGCACTATGTAACCATATTCAGTGAAAGAAGCTCACAACACAGCACCCCCAGTCGTTCAAACAGGAGTATGTTGTGAATCACTCATATCTTCCTCTATCTCAACGGCTTTTCATTTAATATGTTTAAGCAATATGAAATGTAACCACGGTAATTTTATTCCATTTTTCTTATATTGCTGCCACTCTGGTTAAGAGAAAAAACCACATACAAAGGATGTTCAGACATTTTTAGAAAGTTTTTAACCATAAATTACGGAAAATAAAGGAAGTTCAATGTATTGCAAATTTCAATAGCGAGTTAGACGAACTCGAAAGAAACACCTTCTGGATTTAACTAACGTTTGTGAAGAAAATGGCATAAGTTAACAAACTGTAGATAGATGGTTATGTTTTCGCTCTTTGCGAAACGAAATGTTGTTTTTCCGTAATTAACAAATGCTGTGAAAATCATGGGATTCTCGAATTCCATCATTTTCAGAGTGTTTTTTAATGGAATAAAACCAATTTTCATAGAAGGTACAGTACGTACTACATGTAAACCAAATAAAGTCATTAATATAAGAGCGAAAAATTGGCTAGTGTTTCTCTTAACAGTAAAAGAAAACACCAGTCACCTATCGAAGAAACAGGCACTTTTACCACTATTTCAAATGTAAGGTATCTCGTCTTAAAAAATTCAACTAAACCAAAGAGCAATTCGTTGAAAATCTTTTTATCAACTGTAAACCAAGTAATATACAAGACTTGTATCTGAAAAACAAAACAAGCATAGTGTTTACAGCATCATGCCATGAAACGTTGTTTAAACCCGATCAAGGTGTAGACTTCTTTCTGAAATTACTTAGCCGGAGACAAATGGAAATTTATCGTAATTATTTGAGTAGCATGGATTTATCAAAACGATTGTAATAAAACGAAGGTTCATTTACTATCGCAAAAGAGCAGAAAAATACTTTCAAATTTGTGTCCACTTTGTAAGGCTTAATAATATTTAGAATTCAGTATTAATTTGCTAAAAATATTTATTTATGCAGAAGTATTTCAAAATGAGTAGGAAAATGATTTTCAAAATATTTTATCCCGAAAAGTTACTGAAGATCATGCTAATGCAAATATCCATACGCATCTAAATACCAGAAAACAGAACATGGAACTATGAAAATAAAGTCAAGAATTTTAGTCCATTCTGCCTCCTTAATAGCAAAGTACAGACAAGAATTGTGGTCAAAATTTGCGGTGTTTTATATTACAAATATAAACAAATATGACCCAGGTGGTTACTTCCAAAATTAGGGTCCTCCAAGTGAAGCAATATTTTTAACGTGCCAAATGAGCAAGATATCAGTAAAGTGAATAACATATTAACATCCTTCTAATATGAAATAGTACAATATGTGAATGAAATTTTTGTAACCAGAAGACATGAAATAAACTGAACAAAAATCAAACATTTGCATCGAAGAAAATTGTCAGAACTTAGCATTTAAAGGCAAACTTATAATGTAATGTTGTGGGATGTACATTAAGAAATGTAGTGTACAAGACACAAAGCAAGTGTTCATTGACGACTGGCAATGAAGTAGTCTTTATTCCTTCAAATGTGTTGCACATTCTTCTGAAAAATTTGCTCCATAATATTTATGATTTCCTTTTGTGGCTTTTCATTCTGAGCATGGGCAAATTATGATATCCCACTTTCTTCTTTTTTTCTTCTTCTTTTCTTTTATTGAAAGATTAGCTTCTACACATTTTTAAACATATTTCCTCTTGTAACATTATAATGAAAACATTCATTCGTCACCTCTTGCTTTACCTTCAAGCAAACAATATGCAAGCCTTTTCCGTTTTCCAAGACGTAATATATATTAGATGAAACGCGTGCGAATCTCGTTAGGAGTTCATTTTTATCATAGTGTTTCACCAAAAAAATTTAGCATTTCTCCCCATTATTATGAAGTCCAAGCAAGGACAAAATTCAACATAGGTTACTAATTTTCCTTAGGCTAACTGTCCTTAACAGTCCATTCCGCCAATTTTGTGGAACCTTTACTGTAGAATTCCGTTAAGGAAATAAGTGAAATATAAGATAATGTCAGAAATGGAAAGTAAGAAATGAAGTTGCTGCAGCAAATGTGTTTAAGATTTGTGTCTAAAATCTACTAAGTTTTCAATGACTTTCGGTAATCGTCCCTCCTTAAATTTCATGCCCACTGTATGTCACACACTCCGCCCAAATAGCAATCTTTTAAAACAAAGTTTCATACACGTCGCAGAATCATCACTGAAGGTGACGCTTTTGTTCCGAACACTTTTTGGTTTCCCTGGTTTTATAAATGGCACTGTAAAGAATGCATACAAAACACGTGATGGTACACCGAAAATATTTTAAGAAAACGCTGACCATAAGAAGCGCAACTGCAGAATAGATGAATCAATGCCTGGTAACACAACAGAAACACAAGTGCAATTGGAAAAGTATCGTCCATTACCAATACGTTAAAACTGTTTACTATTTCAGAGACGAGAGCAATGAATACATGAAAATCATTATTCTAAAAAACATTTTTTTATTTCTCATTTGGTCAGTAAAATTTCATTTTCTCTTCCTCTGATGATTCTTCCAATGGAAAGTGTGACGTTAATTTACATATCGAAAAAAAAAATAAAGCTTTACTCTAGTAACATTTCCGAAAAGTGTACGATATCATTATAAACTACTGCCTGAACTCAATTCATGCTTTCAACATTCCGGATGAAAATATATCACTGTGTATCACGTTTTTGTTTCGTAAACATTTTTCTTTCTTAATAATTATTTTCCAGTTTGTAGAGCTTCTGAGACATTTCGGCGGTACATTCAAAATTTTTGTGAAATACATTATAACGTTTTTCTCCAAATATGTTGAGCACCTCTGCTTTACAATGAGGCACATGCACAATATTTATAACGACAAATCTATATATACATAATTACGTGCTTTGCAAATTATAAGTTGCAGTTTATTATATTTAGAAATTAATGTGTTTTAAAATTAAGATTATTCTGCTTAAATTTTTAACTTTTTTTTCACTGTATTTGGTTTCCAATAGGCATAATTGAAGTTGGAAGTTTTTTGTTTCGAAGCATAGATTGAATTTCACAGATCTATTCATCGATATGAACTAGTAGGGGATTTTTAGTAGCTGGGTTTTCAGGAACCGTTTTCTCCATATACAATTCACGGAACACAAAACTGAGCTTCAAAAACCTCAAAAACATTTCGGAACCTGTTAATCTGGCTTAAAAAGTGAATTTACCAAAGCTGTTGCCAAATTTATATTTGCACTGAAATAATAAATACTACAAATTCGTTTTTTACTTTTGTTTAATTAAATGTTTTTTTCATACACCTTAGTATTCTGTTTTTATCAGATTGCATCGTGCTGTTCCTTTATAGCTCGACATCGATAATCAAATGTGTTCAAGTTGCTGCTGACATTTATCAGAAAAAGTAAGATTTCCAAATTTTTCATTAAGTTCCGTTTTGTGAGTTGTATGTACGCTGAACGAATTCCAATATAGTAACGAAAGATGAAGCAGGTTTTAATACAATGCCGTCTATAATCCTCTTTTGTTGCACATAATAGTTCGAAATTGTTGTGTAAATAACAGAAATTATGATTTCACGTAAAATAATGGTGTAATACTCAATAATCAGCATGAAATTAGTGTGAGATAGTGTTATCGAATAACGGTACGAATCGCTGGCGCAGGCTAAATACAGATTTTGTTTATCAAACTAGATACCTATATCGACATTCACGCCGCAATGTGCAAAAGGAAACATAGAACTAAATTTTATATTTCTAATATCTCCTAAAACTTTTTAACAATATTGAAGCTAGATGAAAAAGTAAAATAGAAATCACTACTTAACTCACGAAAAAAGGTCATAAGAGGTTTTGGATCGGTAAGGACATACAACTTGAAAAAATGCCATATATAAATTCATTTTAAGCAATCTGCAACGGATTAAACGTGTCACCTTATGAAACACTCCATACAAGAAACTCTGCCTCTATAAATGAATGAAGTTAATCATCGGAAAGGTAGATCTTGTGATTTTAACCATCTAACAGAATGAAAAAACTTAAATCCACGTCAGCAAAGTCGGAAAGATATTCCCTGTGCAATAAATGCGCCGAAAGGGGCTTCAATGGGTAATCCTGTGTGCAACATTAGTAAACAGTTGTCACTCTATGCTTTGTCATTTAAAGTTTATTTTTATTTACCCTATTAGTTCCTGACCGCTTGTCAACAAAAAGGGTGTGTCACCTAAGAAAAAGATAATTGCTGGGAGTTAGTCGTTTTCCCATTTGGCAGGGTGCATAGCAAAGGACGTTTATTGAACTCAGATTTTATTATAATTAATCTGTTGAGTATGTTTTATTTATGTACAGCTGCTGTACTAATTATTCTACGCTAATTGGGATCTGTTGTTTTTTTACATCCTAACGTGTTACCATTCCTATTGAAGTGTGCCTTGGAAAGGCAAAGGAAACAAAAATTTGCATAATTCAAAAGCGCATAATGTCTTGTTACATTTTCCTAACCAACAATCTAACTTTGAGAAAACTAAAGGGTCCAGAATATCTAAAACGTTGATGACAGAAATACAATACTTGTATAGTTTACGTAGCAAAGCAAAAAAAATCGTCTCGGATATCATTAACCATTTAGCAACTAAATTTAAAAAATAGTATTCAGGAATTGTTATGCTTCGTTTTTTTATTCATCTTCGATATTTTGCGAAGTTCAGCAGAAATATTCATGAAATTGTCCCGAATTACTTTTTCACGATAATACCAATTCTGCTATTACATCACGATCCTAAACTAACAAAAAACGTTTTTACCTTTTTCTTCGGCCTAAACTACTGTTCTGTACAACTCTTAGTGCCGCCACGATGACGCAGTGGCTTAAGCGATGCGTAATGACCATTGGTCCGGGTACGAATCCCAGTGAGGCATGGACTTTGTGTTTGTCTTACTGCACTGGCTCTCTCCTTTCCCTGGAGCAAGTGGAAATAAATAAGAAACGAACGACTGCTTATATCCTTTTGAGTTGCTTACGGTTGTCGTAAAACCCCCAAACTAAAAAAAAACCCGCTCCTAGTGCCGTCAACAGTTACTCTGTCTCCCTCTCTCAATGTTAGTTAACTGCTACACAGGGCTATGCTGCACAATGTACTGCTGAAACCCAGAATAACGATCAGCCATTACACTCTCATCATCGAGCGCCAAACACACTCTCGCACATACGCACAACCCAAAAGTGGAAACTACTTTCTATACTTATCAAAAAGATTCGGATCACAAAGAACATCCAGGAAAGAAGCATCACTGGATTAGGGGAGTGAGTGCTTACAGAGAGAACTAAAAAATAAAGATAGAAAGGAAACACGGGGAAAGTGGACACATATCTAAGCACATTCAGCCCCTATAATGAAGCAAAGAAAACCAGGGTGACAGGGAAAGGCCTCCCTAATTTCTTTGCAGAAGTGAGTTGCTAGATTTCAGATCAGATCACATGTAGAGGATTTTAGGAAGGGAGTGTCTGACCCCAGGTCTTGAACAACTCTTATAAATAGGTTTCAAATGAACATATGTACAGGAGTTAGGAAGGGAGTGTCTGACCACAGGTCTTAAACAAACCATAGAAATAGGAAGCTATGAGATTTGGGCTAGAAGTGCCCTGTAGGAAAGTGAAGTAGAAAGGGGGAGGAAAACGCCTTAATTTATTACCAGATGGCCAGTACCTGGGGGCCGAAGGGGCTTATCGTACCCATCCGACGCACGGCGTATATTTAGTGTATCAAGCTTTCGTACCTGCTTGTGATCGAACCGCAGGTCCTTTCCGTGACACTCACGAACGTTGCTCATTAGGCCACCCGCGGCCTAGAGACAGGTATCAGCAAAACTGGTATGTTTTAAAAAAACAGGATTTCAACAAGATAGTGAAAGTACCTAGCATAAGAACTACATGCGTTCTTTAACAGGATTTTAGGATCCGCACTGATCTTTTATGCACACCATGAGATATATTAGCTTTATGCTCCACAAACCAAGACCGAACAGATATATCACAGAGAATTGAACAATTGTCCTTTCGATGCGGTAATGTTATGCAGGAAACTATGCTTGTAACATGGGATGAGTCTGATTATCCATATTATTAGTCTCTACAGTGAGAAACTGAAAATAAAACCTAAAGATTACAAAGAGAATGATGTTCGCGCCATTTGTGCTTCTTTTTATGGTTGGTACATTTATGTAGAAATTACATTGTTCCTCGGAATTTCGACAACGTATACTCTCACAGAGTGGTAAGGAAAGAAAAAGCTATTGGACTCTAGAGAAAGTAAATATTCGTGTCATTCGAACGCATCAAAATTATTTCCTTCGGTATTTGGTGAAATGAAGGTAATGATATAAAAAGAATACGATGTAAAATTACTAAAATTAGTATTCTTAAATGTATGATCATATTTTTTTCTTCGCCCTTCCTCATACACACGGTCATGTTTCTTTTTCATATTCGAAATGACATTTCTTGGAAAGAAAATTCTTCGGATTTAACAAGGACACTCATATCATCCGTCTTCTGTTTATAAAAAAATTAAGATCGTTTCGGAATGAAATATTTGAAAAGCCGTAAAATTTTGCAAGTAAACCATTGTTTCAAACGTCTGTTTTCGTCAATATTGGAGTGGCGTCAGAAGTGCCCGCCAGGTACGGAAAATAACTCGGGCACCACTGACTTCGAAGAAAAAACTGAATTAGCGACGAGTCATTTGTTTTATTTCCAAATGATAAATGAAATCTTATCAGCCATTAAAAGTACTCTGGTAATGCTGTCAGATTGAGATCCTTATTCAGACAAAAGTTGGTACAACAGGCGGTGTCAGTATGATTCTTCAACGCGTGAGGCAAAAATAACACAAAGTCATAGATTTGTCAGACTATCACGAAATATTCTTTACGTAAGAAGAACATAAGGAAGGTCATCTTTAATTCTAAAACAGAGAACATACTCTTCGTCCGCTGGCAATAAGTGTAAAGCTACGGATTGCCGCCGAATGCGGCGATCGCGGCGTTCGGACAGGTGACTGCGTGCACCAGCCCCACTAGAGCGACGTCTGTTACAAACATTGTCACCACATTCGGAAGAACGTTGTTGACTTCCGACTTTATTCCGCCGCGAGAGGAAGGAGGAACCCACGAGCTGAACGTTCTTATGAGGAAGTATCTGCAATAGGCATGTATGTGATGGTAGGATTCAAGATCATATTGGATATGCATTCTCACTTCTTACATATGCTTTAACAAATGAAATCCTTTAGATTCAGCGGTCCACACACCCAAGTCGGGACAACCAAATTAGGATATGTGGCGCAATTTTGCTTTATACTATTTTTTATATTGAAGGTTTAACGACAACCGTGAGCAAATCAATGGGCTAAAATGCATTCGCTTGTCCATAATTTTGGTCCACTAACTCCAGGGAAGGGAGATAACCAGTACCTTAAGAGAAATACAACATCCATGCCTCAACGGGAATCGAAATCGTGCTCTTCACGGCAAAATGGTCACAAGGCAGCGCTTAGACCACTGCGCCACTTGGGCGGCTTTGCATTATACTCTTCCATTTCTTACACGATTTTTCCGCAAACGGACACAGTCAACAGAAACGCATCACTTTGCATAGAACAGCAAAAATACTTCCTTATGGGACATATTCTATTACGCGCAGTGGACATCTCATGGAATAAAGATCCCATTCTTGAAATATTCTTGAGTAACCTGATTTAATCCCCGAACACATATGTGAGATTGTAAAATCGTGCATTTAAATCATGTAAATTTGGTAAGCCGCCTGTAAGCTACAACTGGTAGACTTGAAAATGAATTAAGAGCTCTAAACAAACAAAAAATAAATAAAATCGTTACAAATGTTCATACAAGATCTTTCAACGTCCAGCGTTTTAACTTCAGGTAAAAAGAACAAGATATGTTACAGAAGACCAGTTTTTATCGGGTGGGAAAGCGAGAGTTCGTGAGCTAGGATATGCTTTGATCGGTTTTGATCTTGTATGAGTTTTTTAACGAACTACAGTTTTTAACTTAAGGGCTTTTAATTAATTTTCAAGTTTATATGACGAATATATAATCTTGTGCATTTTTAGGTTTTTTTAGCTTTAATTGCAGAAACAGTTCATACATGCAGAGGAAAACATAATATTCTTAGTGCTTGTGAATCCCGTGTGCCCATGAAAATTTCCAATGAAACGTAATAAATTAAATTTATGACATCGTCATCATCATTATTGTCAACAATTATCAATCCACTGCTAGACGAAGGTCATCCCAATTTCCTTCCACAACGGTCTGTCTTGTGCTAGTCTTTTCCATGTTACTCCCGCACACTTTCGCATTTCATCTACCCATCTCCCATGTGGTCTTCTTCTGGGTCTTTTCCCGTTCCTTGGAATCCAGTCTAAATTTTCAGCTGTCCATCGATGGTCTGTCCTACTGTCAATATGTCAAGACCATTGCCATTTCAGGGATTTTACTCTGGTCATGATGTCTTCCACTCTTGTAATTTTTCTGATCCACGAGTTCCTCTTCTTATATCTCCTGGTTACACCAAGCATGCACCTCTTCATGCTACTTTGAGTTGTCTGCAGTCTTTTTATGTCTCTTTTAGTTAAGGTCCACGTCTCTGCACCATATGTAAGCATTGGATGGATACATTGATCAAAGACTTTTATTTTAAAACATAATGGCATATTGCTCTTGAAAATTATACTGTTTCTTTCAAACGCTCTCCAGGCAAATTTTATACGCCTATTAATTTATTCATCAATGTAACTCTCACTTGATATCAGCTGTCCAAGATAAATGTAGGGATCGGTTATCTCCAGCTTTTCCCCATCAATCGATGTCTTCATTTCTTGTAAAAGCATTGTACATCACTTTTGTCTTCTAAATTTCATTTTTATTTCCACTTCTTTATTCTTGTCAGCAAGTTCCTAGACCATAATTCTGGAGCTCTGATGCGGTAGTTGCAAAAATGATTACGTCATTAGCAAAACGAAGATGAGTTAGTTCATCCCCATTAATCTTTATCCCGTTGTTTTCCCAGTTCAATGACTGAAAGACATTTTCAAGTGTAACATTCAAGAGTTTAGGAGATATAGTTTCACCATGTCTCACTCCCTTTCCAATTTTCATGGGTGCTGTATTCTCAAATAGCCGAATCTTTGCACTTGCATTTTCATATATGTTACGAATTATACTGTATTAATGTATGCATCTTCAATACCGCGACTTCAAAGCCATTGTAACTGCTGATGGTTTCACCGAATCAAAGGCGTTTTCATAGTCAATAAAAGCCATGCATAATGGAAGTTAATATTTCCTTGCTCTTTCAATTAGTTTTCTCCAAAATATGATATGATTTAGAGTGCTGTAGCCACTCCTGAGTAGAGCTTGTTCTCTCTGTTGACATAAAGTTAATTAAATACGAAGATACATTTCTACCTCTCGTATTTGTACGTGTTCCATTAGAGATTGTAAGAACAAACAATAATGAAAACATTTTGTTTTCCGGATAGGGAGGTGTTGTTGAAATTGAAGTAATTGAAATGGAACACTAATATCTGTTCTGATGATTGTTTGTTACCATACCGTATCCCATTATACGTTGTTTCTCTGCGCACTTTTCTGTAATGTCTCGCATATACACTGACGTTCTAGAAAAACTTGTACGCCAGTCTAATACATGGTAGGTCCCCCACGGGAGCGCACGACTGCAGAAATACGACGGGGCGTGGACTCCACTAGCTTCTGGAAATATACTGTAGGCAACGCACACCGTACGTCCTGCAGAGGGTTCCACAATTCGGGTGTATTCCGAGGTCTCTGATTCCTGTGTTCGATAGCGCGTTGCATGGCATCCCAAATGTGTTCTTTCACGTTCAAATCACGGTACTGGGTGAGAATGGCAACACCTCAAACTTAGTTGAAAGCTCCTCAGACCATAATTTGGCGTCCCGACAGTTGTGTAGAAGTGCATTGTCATGTTTGAAGAGGCACAACCCATCAGCATAAATGCAGGACATGAACGAGTGTACCTCGTCAGAAAGGATGAACGAGTGTACCTCGTCATAGCGTTGGCCATGAACGAGTGTACCTCGTCATAGCGTTGGCCGGTCACATGTTTGTAGATGTATCAGGGGTCCCAGTGAAGTTCAGCTAAGCACACCCAATACCATTAAGGGGCCCCCACCAGCCGGTACAGTTCCCTGTTGACTGGCGAGATCCATGGCTTCATGGGGTTTGTGCCACAGACGAATTATTCCGTCTCCCCGATACAGTTAGAAACGCGACTCGTCAGACCAGGCGAAGAGTTTCCAGTCATCAAGTGTCCAGTGGCGGTGTTGTTGTGCCCAATCGAGGCGCATAGCTCTGTGTCGTTCACCCATTAAGGGGACTCGATTTGGGCGTCGGCTCCCAAAGCTCATAGCATACAAGGTACTTTGCCCAGTTCGGAGGCTGATGCTTGTTGAGGCTCCGGAATTGAATTCCGATGATACCTGCTTTAGTATTGCACGCCTATCGCATGAAACGATTCTTGACAACCGACGTTGGTCACGTTCACCTAATGTCTCTTTACGGCCACACCGGTATCGTAGGTTGGAGGTTTCGCCGGAATTCTTGTAGTCACGGTACACCCTTGCAATGTTCGTCCGTGAAAATCCGAACTTCGTTTCTACCTCCAAAATACTATGGCCATCTCACGAGCGCCAACTATGACACCGCGTTGGAAATCGCTTAAATCGTTATTACTTGGCATTCTCATGCCGGACAGAGCTCTGAAAGCTGGGAAGGTGGTCTATTGCTTTATATACGCACTGGCGGACGCAACCGAGTACGCGCATAGGCGACGTGGCTATGTATTTTGCATAAGCTCGTCTGTACCAGTGTTTCTGGCACTTTAGTGCATATATTTCTGTTAAATTCTTTTTACACTGTTTTCCAAAACCCTTAACTTTAAACGCGACTCGTCAGACCAGGCTAAGAGTTTCGAGTCATCAAGTGTCCAGTGGTGGTGTTGTTGTGCCCAAACGAGGCGTCTTCATAACACTTATATTACACTTAATATTTTGGGCGTCTTCATGGCACTTAATATTAAAAAATTCATACATTTAAAACATATTCATTTTCAGATACACCAAATTGACTCAAAATTCAAAATATTGAACATGTGGAATTACCAGTATTTTATGTATAAAATGGGAGTTAATTTGTTTTCGTTTCCACCTTTTTTCCATTATCGATGCTTGAATCCATTTCTTTTGATCTACGCCTTTAGGTAGGCTTAACAAGGACACGACTACCAGTTCGTGACATTTGCGTCACTCCCAATGTGTTTGAACACAAGCGATTGAAATCTGAACTAAAACCGAGTTCCCCATTTCCACTTTAAATCACGCATCTCGTAATGTTTCATCTACACTGTAATGTTTCATCTCTTAATGTTTCATCTGCACTGTAATGTTTCATCACCAACATTAAGGGATAACAGTAAGTGGCGTCAAACATTTTCGATAGGCTTGACGTTGGGCGATCGGAGAGGCCATGGATGGCAGGCCAGGAAATGCCTTACCGTGTGTTACCAGGCATTTTACTGTTTAAACCTTGATCAATAGTTATGTGACAGGAATGTAAATGATGTAGGATGTCGGCAACGTGCATGAGCCGTGAGGATGTTACGGAGGACTAGCAAGGGTGACCGGCTATCATATGAAATGGCTTCCCAAACAGTTACTTCCGATATGTCCGATAATGGGCCGTAAGAAAGATGTTACTGAGTGGTAAAGAAAGAGCCATCGTGTTTGGTCGTGCCCACCTAAGCCAAATGAATGAAGTCACCAAATTTATTGGTGTATCGAAGCGTACTTCCTAGCGAGTCTACGAACAGTGGTGTGGTTCGCGATTGACTGAAAATCGGTGACGTAACTGTAGCCGGAAATCAATTCTATCAAAGTGGGACCGCTGCTGACATGTTTCACGCCCGGTAAGTGCAAAACGGTTTTAAACCAGGCAACAATTTCCTCACACAGTCAACGAAAGTCTACTCCAATTAATTTCCGAAAGGACATTGCAACGAGAACTGCATGCGATGGACTCCTGGAAGAGATTACCAAGAAAGTGTCCTCTATTAACAGCAAGTCACGAAGTTGCACGTTATCAATGGGGTCAGAGGCACCAAAACATTAATGTGGAGGATTGAAAACGAGAAATTCTTTTTTAAGAGTCTCGTTTTTGTTTGTACTCCAATGATCGGAGGTGACGAGTGCATCGCCAGCCCAATGAAACGTTTGATCCGGATTGTGTCGAAGGTGTTGTTCAAGCTGGATGGTGTTCTGTGACGTTTTGGGGTTGTATTGCGTACCACGAAAGGGTACCTCTCGTTCGAATGACGAAGAAGTCGAACAAGAATGTGTACCTCCGCATTCAGAATAACGAAGTGTTACCCTTTGCCCTTCATATCCAGGAGGAGCATAGCATTGTAACTCCTGCCTTACAAGACGAAAATTGTCGTGGGTAAACGGCTGAAAAGTGTGTCTGGGTGGCATAACGAAAGATTAGGAACACTGTCTCACCTTGAATGGCCCAAAATATCCTCAAGTTTAAGTCTTATTGAAAATATTTATATCATTTGGAATAATAGTAGAAACGCCAGAAGAGACACCCAGGTACTCTGGTTGAACTTCGGGACCAATTGAAGCACGAGTGGGTGCCAATCGATGTTCAATACATCTACAACCGCGTCTCCTGGAGTCTCCACCACACCGGATTTATACTGTTATCAAGGCAAGTGGCTCCTTCACCCAATATTATAAGTTCTGCTAGGGTGACTTATTTTTTGTCCGGTGTGCTTATTTACTGCTAAATGTTTGCAGTAAAGTATAATAAAAATAAAATATTGATAAACAAAGATCTGACAAAGGACAAATATTTGATTTAAAGTGGGGTTTGTGAGAAATGAAAAAGGTCAAATTTCTTACCGATTCTCATGCGCACAGAAATGTTATTTCTCATAAGCTAAATTGTTTATACTGTCCAAACTGTTGTGTACTCTGAGGTTGTTTTCCGAACTTTTGCAACTGGCCTGCCGGTTTGCCTAGGACTGCAGTTATTGGTCTCAAAAGTGTTCAGCAGATTGTATGAATGGATGTCATACAGTTATATTAGTCCCCCAACAACGTTCCATTTAGGTGGACAACAGTTATTGGTCTCAAAAGTGTTCAGCAGATTGTATGAAAGGAGTCTGTCATGGTCATACAGTTATGTTGGTCGCCCAACATCGTTCCATTTAGGTTAGACAACAGTTATTGGTCTCAAAAGTGTTCAGCAGGTTGTATGAAAGGAGTCTGTCATTGTTATACAGTTATGTTAGTCACCCAACATCGTTCCATTTAGGCTGGACAAAAAGTATTGGTCTCAAACGTGTTCAGCAGATTATATAAAAGGAGTCTGTCATAGTCATACACTTATATTAGTCCCCTAACATCGTTCCATTTAGGTTGGACAGCAGAGTTTCTTCTGAATATTGTGTGTTGAGTTGGTTGTACATTAGGCTGGAGCGTAAAAAAATATTTTCGAATTTCGATATGCTCTAGTGTGGACATTTTGTGTATTGCTACGTAAACCATGTGCAAAAAGTTTGCGAAATTCAAATAATATCTTACGGTTCCCACTTCACCTCTAAAACTTCGATATTTGGGCAACATCGTTCCATTTAGGTTGGACAACAATTATTGGTCTCAAAAGTGTTCAGCAGATTATATGAAAGGAGTCTGTCATTGTTATACAGTTATGTTAGTCACCCAACATCGTTCCATTTAGGCTGGACAAAAAGTATTGGTCTCAAACGTGTTCAGCAGATTATATAAAAGGAGTCTGTCATAGTCATACACTTATATTAGTCCCCTAACATCGTTCCATTTAGGTTGGACAGCAGAGTTTCTTCTGAATATTGTGTGTTGAGTTGGTTGTACATTAGGCTGGAGCGTAAAAAAATATTTTCGAATTTCGATATGCTCTAGTGCGGACATTTTGTGTATTGCTACGTAAACCATGTGCAAAAAGTTTGCGAAATTCAAATAATATCTTACGGTTCCCACTTCACCTCTAAAACTTCGATATTTGGGTAAAATCGTCACATTTTCATGTCCGTTTTGAGAAAAGAACAGTGTTCGTTACAGAATTTCCCTAGAGCGCAAAAACTATTTGTCGGTACCTAAAGAATGTGCACAATTTCTCAGACAAAGCAACTAATATCTTATAGTTCCAATTTAATGCAACAATTCTCCATGTTTAATTAAAATTTCAATACTTTGACACATGGTGTTCCCCATGTGATTTGTTTCCTAGTTATGTTAGTGTGTGCACTACTGCACTGAAAGCAAGCACAACATATTGTGCATATGTGCATTAGCGCACACTGCACACGGGGGACCACTTCCCATTTTTCATGTTTCAGAAAAAATACCAGAAGTCATCATGAGGAGGTAGTGGCACAGCGAGTTCTACACTTGCCCAACCGAACCACCCATCCATTAAGGCCAATCAATTTTCTGTTCTTCTTTTTTAATCTTCAATTTCCTGTTCTTTATTAACTTTTACCCGGAGGTCTGATTTACTTTCGAAGGCTGGCATTATTTGCCGTGCTTCCAACCGTACTCTAATAAATCAATCATTTTGTTCTCTGCAAACAGCAGCAGATGCTTCTGTTTTCAACTAAATGCATCGCTCCAATCCCTGATTGTGACAAGGGAAGTTTTGCGTGCCCAATCGGTTTACAATGTCATTACAGTCACTGTTGCATAGGTTCATTATTCCATCGTCGGTTAAATAAGCAGTCAATGCTGGTTCGCGTATGACGCGTGATTGCTAGTCAATTAGGTCAAGATTATCATCCCCCTGGAAGTTGAACAGGGGAATTTCAAATACCCGGATTGCATCACAAATTTTTTGCCCTTGCTCTAAAGATTCTGCGGACGTCAAGTCCTCTGATGTTTCCTCTCGTCTGAGATCGTAGGAAAACGTATTGATTCTGGGTTTCACAATGCCTGTAAGGCCCCTCTGTCCATGACCGTACACCGTATTTCTGTGGCCACACCAGTCTTCCACCGTGCAATTTCCCCTAAATTTGTGTAGTGCATGAAATTGTTGACCTTGTAAACCCAAATTTATCGGTAATTTTCCGGATTGCCTAACACACCACCCTTTCGCTGACTATCACACCATGTTCCAAATTGCTTAAATCCTGATAAACTGCCATCTGAACTGCAAATGCTACTACTTGAGCATGCGGATATATTTGTTTCTATATACACGTCGTTTGCGGAAGATACCATTTACCGCAAAGGTATGGTGGCATGTAAAGGAAATTGTAGCGACCCTCCCAGTCTTTTAGGACTTCTATGTTTACGGAAATCAAGGGACGTTTGGTCTACGACTCTGTCATATTTATCACCCATCTAACATGAATACGTTCGAGACTCACGCAATCAGATAGTATGAGTGACGCTTTGGCCTGTGGTTCTGCTCTTTTTGTGGGGCAAGAGAATGTTACAGCTCTCTGTTACCGTCATTTTGGTCGCTAAACCAAAGTAAAAAAAGTGGGAAATTTCACGTGGTACTTACACGCATATTGTCCATTTTCCTTAGGTAAATTTATGTCCCAAATTGTAATATTCTAAAATATTATTAGAATTTGAAGAAATGTTATATAATGTCGGTATAATTAAATTTTAAAAACTGTATAAAAAATAAGGATTCAATGAAATACTATACTGTTAAAAGCACGTATTTTTATTCATTCAAAACTGTTGCTTTTGTATTCGTAAAATAAAGTATGTACATATAGTAATTGCCAGACTGTACGGAAATTCTTGGTAATATCAGTACCAATTACGCCTTTCAAGGACTCCTTTCATTAAAATAGCCCCTCTCAGTCAGCGCTGGTAATGTAACCAGGTCACGTTGTCCGCACAATCACAACACTGTGGATGGCACGAAGCCGATTCAAAACTTTAAAATGTTTAACTGTTTTATCCAAATTTAAAACGAACGTATTTATCTTCGTCAATGTCTGCAAGAAGTATTGATGATTTGTTTTTCACTACAAGAAATTGCTCTAGGGTTAAACCCTCTTTTTACTCCTAAAACAATCTACAGACTTGTGAGTGCATTCAAGAGGATTGCTGTAACCATATTTCCTATACGAAAAGCAGGAAGCATTTCATCTAGCTTGGGGATTAAAGTAGCAAGTTGATCCGTAAAATGGGACTGCTCTCCTTAAGAGAATCCTCTGCTGTGCGTTGAGTATTTTAATGATCCTTACCAATTGTGTTACCCTTGATTTCTTTTTCAATATGCTTAGAAATCACTTCCACTCTTTCTCATACATTATCATGGTCTTCATCTGGTGTAAGTCGCAGAACATCACTAGCCTTCCTTCTTACTAAAAACAATGGCACTTGCATAACCTGGCGAAGACAATACAATAAGTTCTGTTTGAAACTGTTCATTTAATGAATTTATAATGTTCCGAGGACTCAATCTTTTTCCTCTATTGTCATTGTCATTGTTTTAGCGTAAAGATTTGTATTGAGATCCATATAGGTGTCTCGTATGAGTTCAAGACGCTTATAACTTCCTGTAAGCATTCGTCGTCATCATTTGCTTCGAATGCTTCATAATGGCTGGCTGAAGAAACTTCTAAGTCTCCCATAAATTTATTGCAACACGCTACATAATATTATGCATCCGCTGCATTTAAACGCTAACAGTTCCCTCAAATCTAAATCCAAATTTTGACAACCATTCATCGTTTTCCTTTTCACAAGACTTCAGTATTAAGGCTTTGATAGGTTGCCTTTTGTAAACTCCTTTGTCACGGTTCATATATGCCGGTGTCCAATAGTGGGGAAGTAGTTTTGTCTAATTCTAGAATATAGTCAGTATCGCAATAAATACAATGTTTCTTAAAATTAAAAAAATGGTAGGCTTGATCTTCGAATCTACGTTGGTAGTTTTTCTGTTGATTCTTCATCACATTTTCGATTTTCACTGGCACACTTTATTTTTGTCAGTGTACACAGAAATATAGATTTTATGACCGGTAATTTTCAATTCTCCATTGTCTGCAGCCAGTATTTGAAGTTCTAAAAGCTTACCATAATTGTTTTTCCTTTGGCACGAAATAACTGTTCTTCTTTGATACGTTCTTCCGTCAATAGTTTTATCCTTTTTCCACTACACTGATATATCAACTCGAAAAAAACACACTTTTCCTTCATATTTACTTCGTCTTGACCGCTACTCCTGCTAACCAAGAAAAACAAGTTAACTTGTTCTGGAAGAATGAAAAAAATAAAGCAAATTTAATTCCAGTAGAAATTGAAAAGTTATTTAACGAAGGTATACACTAAGGGGATCTTCCTTTGCCTCTGGGATGAAATTGAAAAATAATCCAAAGAAGACAAAAAAAAAAGAAAGACCAAAACCTTAAAAAAATATACCAATAATAAAACCAAACCGTAGGTAAATGAAATGTCGCAAGATCCATATGACAGACTACGACATCTTGAATTGAGAAGGATATCCAAAATTTCGAAGTTGCACCCTGTATTTCTAGGCTCTTTGTACCATTTATTAACAAATCAACAGCAAAAAAAGGAAACTTAATAAGTGAAAACCTCGTTCAGCTGTCTTCTGCCGGACTACGTACCGTACATCATTGTCACACATATCCTTCGCAATGTTGATGAGTTGTGGATACAGCTCAACGAAACATTATGTCTAATATTTCAAGACACTGTCCATGAACTGTTTTCGCTCAATGCCGTACCATGTCGTAGAATATACTGTATATGTCATGCGACTTACTGACTTAGGCGACATGAGTACCGTCGAATCCATTGGATGATATTATCTTTCAGGTCCCTGTTTTTCAAATTTAACCTAAATGCTTTTCAATTTTTTCCTGTAACTATGCTGAGGAACAGTGATATATTTGTACGTTTCCTAATTTTCTTAATAATAATTTCAATGGCGTTGCCCAGTTATTGAACATTACCGGCCCTTTTAAGATTAGTGAGATATCTGAAAATATAATACGAGTATGAATCATGAAATCCATATAAATACTATACTCCGAAAGTTTCTTAGAATACGTTGCAGTATCACAAGTTGCTCTTACCGTTATTGCATGCAATCAACATTTCCATTTGAATTACCTTAATCATACGATTCAACAACAGCATTGCTCATTTCACTAGATGAATTGCTCAACCTTCTGTAAAAAATGATAATGAGATTAGAAACATTTTTCAAACAAATTAATGATTGAGAAACAGAAATTTATTTTGATACATTTTAAGTACATGTAAATTTATGGAACACAAATCGACACATTTTTAGTCAATATCGTTTTGCAACAATAGTATGTTCCCTGAGTCCCACTATAAGAAAGGTTCTTGCGATATGTATTTGGATCAACTTATATCATTTGTTTTAAATCTATTTTAATGAAATCGAGAACTGATAAAACTGCTTTGACTTCATTTTCTGAAAAATGTAAATTATTAATAAACGTCTATTTGCTACGCTTTAGTTCAATCTATGAGATCAAGGTACCTGTAAAGCGAATACTGTTTTGCTAAAAAAGTAAACTGTTGGGCATAATCTAAGAGGTATTAAGTTGTCATTTAGAAGATACAAATCATTGCAATTTCTGATTTTAAAGATGTATTACGTCCAGTAAACGTTTCTTTCATATCAGACATATAATAACAAAATCCAGCTTTCCTTGAAATTGAGACCTTAAATTAGACGTATTTAAAGAATGTTTAGCTTTCTGTAGATTTCATGGGAAAACTTTTAATTAAGAAAAATGTTTATTACTCAGTTTCTGAATATTAAAGTCAAACTTTCAGTTTTTAACCCTTCTTCCGTAAACTAACAGTAGGGGTTTCTAACCGCATTCACGTAAATAAGGACTTTTTTTAATTTAATGAAAATCATGAGATACAAAACTCTGATTAAAATTAACGGTTTTCTGATTTTATCTGGAAAAGTATATGAAATGTTATGTTCTTCACTGAATAAGCCAAACTTATTTGCAAAGATATAACTGTACTTCTGCTGGAAAATCGTTTTCTTAAGAATATTATATATTTTCTGTTTCTTAATATTAAACTCAAAGCTTTCGGTATGTTTTATTAATTCTTCCGTAAACTAATAATATGGGTTTTAAACGCATGTACTTAAATAAGGATTTTTTTTAATTTAAAGCAAACTAATGAGATAGACAACACTGATAAAGATTATATATTTCCTGATTTTGTCTGGTCTAAATTGTATGAAATGTATTGTTCTTCCTTGAATAAGCCAAATTTATTTCCAAAGAGATCCCAGCTTCTGCTTCCGACTTTCCTGCCAATGTCCACGCAAGCAAATCGTTTTTTTTTTTTTTTTTTTTTTTGGTATAAAGATTTAGAGACTTGAATATTTTAAAGGATTCTTAAATTCTTTATAAAATACAAAGCACTTCGTTTTGCCTCTTCCAAAGTGCCTCACGATAATCTGTGTGCGACACCAATGAGATGTGATGCGATGTACGCGTGTCTATCTAGGCCAGCTCACCCGAAGCGATCCGATCAAAAAGTTTCGAGATTGGGTTGAAATGCAAAAAAGCACTTACCTTACTTAAGTCTGGCGTACGTCTCAAAGTCTGGTGTACGTCTCAAAGTCTGGTGTACGTCTCAAAGTCTGGTGTACGTCTCAAAGTATGGCTTACCCCACTTCAAAGCAGTGTCCTAGGACAGCGATACACCGCTAAAGGCGTTATTGCCTGTGTTGGAATGCTCCCTGAAAGAACTGTTTGCGAATCCTTTCAAGCATAGTTTGCGGTACGCGCTGGATTTCGTCCACGTTTTCAAAACGGCGAACCTTGAGCATGAGCTTCATCTTTGAGAGTTCGACAAAGTTAATCAAGAGATAATCTTCATTTTCGGGTGTGCGACAAAGTTAATCAGGAGTTAATATTAATCTTTTTTGAACTAATCCTCATTTTCGGGAGTTCGATAGTTAGATCTTGACTGAGTTCGACACGGAGCATCTTCTGTTCAGGGTTCAGAATCTTTGGCACAGACTTTTCAGCAATGCGATGCACGTTCAAAATCGGTAGTGAATTCCTGGTTTAAGTTGGGCCAAGTTAAAATTGTAAAAATATCTTCATTTTATTTATGTTTTTCTTGGGGGGGGGGGGAAGAGGGCGTGGTGGTACTTTAAATGGTGTGTTGTGTAAAGAAATACAAGAAATAGCCTTTCATAAATTTTTAAACTCGTTTCTTGGCCAACTTATTTGTGCTTGCTGTGTTCAATTCATATATCTAATTTTAACAACCCTGACCCCCAACACCGACTTGGGTTTAGAAAATGAACCTGGTTAATATTTTATTATAAATGTTTAGAGTGGCGCTTAACGTAGTTTATGCATTACATTTTGCGTATCCTAGATGCAATTTCTTGGGCTCCCGAGGAATTTTGTTCGTTTTCAGGTTGCGTACACCTTCACGCCTTTCTGCAGTTCCGTCTAGAAAATGCAAGTCCATGACGTTTTATGAGATGATTTACCAATTTTCTTGCTGTCACGCGAAAACGAAGGCTAGCAGTTGGCTTCCAACACTGTCGTATATCAAGTCAAGATAACATCTGTGCATGAGAATGTTTAATATGAAATCAGGTAACAAAAAAGAAGGAATTCATCTCTCATGACCTTATACTTTTTAAATGGACTTGTATACGCCTATAATCAGTCATTCCTCGTATTACTTTTAAAGTTCAGTTTTTGACATATTGCTGCGGCACGTATGCTTCGTACACCTAGTGCGCTGTTTATAAAACGATCTCAACATCACTGTTACATGGGCAAGTAAAGATGGCAAGTGCTTGATTGCTACTGGGTATTCCTAATAATTTGTAACTTCGCTATAGTACTAATGCATTAAAAGAAACGAACTACACGGCACGTATAGATTCCTATTTTCAGTTCTCTCTGCAAAACAAAATAGACTTGATTTCTTAAACCTAATTGCAGCTGTCTGTTTTTCAGAGGTACAAGAATGACTTAGTCTTAAAGCACATTACGCATTTTTTGGTTCTGAATGATTGATGGAAAGTGTTGTGGAATCAAACGCATTAGAATTATTTGATTGATGGAAAGTGTTGTGGGATCAAACGCATTAGAATTATTTGATTGATGGAAAGTGTTGTGGGATCAAACGCATTAGAATTATTTGATTGATGATTTTGTGCTGAGATGGTAATGCTATCGCAAGAATCAGTATTTCCGTTGACGGAACAAAAAACCAACCCTCATTTTCGGTTTCCTGTCTTGGAAATTCTATTGTGGATTTTACGAGGCTTAAACATTTCGAATATGGACACCATTTTAGAATACGGGTAATGTTTGAAGAAGATAAGGTCATTTCCGTTCAGGAGTAAATGCATCAGGTAGCGACAGTTAACCCTAGTTAAGGGGCCATCCTGACAAGCTACAAAATTATATTAAGCAACTGGAAGGGTTTGTCCGGTCTCCAAGACGAAGGTTGTCAACTGTAACTATAAACAATAGCCATCACCGAGGTGGCCTTTATGCTCGTTGACCAAGCGTGTGTTTATTTTAAACCGAACTTTGCCTTACGGCCTAATGAAACTGCGCCGAGGAACATCGAATTCTTGGACACGAGGAGACGAATCAAGTTTCCTTCTGCCTAGATTCGAACAACAGACAAGTACTTATCTGGAGGGAACCCGTTTACGAAGAATCCCTGCTTTTGGGTAAGAAACGTGATATTACGTCTTCCATTTATTGATGGTTTGGGCAGGCAGAAATAGTGGTGGAAATACGGATATGACGCCATCCGAAACTGCAGTACGGCGGACCAGAGATACAGGAAGGAGATTCATAGGCCCAATAGCATGCCGTATGTTGAAGCCATTGTTGTTCCTTTCGTTTTTATGTGCGATTTAACGAACAACATGCATGAAGAAGAAGTAATAAAACATATGGATTGGCCACCATGCTCCCCTGATTTAAACCAAATTTGATAGTGAAAAGGACGAATCCATCTCCACCGGAACCAACATTGACTCTACGTGAACTGGTGCCTCTCCTTATTGAGGTATTGCGCACAAACCCTCAAAAACCTCATTTATAACCATATTTGTTCCGTGCAACACAAACCTGAATCTGTCTTGTCATTCTAACGGACCACACACCGTACTAAAGGTCAATATCACCGTAAAAAAGAAAAGTTTTCTCGTTGTACGGATATATTGTTGTACTCGTATAGCATATCGAATCATAGTCATTAAAGGATAATATAGCATTACCCCACATATTACTGAATATTGTACTGTATCTTACATAAAAATGACAGTTACGTTCAACAACGTCGGTCACATGATTTTTCCTTCGATTCTCTTGCTTCCCTAATTTTTTTTTTACGTGTACAGAGCGTCAGGGACGCCAGTGTTTAATTACATGACCAAAGCATAAAAATCATCACAAACGTCACATTTATGTTTTATTGATGCAATTCCGGGATAGAGCTTTACCTAAAATTGGATGGACACGTAATCTCACTGGGCAGTAAATTTCGGTGGAGAGAACTAATTTGTATCTCATTTTTAAAGGGCTTTTCCCATGTCTGACTGGGAATAACTGAAATATCTTAATTTTAAGTATCTTCAAGAAAACATGAAACACTTTTCAACAATCTTGAAAACGGAAGTGCATACTATTTTTTACGCTTTAAACGTAACAATCTGTACATAGTCAAGATTTGATTAAAAGGTTTTGGGTCAATATAAATCCGCATGTCACTTAGTCGAAGTAAGGGTGACACCAATTATGCATCTTCCTGCCGAGAGGAAAATTGCACAGTCCCACCTTTAAAATTCTTAGTAAAAGCTCTGCTAAAAATGCTATATACACAGACTGGCCACTTTATTTTGACCACCCCTCCGTACGTCGTTGTGCCACCTTTTGCCTTTAATACTGCGTCGAATCTTCGTGGCATGGACTCCACGAGATGTTGATAAGTGGTTTGTGGAATCTGAGACCATGCTTGATGAATAGCACTTTCCAGGAGTGTGATATTGCAGGGTTGTGAATCCAGCTGTCTGATGGCTCGTTCAATTTCATCCCACAAATTCTCAATTGGGTTCAGATCTGGAAATTGTGGGCGCCACCTAAGTAAAGTAAACTCACCGGCATGTTCCTGAAACCAATCCTGTACAATGCGAGCACTATGGCAGGACGAATTATCTTGTAGAAAGTAGCCATCGCCATGGGGATAAACCATCCACATGACAGGATACATTTGGTCAGCAAAGATGTTTAAATATGATGAGCCTGTCAGACGTTGATCAGCACGAATTGAACGGCTCAAAGCATGCCAGGAAAACATTCCCCAAACCATAACGTTGCCTCCACCAGCTTGAAGGCTAGCAGCCCTGCATTTGGGGTCCATGCTTTCGTGCTGTTTTCGCCAAATTATCACCTTGCCTACGGCATGGTGCAACTGAAAACGTGATTCATCGGACCACATAAATTGTTTCCAATTATCGACTGTGAAATCCTTGTGCTCCTGTGCTAACTGGAGACGTGTTCTCTTGCTAACTGCAGACAGCAGAGGTATATCCCATCCGATGCACTGTACGGCGAACAGTGCGTGCAGAGATCATTTGAGGGGATCCATGATTAAGATGGTCTGTAATTTGCTGCACTGTTGCCCTTCTGTTATCTGTTACCAGTCAGGACACTCTCCGTTCCGCCCGAATAGTCACTAGTCGATGAAGAACACACGTTGCACGTAGAGACCTAATTTTTTTGGCTGACAGTCCAGTCTGTAAACACTTTGACAACAGCTGCTCGGGAACATTTCACGAATGCTGCGGTTTCGGTGATACTCGCTCCATGGCTCCCAGCTGCTACAATCATCCCACGTAGAGAGTCCGTCAAATCGCATTTTTTTACCAATCTCGTTACCCAAAAATCACTTCTACTACTGTCACAAGCACTAAGATTTACCTTTTTATACTAGCCTCGCGGTCTGGCGGCAAAAGCATTTAGCCGTAGCTCATTTCCTTAAAATTGTCAGGTGGTCAAAATAAAGTAGCTACTCAGTATATAATCATCATCGTCAACCATTATCAATCCATTGCTGGCTGAAGGTATCCCCAAGTTTCCTCCACAACGGTCTGTCTTGTGCCAGTCTCCTCCATGTCACTCCCGCATATTTACGAATTTCATCCACCCATCTCCCATGTGGTCTTTTTCTGGGTCTTTTCCTGTCCCTTGGAATCCAATCTAAAATTTCGGCTCTCCATCTATGGTCTGTCCTTCTGGCAGTATGTCCAGCCCATTGCCATTTCAGGGATTTAACTCTGATCATGATGTCTTCCACTCTTGTCATTTTTCGGATCCACGAGTTCCTCTTCTTATCTCTCCTGGTTACACCAAGCATGAACCTCTCCATGCCTCTTTGAGTTGTCTGCAGCCTTTGTATGTCTCTTTTAGTTAAGGTCCACGTCTCTGCACCATACTTAAGCACTGGAAGGATGCATTGATCAAACACTTTTCTTTTAGGACATAATGACATATTGCTCTTGAAAATTATGCCGTTTCTTCCAAATGCTCTACAGACAAGTTTTGTACGCCGATTAATTTCTTCATCAATGTAACTCTCACTTGATATTTGCTGTCCGAGTCTGCGTAAACTCGGGAACAACCTGAAGGCGAGCAACAAGATCAGGCACAACAGAGGGACTGTCAAGAAGACGAGCAAAGGTGACGGCAGGAGGATCAGGAGCGGAGCCCGGAGAAGAACGATGAGAAGGAGACATAACCACAGCGGCACGCTTAGCGCGAGTCTTGCGATTAGACCGATGACGGCGATTCTTATTAGGAGCAATACCAGTAGGGAAATGTTGACGAAGAGGACGAGACGACGTAGAAGGAACAACAGGCGGCGTCTCGGAAATCTAGCAAGGTTAATACGGTACAAAGTCGGATGACATATGTGAGAAGGTAGCTGAAGGAACAACAGAAGCCGGAGAGGGTGGGATTTCAAACGAATCTAGAAGAGGAGCTGTGCGAAAGGGAGGGGACCGATCATGGAGACCAAAAGGTTAAACAAAGGCAATGGCACTAGAAGCATCAGAAGAGCCCCGAAAAGGCGGAAAGGGCGGAGAGCACACCGGAGTACTGGAACCGGTGGAGGAAAGATGAGTGTCTGAGGGTGGCGAAACCGACGTACGCAGCGGCGATGGTGGAGCAGAAAATCCCTGGATCGGGATAGACGAGGTGACTTGCGAAAACAAAGAAGGCAGCACCTGAACAGGCGGAGAAGGTGCGGCAACAGGATGTGACAAAGCGCAAACATCAGACGATGAAAAAGAAAGAAAAGCAGACGAAGGCACCGAAACAGGAGCAGTAGATCCAGATGTACCCACAACAGACGATGCTGGCGAGGAAGGAAAAAGACCAACGGAGGCAGATAACGAAGATGGAGATGGAGACTAAGAAGATGTGAACGGATCAGGCGAAGGCTTGGTGACTGGAAGCGAGGAAAGAGGTTCTGCGACGGGAACTTGAGCAGCCGTTGAGGAAAATTAGGAAGAAATGAGGGGGCACTGCGAGAGATGGTGACCAGGCTGTTTACATGAGGTACAATGCTAGGCAGTGAATACGTTGATTACGAAGTTGTGATGACAACAAATCACCAAAAAAGTATTGGGGCAGTAAGAAACAGAGTCTGTGTCAGGGAAAAAAACTAAGGCTTAGCGGCGGAAGCTAAAAAAAGGACGATCAGCTTGATCAATATTGGCTGCGTGGATCTTGCAGATATCACAAAGAACGCGGCCACACCGAGAAGGAAAATCACGTAAGAACTCATCGGAAACGTCCGGATGTACAGGATATAAATTAAGAAGAACAGCAGGATGTGCAAGGGGGATAGGGACCACGCTATGATCTCAAACGGAAAGGCTAGTAGATAGGACTTGAGACCCAAACTCAGGTGAAAACAAATATACATGAACAGACTTAGGCTTTCTGGCAAAATCTGTAATTGCACCGGAAGGGAGGAACGACAATGCAGACATACACTGTATAGACGTGCAACTTGACATTGGGTAAGGCGTCGAACTTGGCACTTAAACTAAGAGTTGAAAGTATTGTACGTGTGCAATAAGCGTGGAACCTTGACGTGAAATATAGGAATCCAAGGCTGTCGCGAGGAAAGTCGGAGACGTTGAACACAGATCTGTAGCAGGATGAGGAGAAGAGCAGTCCTGGGACGCATCCAACACACTTGGAGGACAAGTCATCGACGCAGCACGTAGTGACGCGAGAGGGAAGTAGAGTTCAGAAGCAGAAGCACAGGCCATTGACAATATGTAGAAATGCACGGCGAAGGGCACACAGATCCACTAAAACAAGGTGGAGCACCAGGAAGGGGATCAGCATACCGAAGAAGGCAGCGCAGATAACCACTGTCAATGGATGGAGCAGCAGGAAGGTAATCGACACACTGGTGAAGGCAGCGCAGAGAACCATTAACGATTATTGGAGCGCAAACACGGAATGCAAACGTAGACACAACAGCAGGAAGGCTACTACATGCATCAGACAGTTTTAGAGCAAAAAGTCAAGGTGAGTCACGATGGGCAGATTGTAAACAGGCCCAAGGAGATGAATTATAAAGAAATACCGGCATAATATTCACGTACCAACTCAACAGAATGACTAGGAAGAGAGCGCAGACGTTCATGCACGAGAGAAACACAAATTAATTGGGCGGTGGGCGCTAGATACAGGCAGAGCACAAATTGCAGAGCTCCAAAGGGCGTGCCCAGCAGAGAAACGTGACGGAATGCTGTGTGAGTCAAATATCGTAGAAAGACAATTGTTTGGATAGGACCATTTCAAGAATGTTTGTTTTAAATTTAAGGGTGCTTCTGCTTTGCACTTCCTTTCGACCGAAGTGTGTTTAAGTGGAAAAGTTTCCTGCACGTTCTTTGAAAACTAAAGGATGTACTTATACCTTCACTGTATACATGTATCTGTCTGTATACGTTAATCTGTAGACCTCTAAGTCTGATTTAATATCAGCCTCTTTTTGCATTGGAAAGCTAGAACAGTGAGAACGATGATACTAGCATTTTAATCTTTATCTGTTCCATAATTTCGCCGCCAAGAGCGAAATAAATTCCACCGATTTCAAAATATATTTTGCTTCATATCGTTGCTCAAAAATCAGATTGAAACACTTTCGACCCCTATTGAATGTACCATTTTTACCTACAGCTTATTGTATCTTAATACAATGGCGGAAAGTGATAAAAAAACACCAAGAAGGAATTGGCGGACGATCATGAAATTTACATATGTTAATGGGGTCGACTTTACGTAGGTGTAATGTTAATTTCGGGACAAACCGATGAGCGCTTACGCCACAGCACGGCATAATATGCAAATTATCGTCAGTGGTATTTAAGGAGTAGGGCGAAGTGAATATAATCAGTCGTCGGCGTACGGACACGTGCGAAGACCCTTAAGAAGCTGCAATGCCTGGACATTGAAGACGTGTACGATTTCAGCGGTTATCGGACTTTGAGTGAGGTCGTCTAGTCGGACTCCGCGAGGCCGGGTACTCGTATCGTCGTATTGTAGAGCGAATTGGACGGGAAGTATCGTTGAAAGTACGATGGTGGCGTAGATGGTCCGAGGAACATTCCCACACGAGAAGACGTGGAACCGGGAGTCACAGACGGACTGATGAGCGGACCGATCGACGAATAAGAAAAGCGGCGTTGTCAAGCAGAAAATCTACTGCGGCGCAAATCTGAGCTGCCGTTGCACCTGAGGTGGCTGTGCGAACAATCCGCAACCGTCTACAGGATGCAGGACTACGTGTACGTGTGCCTCTGGCATGTGTACCTCTGACTCCAGCCCACCGTCAGGAACGGCTGCAGTGGTGTCGCCAACGTCTGCACTGGAGAACGCAATGGCGATCTGTCGTGTTCAGCGATGAAAGCAGATTCTGCTTGGGAGCCTCCGATGGTCGTATGCGTGTTCGCAGCGCACAGGGAAGCGTAGCCACCCTTCTTGCATCCGCCAGCGACACACAGGTCCTACACCTGGTCTTCTGATGTGGGGAGCGATCAGCTATCACTCCCGTACACAACTAGTGTTTGTACCGGGTACGTTAAACAGCATCTCCTACATCAACAACATCCTTCAGCCCGTTGTTGTGTCATTTGTAAGGTCGGTCCATCGTGGTGTTTTCCAGAAAGATAGCGCACGCCCACACACGGCACGTGCAACGCAACATGCACTTCAGGGTGTGAGACAACTTCCGTGGCCTGCAGGCTCCCTGGATTTGTTCCCCATTGAGCACGTGTGGGATTTTATGGGACAACGACTTATCCGGTCTCCACAGCCAGCCTCGATGATCCCCGAGTTACGCGTCCAGGTTGAGGATGCTTGGAACTCAATACCCTAAACTTACATCCAACATCTGTACGACAGACTCCATGCCAGAATTACACAGTGTGACGCAGTTCATGGCGGTTCAACCTCGTACTAACCATGTTACATAGAAATGTTATTTTTCAGTTTACCAGCAAATACAGTTGTACTTTGCCATAATGTTTTGATCACGTTATCCTCTGTATTCCGTTATTATGCTGTATAAATTTCGATGGTATCAGACGTCTCCTTCTTGGTGTACTTTCCGCCAGTGTAGTACCATTTTTTTCTGTTACGACGAGCAAATACGTAACATTACTGTTTGTGAAAATTGCAACGCCGAAAAAGAATCGCGCTATTCAAAAGAAATTTATATCACAGATTCTTCATGTTGCAGGAGATAACTAATTTTATTTTTAGATCTATAGAAGATTTTCTCCATTCAAATCTCAGTACTATTTGTTCAGTTGCTGCCTACCAAAGATGGTAGGCAGCAACTGAACAAATAAGTAGTATGCGAATGATTAGTTAATACACACAATTGACGTAGATTTGGAACATCAGACAGAAAGCGTCGCTCTTTCCACGGTTTTAAGTGAGTCACGGAAAAATTATCATCTGACAGGGTCTTCCAGTTACTCGCCGTACATGCTACCACTGCACCAGTTGCTTTTTACCATTATTCGGGAATCCCCACCATTGTGCGGGTCTCCAAGATGCAACCAGCCGTGTGGTTTGGCAATTAATCACATGTTAGTCTAGAGAATTAGAGGCCGCTGTGGTGCAGTGTTAGCATGCCCAGCGCGTAACTGGAGACCCTGGTCAATTCCCCATGGCGGCCGATGATAATTTTCCGTGACTCACTTAAAAACGTGGAAAGAGAAATGATTTCTGTTTGATGTTCCTAATCCACGTCAATTGTGTGTATTAATGCAGGACAATTACAGAGGCATCTGTGGCACGCAGTCCGGTCATCTTCAATAGCGCGTCGCACCGCTTCGTGCGGTGATACATGTTGCAATATGGTCCAGCGTAGAGGCGAACAGACGCCTGATGTCATGCTGAAGAGGGCCCACACTTATTGGACGGTGTGCTCCAAATCCCGGATAGTGCGGCACATAGTCAACCGGCGTTTCAACCGGCTTTTTTTCCCACACATGCTCGATAGGGGACATGTTCGGAGAGCGGGCAGGCCATGGAACTGTATGGACATGACGTAGGCAGTCTTGAAAAACCGGAGCCGTGTGCGGGATGGCATTATCCTGCTGGTATAGCGCACCTAGAATTCCGGCCAGGAGTGGGAGCACATGGGGCCTTATGATCTCATCAACATACCGCTGGCCCGACAATGATCCACGTACCACTACTAGAGCTGATCGGCTATCGTAGGCAATAGACCATAAATTATCTCCAGACCATAATGGCTGCAGTATGGTAGATGGGACGCTCGATAGCAAGGTTGGAATGTGCCGTCGACACCAGGACCTCCACACCCGGACACGATGATCATCTGTCCCCAAAACAAACCGACACTAAACGCTGAACACCACACGTCGCCAGTCTGTGGCGTTCCCTGTCGCTCTCGCCTGGCACCATTGCAAACGGAGCCGGCGATGTTCCGGTGTTAATGGTAGAACACGTAAGAGGCACTAAGATCGCAGATTCGCTTCGCGAGGCTTCAGGAAATGGCTCGTTGGCACACAAGAGCCGCTACATTTGCCTGTAGAGTGGACAGGGTTCCCGTGGGATCCATTCGTGCCTGCCGCACGATCTGTCGATCCTCTCTACGGGTGGTCCTCCTGGTTCGTTCGGAGACACCCGCCGTGTGGCAGTGCCGTCACGTGTCCACTGCTTCCAACACAGTCGGACGGTATGGTCAGAACGATCCACGTGGTGGGTTATACGGCACGCCGACCAACTTGCTGTTTTCAGCCCGTAATTTAGGCCCGTAATTTGCGTACATCGACGTCTCTGGTGTCAAACCGCCATTCTTGTCACTGACACTTTCTTGCGCCGGCCGTTTCTTTTCTCTTTCATGAGGCATCGACTACACGCCGGTTTATAAGGCTGCCGGTTCGTGCTAGCAGCGCCGCCACAGGGTGTGCGGTTATGCGCACTCGCACCGAACGCACCCCAGCTATTTGTAAAGTTTCGCGGTCGCAGCATGTTTTCTTCTAGGTGTGTAAATTTCTTGTCCACGAGTGTACAAGAAGCAAGTGGAAAAATTGAAACTTCACTCGCCCAAGTTTTGATCAGCTGTCTCAACGAAGGTAAGATTCCTCAGCATTGGGATAATGCTACAATGATCTTGCTACATAAAAAAGGTGACGTTGAGGATCTCAGGACCTACAAGCTCATCAGCCTCCTATCAGTTGTTTATAAAATTTTCACTTAGGTTCTTTCACATCGCATGTAGGTAAAACTGGATATGGCTCAAGCAAGAGAAGAAGCTGAATTCAGGAGTGGCTACAGCACTGAAGATCATGTCCATGTACTTAGAGAACTAACTGAAAGAACAAGAGAATATGAGCTCCCATTATGCAAGGCTTTTATTGATTATGAAAAGGCCTTCGATTCCGTAAAACCATCAGCAGTTACAACTGCTTTGAAATCCTGTGGTATTGCAGATGCATACATTAGCATTATTAAAAGTATCTATGAAAATGTAAATGCAAAAGTTTGGATACTTAAGGATGCAGCACTAATAAAAATTGGAAAGCTAGTGTGACAAGGTGAAATCATATCTCCCAAACTCTGTAATGCCACATTGCAAAATATTTTTTACTCACTGAACTGGGACAAAGAGAAAAAAAAATTATGCAGATAATTCAAATCACGTTCGTTTCGCTGATGACGTTGTCATTTTTACAACTACGGCTTCTGAACCGCAGAATACGATCCAAGAACTTGCTGACAAGAGTAAAAAAGTGGAATTAAAAATGAACTTTCAGAAGGCAAAAGTGACTTATATTGCTTTTACAAGAAACGAAGATTTATTTATTGATGGTGAAAAGCTTGAGACAACCGATACCTACATTTATCTTGGGCAGCAGATATGAAGTAAGAGTCACATTGCTGAAGAAAGTAATCGGCGTGTAAAACTTGAATGGATAGCTTTTGGCAGAAACAGTACAATTTTTACGAAAGGTATGCCACTATGTCTTAAAAGATAAGGGTTTAATCTGTTCATCCTGCCAGTGCTTACGTATGGAGCAGAGACATGGACCTTAACTAAAGAAGTTAGTAAAATCATGCAATGCATTGAATATGATACGCTTTCCAACATACCAGAAATAATTACTCAAGTCATGAGAATAATGGCTGTGGAATAAATCTCGGTCCTGTGCCCTGACCTTTGATTCCATTCCGATGATATTCAACAGAACCGCTTTGGTATACCTCCGAAATAACATGATAAAGTTTTGTCGCAATCGAAGCATTTTTACGTACGTTATGATGCATAAGAGCTATGGAATAGATCCCGCTCCTGTGTCCTAACCTTTGAAACCATTTTATCCATTTACCATAGGATTTGACCCCAGGTGGTTTTCTACCACATACTGAAATTTCATCAAATTCGGACCATTTTTACGTGAGTTATCGTGCCGACAGATGGACGGACGGACAGACGGACGGAAAAAGCTGAAGCATATACGCTTCTTCAACCTACGGTTGGAAAGCGTAAAAAAGACAAACAAAAACTGCAGGCAACGCAAAAAACCCTGGAGAGAATCATACTTGGTGTAACCAGGAAAGACAAGCAGAGGAACTCATGGATAAGGAAAACGACAGGACTTGACGATATCATGACCACAATGAAATCACTGAAATGGTAAGGGCATGACATGTTGCTAGAACAACGGACGACCGACGGAAAACCGAAATTTTAGAATGAATTTCGAGAGGCAGGAAAAGACCCAGAAGAAGACCCTATGGGAGACTGATGAATGAAATTCGAAAGCATGCCGGTGTGTCATCAAGGAGACACGCTCAATCTAGACAATTGTGGAAGAAACTTGGGGAGACCTTCATCCAGTAGTGGATTCATAACAGTTGACAATGATGATGATACATATATATATATATATATATATATATATATATATATATATATATATATATATATATATATATATATATATACACGAACGAAAAGTTACATCCGCAGGTGTGGCAGAATTAACACGCATCCCATTGCTTGGAAAGACGACGCATACCGTCTGCGAAGAAGAACTTTAGTTTCTCCTTGAACCATTTGGATCTGTCAACATGAAAGCCACATGTTGACAGATCCGGGCTATAGGTTGGGTGGTGCAGTACCTCTCACCCTTTCCATGCTAACGCATCCTGCATAATGTGTGTAACAGAATCATACCACGCGAAAGCATGCCAGGTCACACATTCTTGATGGCTTTATGCAGCTTGTCCACTGTGTCGATGTAGTGGTTGGCATTGCTGTTCACGCGAGGCTCTTTAAAGTCTACCAACAAAAGCCCTTCATGGTTCAAAAATGCGGCCAGCATAACCTCACCGGCGGAGTCCTGTGACTTGAATTGTATGTGTTTTGGTGCCCCGGGATGTTTCCATTGCATGCTCGCTGGTTTGCTGGAAGGCTCAAAGTGGTGGCACCGCGATTCGTCACCTGCCACTATGCGCGATATAAATGCATCACCCTCTGCTTTGTAATGCAGCAAGTGGTTCAAACTCCAACCCATACATTCTCCCTTATGGTGGTCAGTCAGCATCCGCGGGATTAATTGTAAATACACTTTCCGATATTGCAGTGTCTTCGTAACCACAGTTTGAACTGTACCAAATGTCATAGCAAAGTCCTCTGTTTGCGAACGTAAGCCCCGACGACGGTTTTACGTGCATTTCTCTCTCGGTGTGGGCGCATTGTTGGTGTTATTCGCACGCTTCCCGCCGATAAAGGTGATCGTCCTTATTTAGGCTTCCGACGCCAAGCCTTAGTTCTCTTCCCTGATATGAACTCCATTACTTCATGCCCCACTGCTTTCCAGGTGCTTTGTGTTCATCACAACGTCGTTATAAATGTGTTCACTGCGTATCATTGCTTCTCATGTAAAACGCCTGGTCATCATCGCTCGCAGTGTCCGTTCACCTCTTCTTGTACTTCCTCAACGGCTGCCCAAGTGCCCATCACAGAACCCCTTCTTCACTTCAGATCACCAAGCCTTCGCTTGTTTCGTTTCCACCTTCTTAGTCTCCATCTCGATTGTCGTTGCCTTCCTCTCTAGGTCCTTTTCCTTCTCCACTAGCGTCGCCTGCTGTGGATACATCTGGATCTACTGCTCCTGATTCGGTGCCTTCGTCTGTCTTGCTTTTTTCTTCGCGTCTGTTATCTGTGCTTTGTCACATCCCGTTGCCGACCTTTCTCCGCCTGCTCAGGTTCTGCCTTCTCTGTTTTCGCACGTCACCTCGTCAATACCAACCCCGGGATTTTCTGCTCCATCATCTCCGCTGTGTACGTCAGCTTCGCCACCCTGAGGCGCTCACCTTTTTTCAGCCGTTCCAGTACTCCGGTGTGCTCTCCGCCCGTTACACCTTCTCCGAGCTCTTCTGATGCCTCTAGTGTTGTTGCCTTCCTTTCGATTTCTGGTCCCATGATCGGTCCCCGCTTTCCAGCACAGCTACTCTTCTGGATTTGTGTGAAGCCTCACCTTCATCAGCTCCTGTTGCCCCATCAGTTGCCTCTTTGCTTGCGTTATCCGCACATGATCCAGATCTTCCTTGTCAGACTTCTTACTCGCTGTCGGTTGCTGCTTCTTCAACGTCTGCTCTGCTTCATCACCACGTCCCTGCTGGTACTGCTTCTAATAAGAAGCGCCGTCGTCGCTCTAATCGAAAGACTTGTACTAAGCGAACCGCGGTCGCCCAGCCTTCCCTTCATCGTTCTTCAGGTTCCGCTCCTGATTCTATTGTTGCTGCTTTCGCCGACCTTATTGGTACTCAATCCGTTTCCACTGCAATTGTCGCTCGCCTCGAAGCTGTCCCTGGGTATTCAAAGATTATCTTCCCAGATGCTGCCAACCCTTGTTCTTTGCCTCTTTTTGTGACGCTGCTTTGGATCACCTTCTTGACTCACATAATCCAGCTGATTACTCGAATATGATCGAGGATATTCGCTGCTTCCTCCAAGTTTTCGCTGACCTCACGAGATCTTACCCTTGAGATATTCCGTTATTACAGTTTTCTTAATTGCTACCTTGGTGATGCTCAAAATCGCCTCATTGATCTGGTCCTGACCGATTAGCTTCTGTCTGCTCTTGCATGATGTTTCGCTTCCTGCCGTCTTTGCCTTGCTGCTGTTCCGTCTTACTCCTTTGCATGTTTCTGTTATGTGTTGTACCCAACCTTTTTTCTTTCCATTGTATCCTATGTACCGCCATGTTTACTCCTCGTATCGGTTCATTCAAACATCCGCCCGGTGTCTACTTCCGTGAACACGTCACATCGTTTTGTTCGCAGAGCTTCTTCCTGTGTGCATTGTTATGCGCGATTCTCCTCTTATACCTTTCGTCACTGTCCTGGATTGCTGCCCTATGTTGCTGTTCGCACCCAGTTAGTTTTTTCAGGTGCTCCGTGGATTTGTTTTTCCTGTCTCGTCTACGTTACTTGCTCATCGAGTGTGACTCATCTCGTCAGATACTTACCGTTATTGCTTTACCTCATGCTAATTTGCCCCGTGCTGTTACCTACACAATGATATATTTGCAAGTGTTATCTGTTGCACCTCGTTTTCTGCTTTTCATGCTGCACCCCGGAGCATAAAAGCAGCCTCCAGTTCGATGTATTCTCCATCTCCATGTATGTCGTTCCTCCTTCTCAGTAATTGTTCCAGTGTGCTTCGCCTATCACAGATTGCCTTGTGCTGCTCGTTCAGCTTCGTTGATCTTTGTATGTCCTGATTTACTTTTAAAGAGTGCTTTGTGCTGCTCATCCAGTACCGTTATTCTTAATTGTTTTATCATGCCATGTATTTTCCGTTTTCCTGTGTACTAGTCCTCGATACCTAATAAAGCAACGTCACGTTGTTTTTGGAATGTCTTTTCAACTGCTGCTATTCAAAGCTGGAAACGGGGAGTTCTTTCAGCTAATGACAGGAACGAATGAAAGACTTTGTGCAAAACAAATTACTTCTTCATTATCCTCCATTATCCTTGTTACAAATATCTCAAAAACTATCGAGCTTCAAACAATGAAGAAGGAGGTCTTTCAGGTTTACACCATGCTATCACACCATGCTAACGAATAGCTATCCTGAAATAGGAAATGTCCAGGTTGGGGGGGGGAGGCAGGTGAAATCGTGGGCTACTAACATCCTTTTTTGAACATCTCCAAAACTATTGCCATTCAAACTATCAAAATGGCGTTTGTTACGGTTCACACCATTTACTAACGAATGACTATCTTGAAATTTTGAATTAACATGGTGAGAGAGGGGGGGGGATGGTCGGTCTCGAATATATATACACCTAAGTTCTCAATTTTGTTATTTTTTTCTCAAAAACTATGGCGGTTCAAACGATGAAAATGGATTTCCTCACGGTTCATAAGTTTTGCTGACGAATGGCTATTTTGAAATTTTGAATTTCCATGGTGGTGGTGGGGGGGGGTTGTGAAATGGTCGGTCTCTCTGTATATATGCAAATTCTCAATATTATTTTTTAAATATTTCAAAAACTATTGCGGTTCAAACGTTGAAAATGGAGATCATTCCGGTTCATACGAATTACTAACGAATGGCTATTTCGGAATTTTGAATTTCCATGATGAGGGGGGGGGTGTTGAAATGGTAGGCTTGTAACAATCTTTTTTAAATACCTCAAAAAACCATTGCGTTTCAAACGATGAAAATGGAGTTCTTTTCGGTTCATACGATTTGCTAACGAATGGCTATTTTGAAATTTTGAATTTCCAGGATGGGGTGGCTGATGAAATGGTCGGTCTCTGTGTCTATATGTAAATTCTCAATATTATTTTTTAAATATCTCAAAAACTATTGTGGTTCAAACGATAAAAATGGATTTCATTCCAATACATACGATTTACTAACGAATGGCTATTTTGAAATTTTGAATTTCCTTGGTGGGGGCTGGTGAAATGGTCGGTCTCTGTGTGCATATGTAAACTCTCAATATTATTTATTAAATATTTCAAAAACTGTTTCGGTTCAAACGATAAAAAAGGAGTACATTCCTGTTTATACGATTTATTAACGAATGGCTATTTTAGAATTATGAAATTTCAGGGAGAGGGCGGGGGTAAAACGGTAGGCCTATTAACATTATTTTTAAAATATCTCAAAAACTATTATGGTTCAAACGATGAAAATGGAGTTACTTTCAGTTCATACGATTTGCAAACGAATGGCTATTTTGAAATTTTGAATTTCCATGGGGGGGGGGGGGGGGGTAAATGGTCGGTCTCTGTGTGTATATGTAAATTCTCAATATTATTTATTAAATATTTCAAAAACTGTTGGGGTTCAAACGATAAAAAAAGGAGTACATTCCTGTTTATACGATTTACTAACGAATGGCAATTTTAGAATTTTTAAATTTCATGGAGAGGGGGGGGGTAAAACGGTAGGCCTATTAACATTATTTTTAAAATATCTCGAAAACTATTACGGTTTAAACGGTGAAAATGGAGTTCCTTTCAGTTCATACAATTTGCTAACGAATAGCTATTTTGAAATTTTGAATTTCCATGGGGGGGAATGGTCGGTCTCTCTGTAATATATATGCAAATTCTCAATATTATATTTTATATATCTCAAAACGTATTGCGATTCAAACGATGAAAATGGAGTTCATTCCGGTTCATGCGATTTACTAACGAATGGCTGTTTTGCAATTTTGAATTTCGATGGTGGGGTGGCTGGTGAAATGGTCGGTCTCTGTGTCTATATGTAAATTCTCAATATTATTTTTTAAATATCTCAAAAACTATTGCGGTTCAAACGATAAAAATAGAGTTCATTCCTGTTCATACGATTTACTAAAGAATGGCCATTTCGGAATTTTGAATTTCCATGATGAGGGGGGGGTGAAATGTTGAGGTATTTAAACATTCTTTTTTAAATACCTCAAAAACTGTTGCGGTTCAAACGACGAAAATGGAGTTCTTTTCGGTTCATACGATTTGCTAACGAATGGCTATTTTTAAATTTTTAATTTCCATGGGGGGGGGGCTGGTGAAATTGTCGGTCTCTCTGTATATATTCAAATTCTCAATACTATTTTCTAAATATCTCAAAAACCATTGCGGTTCAAACGATAAAAATAGAGTTCATTCTTGGTAATACGATTTACTAACGAATGGCTATTTCGGATATTTGAATTTCCATGATGAGGGGGAGGGGGTGAAATGGTATGCCTTGAACATTCTTTTTTAAATATCTCAAGAACAATTGCGGTTCAAACGATGAAAATGGAGTTCTTTTCAGTTCATATGATTTACTAACAAATGGTTATTTTGAAATTTTGAATTTCCATGGGGGGGCGGGTTGAAATGGTCGGTCTCTGTGCGTATATGTGAATTCTATTATTTATTAAATATTTTAAAAAACTATTGGGGTTCCAACGATAAAAATGGAGTTCATTCTTGTTCATACGATTTACTAACGAATGGCTATTTCGGAATTTTGAATTTCCATGATGAGGGGGGGGTGAAATGGTAGTCCTGTAACATTATTTTTTAAATATCACAAAAACTATTGCGGTTCAGACGATGAAAATGGAGTTATTTTCGGTTCATACGATTTGCTAACGAATGGCTGTTTTGAAATTTTGAATTTGCATGGTGGGGGGAAGGGTGAAATGGTCGGTCTCTCTGTATATATGCAAATTCTAAATATTATTTTTTAAATATCTCAAAAACTATTGCGGTTCAAACGATAAAAATGGAGTTCATTCCGGTTCATACGATCTACTAACGAATGGCTATTTTGAAATTTTGAATTTCCATGGTGGGGGGCTGGTGAAATGTTCGGCCTTCTATACTTATATGTAAATTCTCAATATTATTTGTTAAATGTCTCAAAAACTATTGCGGTTAAATCGATGAAAATGGAGTTCATTCCGGTTCATACGATTTATTAACGAATGGCTATGCTGAAATTGGAAATTTCTATTTTTGGGGGTACCATTTCACCAGCCCCCCCCCCCCTTTGTTTTTTAAATAACTCAAAAACAATTCCGGTTCAAACGAAGAAAAATGAGTTTATTCCGGTTCATACGTGGTACAAACGAATGGTGTCTAAAAAATTAAAAAATTCCGTGGTGGGGGGGGGGGAGCTGGGGAAATGCACCTCGTAGAAGACGATTAGTATTATTTGCAGATCCATGCCATTTGAAATTAAAAGGCGATGATACTTTATTTCCAAAGTCAGGAATTTAAGCAATTTATGTTATTAAATTTGTATAATTTCTTTTTCAAAGTACGTAGCGATAATATGCCAGCCCCGTCAGACCATCAGAAATAAAGCCAAAGAAGTCCTTAGACAAAGGTTTAGTTTTTCCTAAAATCCGATAAGTTACGTACGAACTGAATGTACATAGTTCGAAACATATACTTCTCGAATTATCAAAACAGACCCTTCTTCCAAAATGACGAATTTATTAACGTGATGGACAAGACAGATTATTTATCGGAGTTTGGGAAAAACTGAACTAAGAACGAAATTACTTTTGGATGCGGAAACGGTTTTGGATTTTCTGGGACTTGTGTAGTTTAAGTGTAACAACTGTGGTGCCAAAATGGCGAAACAACGAACAAGCGACACAACTGTAATGGCGTCGACAAAGGGGTTTTAGAGCTGAACAGTAGGTGCTTCTTCTTTTACAGTATATTCGGCCAGATCAGTTTGCAAGTTGACTGCCAAATACAATAGGAATCAATCAAAAAAATAAGATCGTACAGAGTATCCACACGATGGAAAGCACGTAATGTTATGCAAATAGAATTTAAACATGAGCATGATTTGTCATAGCTACAAAACATAGGTGTTCAATAGTCACACGAGTGTAAGAGCAAAAAATTAGCCACATGCAGAGAAAGCCTACGCATCAGAAATTAGTGACAAAAAAGAATATCATATAATATCCTTGCCTAGGGTATTTGTACTGAAGTACGTCCCACCCTAGGTATAACATTCAAGTAACTCCCAAAGTCTCCGAAAATTTCAAGATCAACAATTTGCTGTAAATGAAACAAGCCACCGCTTACGATCCACACGTAATTACTTTTTCTGGTTTTCTATTAACAGCTTCCCGCAGACAAAATGGCAGAGAGCGAAAACAATAAAATTCCCTTTCAAAAAAGAGCGGCAGCATTTCTTGTTTAAAATGTAATAAGCTCTTTGTTCCAAATAAAATACTGCCGTCATCTTCAGAAGTGAGTGCCGTTTAAATTGACTGAAAACCCTGAGAGAGAAGTAATAGAAAAACCTGAAAAAAATGCAGAACCATGCCTTAACAATGGTACTTAAATCAGATTAATTTTGTGAAACGCATTCTGTATTAGAACAACATTTTAGTATTGCCCAAAATAATATGAAAAATCATAAAAATCCTAGACCTAGTAATTACTCATTCAATGAAAGGAGTCCAATGTTGATTGGTCGCAAGGTACCTAGGAAGCAAGAACAGGCATTATTTGAAGTGGTTCCAAATTCGTAGCGACTGAAGAGAGACACTATCATTGTTGGCCTCACTGTTGGTAACATTTTCCAAGGTTTCCAGAATGGCAGTAGACTTACAGATGGAGCAGAAGATTTTCTTCTTTATGTCATCTCACATAGGAGCAGCAGATTGGGCTTGCTACTCAGTATAAGGAAGTTCTTAGTTCTCCGTCCTTCGTGTCTCTTTTATGTTCGTTGGTCAAAACGAATGTAAGGTCACCCCGATTTAGAATCGCTTTGAGCTGCCTAGATATTGCAGAGGGGTGGAATAAACACCCGTTTCTTTGAAAAAGGTGAGCTAATCAGAATATTTCTTAAGCGTGATGTATAAAAAGGACGGATACCCTATATCAACACCGAAGTTTATCCTCTATTGAGAGTTCTGGATTTGGTAGGAAACATTTGTTATGTAGGAAATAGATCCCTGGCTGCATAAGTGTGGCTTGAGAGATTAAAACGACTGAGTTGATATATTTCAGTAATGTTTTGCACCTGGTTCAAGGTGTATTTTGCCTCAGTAATCAATTCGTTAACGTTTTCTAGTTCGCGTTGTCTACAACGAACATCGAAAGAGACAGCATATGCTACTTTTTTCCGAGAACGGAAGAAAACTATCTTTTAATCACAAGGATAAAATGAGCTGCGAAGCATCAGGTTGGAGACGGACATGATTTTACAATATAACTGACTTTTGTGCGTAGGATGTTATTAGGAGACTTGCTCAGTAAAAAGGTTGAGATAATGTCAAATACCATTGGGTTCAAGCTCCACAGTTAAATTGTTTCGAGGGTGCATATAAATGTTGTTGTTTTTCTAATGGACACGCGAGAGAGTCTCCTTTCCGTAAAGACATACGCAAAATAGGTCTTCCCGCGTGCGGTAGCCAAGTGGTAGTCTTTGTTGGATATTGATGAATTTACTTTTTCCCATTTGGTGGGAAGGAAGTATTGCTTCCGAGAGGATAGATGAAAACTAAGATTTTGTAGGGGCACCATTTACCCCTTTATACATTTGTCATTGGATACCGAAGTAGCTGTAGTCATGGAGGCAATGAAGCCCTGGAATGTTGCCCGAGACACTCGTGCCCATTCAGAGTCCAGTAGAGCTCGGATGTCCCATAGGTGACGTGATTAGGAAATATATTGCATTGTTATAATACTCACCAATGTGCATACTGTTTGATTTGCCGTCATCCGTAAAATAAGTAATATAATGCACCAAAACCAGCTACCTTTTGGTAAGAACAGTAGGTACATTTTTCAGTCTTCCAGATTATATTTCCTTTATATTTCCTATTGAATTTAAAATGTCACCTCTGAGTGCATTCAGCTTTTGAATCCGTTAGTTACGAAAGAGAACGAAGGGATTTAGTAACATATTGTTTCCTAAATTTCAGTTAATTAAAAGAAAACTTGTAGGGATAATCAATAATTATAAATCTTGAATTCTGATAAAAGTAAACGGGAATAAAATTTACTAATTAAATAAAGAAAAATTCCATTCCTTGATGAGGGCGGTGCATGGCTCGTGAAAAGTTGTGGGAATTGATTGAAGAGCTGCTGCGTGTTGTTCTATTGAAAGAACAGTGAAACTTACTTAGAAGCCGGGCATATGGAAAGAAAAATAATTTTTGGCGAACCACAGGTATTTCTCATTGATTTTTCAAACATTCGTTTTTAAAAATATGTTAAACACCCCTAATGTACTGATATGAATGAGTTTAAATACATTAATAATGAAAAGCAAGTATACAAACCTATTATATTGTTTCAAGTACATTCAGATTTATATGATGGGTCTGAGATGAATGAAGCTGTCAATGGGCTTCTAGCATTTCTTCATAACATCGGTTAAAATGTGAGGAGGTGATTCTCAAGAGAAATGACAGATGCTGACAAGTAAGTCGGTTTTCAGGATCACTCACCTCGAAATTATTTGCTATAGCGAGTCTCAGCAATCAAGTCCAAACAATGAAAAACATTTACCACGTGCGTTCACCTTCACCTCTGTCAGTCAATCGCAATTTCGGAATCCCAGCATATGCATCTCCATCAGGCATCAGTGGACATTTTCTAATTCAACGTGATTTGGGTCCTTTATGAGATTAAAAGAGGAGAGGTTGCAGCACGTGTCGTAAGCAAATTGGGTAGTGCGCTTTTCAAAGGAAAAATGGATCCTATCTTGAATCTATACCCCGAAAGTTTATTTCATCTATATGTAGATAACGTTAGCATCCGATAGTTGAATTATCTTCTATCAGCTTTCTGAGACCTCATCTGGTGAAAAAGTTGACTTGCTAAACACAAATGAGCAAATAAATTGTTCATAAATTGAAAAATTACGCTTATCTGCTTAAATCGTCGTAAAATTTTTTAGGGAGACGTTATATTGTACGCTCTGATTGAAACTTGGGAGATTTTATTGTAGTGTTTATGTTTCAAATGAAACTCTTTAATTTGAATTGTTTAGTTTACATGCAGTAAAAAATCCAAAAGATTAAGTTTAGAAATTCTGGTTTCATTTTGTTCGTCAATGAAAGCTTCTTCGTTTAGTAATCCGTTACGTGAGTTTTAGAACTCGCCAATATAAGGGCAATGTGTAATGAAACGTAACCAGTTACTATCGGCCAGAAGTAGCTGACAATAACATGGCATAAAAACTCTTGCTTTGTTCAAAGGACTGTATGTGCCTATCCATACACTACTTATCATGCTGATTACAAACCTGCCTGCTAAATTATGCTAGCGGCCATAGTTCTTGAGTAACCTGTTGTTTCATTGTACAGTAAGCCTTCATTTTGGCATGTATATTTTGCTACAAGCAATTAATTGCACTTAACTTAATAAAGTAGATCTTGAAAATATTCCAAATACGTGGCGACAGTTAATAAATAAATACATCGCTCTTTCCACGTTCCAGGAAGACACAGCAACCGAAAAATTGTTTTGCAGCCGCCGCTGTGGAATCGAACCAACAGAACTCTCGGTATCGCGCCGAGTGCGTTACCTTTACGCCACGGGGGCCACCAATCCACGGTACTATGTGTATTTTTAAGTCAGCTTCTGACATCATAAATCCGTAAGATGGGCTCAGCTACTGAGACGTCTCCATCTGGTGGGCATTAACGACACTAGCTCTATATATTATAGCAGTTAAATCCAAAGGGCGAGAACCAAGGTGAAAATATTCCTAATACGTGGCGACAGTTAATAAATAAATACACTGCTCTTTCCACGTTCCAGGAACACACAGCAACCGAAAAATTGTTTTTCGGTTGCTGTGTATCCCTGGAAAGTGGAAAGAGCGATGTATTTATTTAAAGAAGTTCTTTTAGATTTCTTCTGTACTTTGGTTGTACTACATCCCGTTTTAAAGTCCAACATTAATCGGCTTGCATTTAGGACTTCATTTTCCTTTATAGCGGTTTTCTATGGTACATATGTCCTGATGAAAATGTTCTCCAAGGTCATCGCTTACAGCTCCTACGTTCTGCGGAAAAACGTCCAAATGAAAATGAAGTTAATGTATTTTAAGGGATATTTTGCATCCCATGATATTGTAGCTTTCTAGAAGGTCAGTAGCAAGTTCTTTATAATTTTGTGTCTTTCGGCTACCTGAAAAAGTACAGTACCACATCTTTAACGGATTTCCATGCAGCAGCTTCAGTCTCATTAAAAGTGCCTTCAAATGCAGAATCACGTACAAGTTGCCATATTTGTGGAATAATAAAAAATGCCTTGTTAAATTTTGGCTTCTTATATTTTGGGGAACATGTTCTTTGAAAAATGAAAGGTTTTTCCATCTTTATTTAATGCCTTTACAATTTTTTATCAAATTGTTTAATGTGAAGCGGTTGTCCGTAAATGTTCTGGGACTTGCTAAAGGCTCAGCAACAACATTTTTATTACTGGAATTAAAAACCCTATTTACGACTCTCTTTTTACAGAACTAATTTTAAGACCCTCGTACAAACGATACGTATGTCACTGTCGTGTAAACAAATATGGTTTTTATTTCGACGATGGAGCAATCTTATGAAAAGTTCCATTTATCTCCTGCATTGCCTGATTTCACAAGACCATTTCGAGAACTTTTTTCTCCATTCTCACGTGTCTGAAACGACAATAGTCGTCCCTGTTGCTCAGTGGTCAAAGAAATAGCTTCTGATCATTCGTTCAAGACTAGGCCAGGTTCGAATCCCTGTGAGGCATTAATGTTGTGTTTGTCTTACGGAGCTGGTTCATTCCTTCGTTGGAACCAGTGGACTAAATTACGGACTGGGCGAGTGCTTATAGCATATTGAGTTGCTCACGATGATCGTTAAATCTCCAATAAAAAAATGATTGTGTAAAAAGCAATTTCCCCCAAATCTCAGCTCAACAGGAAGAAACATATGTGTCCTACCTTTCTCAGACATCACTAAATTAATAACCATTTCCAAAGCTAAGAGAGAATGCCCCACATTATGATAAAATCAGTTAAAGAATGTGATAATGACGCTATCGTTTAATAGTTTTTACTGTAGCTAAACAAAGGAAGCAGAAGTGAAATGCTTCGGCTTTACAGTATGTAATAAAATAACACTGTTAACTCGAAATTACTGTACGATAGTCTTGGAAACATTTAATATGTCCCATGTAGCCTATACAAGTTCCGTTGAAGAATTGGCAGTAAATATAAGTGTAGAACGAAACACTGGATGCACCGTAGATAAGTACAAAGCAAAAGCACAAGACTTTGTGAGAAAATATCTGGGTCGTTACATATACTGGTGTGTTCATACAATATTTGCCAAGCCTTCACTCGCCAACGGTGTGCTTTTTCAATGCACCGGAAGTACTTCGGACTTAAACTATGAATCAGCTAAAGTCTGAAGTGGTTCCAGTGCCTTCAGAAAGCTGCCCGTTTCTAAGTGAAGCTGAGCAACTATTGTACGAACACAGCTGTATATACTATAAACACTCGCATTTTTCACAATAAATTCTTGAGGATTTTGTTTTAAACATGAGCGTATTCCATACAATATAACCATAAATACCATGAGAGAAAAAAACCGTTTAGTTTTCATTTATCTCCTGGGTGCCTGCGTACTTAAAAATGTATTCGCTATCGTTATTTGGAATTACAGCCTTAAATTGGTCGCAACAACCAACCACAAAGTTAAATGCTTCTTGGAATAAAAATGTTTATGTTACCAATGAGGAAAATTTGTTACTGCATTTGATTTAGTAAATATAATATTTGAAATAAATAAGTGAAAGCAATTTTGTTTAAATTTAGGAAAAGGAAATGTACGTTGATTTAGTAAAAGATCAAAGATACCGGTACAAATTAAAAAGATAAGAACAAACATACATATACTCTTCATAAATAACTGGCGGTGGATGTCGGTGCACAAAACATATAAAAATAAAGGCATTTAGAATGAAGGTCCTCGAAATTTAATCTTCAAGAATAAATTTCACAGTGGAAAATATAGAATTGGAAAACGGGGAGGAAAAACAGGAAAATATATTGGAAAAAAAAAAAGGAAAGTTAGGCTTTGATTTAGTAAATGCAAAAACGGTGAGGGGATAACCGTCAATTTTCATAATAGTATTGATTTATCATATGAAGCAAACTTTAATTTATATAAAATTATATCTGAGAACCTTTTTCGTATCGTTTGAATCGAAATTATTAAATTACGCGAAATGGCGCTCATTCTTTAGGAACGCAATCTTCACGTCGTCCGTGAGGAAATATTGCATGGGATTCGTAGCGTATGAATCAAATGGACAATAATGCAGCGATAAGCTTCCAGGCTTAGCTTGATTAGGATAACAGCTGCTGCGGAGCTGAAGGATGTGGGTACGAATTCCACCGTTGGCAGAAATATGTTACATTTTGCGTCACGTAAAATAAAGAGGATTATACCACCGTAAAAAAAATGCATTATTTTTATTCTGCACAGCACACATACACTGACGGAAAAAAATCCCAAAATCACGAAAAAATAGTTGTAGAGGAATGAAAAGGCGGCAATACATTTGTATAGGTAACATATTTATTCGATTAAGGTTTCAAGATCACAGCTTATTGTAAGCGCGAGAAGAGCCATTTTAAATGTGAAATGCTGGTACAATATTAACCGCTGTAATCGCCAGAATGTTGAATGCAAGCACGCAAACTTTTATGCATTGTGTCGTACGATTGCTGGATGTCATTTTGTGGGATGGAGTTTCATGCCGGTTGTACTTGGTCGGTCAATACAGGGACGGTTAATGCTGGTTGGGAGTGACGCTGGAGTTGTCGTCCAATGATGTCATATACGTGCTCGATTGGCGAAAGATCTGGTGATCTAGTGGGCCAAGGCAACATGTCAACACTCTGTAGAGCATGTTGGGGTAAAAAAGCGGTATGCGGTCGAGCGTTATCCTGTTGGTAAACACCCTCTGGAATGCTGTTCATGAATGGCAGCACAACAGGTTGAATCACCATACCAACGTACAACTGTGCCGTCAGGGTGCGTGGGATATCCACGAGAGTGCTCCTGCTATCATAGGAAATTGCTCTCCAGACCATAACTCCAGGAGTGGGTCTAGTGTGTCTCGACCGCAGTCAGGTTGGTTGCAGGCGCTCACCTGGCCTCCTTCTAACAAACACACGGCCATCACTGGCACCCAGGCAGAACCGTCTTTCATCAGAAAACACAACAGATCTCCACTCCGTCCTCCAATGAGCTCTAGCTTGACACCACTGACGTCGCAAACGACAGTGGTTTGGGGTAAGTGGAATGCACGCTACAGGGCGTCTGGCTCGGAGCTGTCCTTCAAGTAACCGATTTGTAACAGTTCGTTGTGTCACTGTGGTGGCAACTGCAGCTCGAATTGCTGCCACAGACGCGGTACGATGCGCCACGGCCATACGCCGTACACGGTGGTCTTCCTTCTCAGTAGTGCCACGTGGCCGGCAGGAACCCGGTCTTCTTGAGGCAGTACCTTCCCTTGACTACCGCTGCCAACAATCATGCACGGTGACTACATTCCTGCGAAGTCGTTCTGCAATACTGCGGAAAGAAAATCCACCTTCTCGTAAGCCTATTACACGACCTCTTTCAAACTCCGTAAGCTGTAATAATGGCTTCTTCGTCTTCTTAGAGGAATTCTTGACTAACATCAACACACTACGTCCAATATCAACGATAACTAACGCTCACGAACGTTACAGTGCGTATTTACATCAAACCTGCTTTGCATGTTCCGATGTGCGATACTAGCGCCACACGTATGCGCCGAGTGCGAAATTTGCATAGACGTCATCTTACAGATGTACTCTGACCGTCTACCAACTGTTGTTTATCTAACACAACCCCTTCTTGGTGTTCGGATTTTTTTCCGTCAGTGTAAATTATAAAAACAAATCCTTTGAAAATGAAATGGTCTTCGAGTGTTTCTCTCGAATAACCGGAAATCGGCTGAGCGATTTCCTGACCACGCCTTTCTCAAGGAGACAAAATGAGTTCCTCCTCCATTCCTTCACTGCTCAGTCTCTTAGGCTTTGAGTTAACAAGGCATATTTCTGAGTTAAGACCGTTGAGTACGGTTTCAGTTTATTTTCTGCGCCGTTAAGTTCATAATTGGCATGTGACGTTCCTGCCCAGCAGGACGCACATGACATAAAGGCATATGGCAGTCAGAACGAACGTCCGCGTATCTCAATTGGTAGAGTTACTTATTTCGGATTGAGGGGACCTGGGTTCGATCCCCGGCGTGGACAAAAAATTACGGAGAGGTTTGCTTCGTTATAGTGGCGCGCGAACTTTCCGGATGACCCGGCCGTTCAAAATATCGCAATGCTGTGATGTTCTTTTCACACCGCGAGATAGGAATAATAAGACAAACTCTTCTCCAGCGCTTCGAAAAATGAAAATGTGTGATGTTGCATTCCACACACTAGATTGACTGGGAGTTCTCATGTGCACGTTCTACAGCGGATGGTAGCCTGCAACGATTCATGGTCACGGCTGACCCGTGGGCCATGTCCCCAGTCCTCTTTCGGGGAGGGGTGGAGATGTGACGTGCCTGCGCAGCAGGACGCACACCACATAAAGGCAGATAGCAGTCAGAACGAAAGTGCGCGTAGCTCAATTGGTAGAGTGACTTATTCCGGAATGAGGCGTCTCGGGTTCGAGCCCCGGCGTTTACAAAAATGACGGAGAAATATACTTCGTTATAGACATGAAAAACGTTTAGTTTCTGACTGATCGCAGAAATATCTTCCCACGGGATCTTAAAGTTCGCAGCAATGTTTCTTACATGTGTGGAATCGATGTTGTAGTTAAGAAAATCAAAGCATTTTAGATTTTGTGACGAAAACATATTTGGTTAGGAATACAGGAAAACAAAATAGGCGATTAACAAAGCACAGAGTTGTTGTGTTGAAGGTTTAAGACTTTCCACAAAGAGTACGGAAAGGTATGCTCCTTTTGAAATTTCTGTGGTATGACGAGAGAAAAAATATATCATATAGAGCGCAACTGAATTTTACGGCAACAAATCAAAACAATATAATTTTTTACCTGCACATTTTGTCCAGAATTTTTCCATTGTATCTCGGTAGTAGTTGTCAAGTACTGATCTGTCCACTGCGAAGAAGAAGATTGTAGTACAGAAGGTTGTTCAGAAGAAGATTTGGAAGACTATATTCGTAATGTTGATAACTCCACAAAATTTTGCGCAGTCCTTACTTAATGGGACTGCGCAAATGTTATTATAATAATAATAATAATAAACTTTTTGTGTCTTGGCTGCAATGTAAAACACCTTTAACACCAGAAACGTACTTTTTCTCACTCCGGCACCGTGAGTGACAATCAATTCAACATTTTTATCAGGCAATTTTTTTGAAATATTATAATAAAATTTGCTGGAATTAAGAATTTTTTTTCGTTTGGTTTACACCCCACCTAAATTTTGTTTATCCGGGGAATTTTCTGAGGGAAGGTTTAAAATGTGGGTTTTTACCTGATTGGATTTTATATGCGACTACTCTAACTACATATTCAATGCATTCAAATGAGCTTTATGTAACGCTTTAGCTTTTATTAACTCCAGTCAATTTAAAGATATCGATTTTGTGTGTATGAGTGGCGAATTTAAATTGATTAGCCAATTACTGATACAAAAGACTGGATATATAAATGTGTTTTGGTATAGCGTGATTGGGACAGCTCAGCCAAAAGAAAACACCAGAAATAAGGAACTGGGTACCTAGAATGAGGTTACTGCATGGCTGCAAAACATATATTGTGAATTATAAATCGATCGCATCAAAGTATTACTTCTTCCATCGCACCTGAAATTAGGCCTTCCGTGCATTTAAAAAAATGTCCAGTATATTTCATTTGAAAAACTTAAAGGCATTTTGTTGCTCCCAAATTATATAATTGCTGTTAGACAGAATGTTATGAAAAAATTAATACATGTTAGAAACACTGTGAAATTCACAAATATGTCGGTGATGGAAAAATCCAATACACCTGACTAGGCAGCCTGTCGATCCAACCGAATAAACTACACCAGGGAATGTATCGTTGCAGATTTGTCGTCTTAGCACGTGCTTCCTCATAGTATTACATCATATGATCTCCCTCTTATTTTTTTTAAGCGAAGGAATTTGGAATTAATCCCAGACGACGTGTGGAACAAATATCGTATTTTTTTTTTCGAAAAAGCCCGAAAGCCAGTCGATCCATTTTCCACAATCGGGAGAAAAAGTGAAATTCCAAAATCTGCCAGTGATGGAGTTCGAACACGTATACCCCAGTTACGGAGCGGAATGTTTTACAATTATTAAGAAACACCGTCAGAATTCATCGCTGCAAATTTTTCGTTTCTGCTTGTGCTTCACGTCTGCAGTACGACTTATCGGGCATGGAATAGCTTCAAAAATATATTTGGAAACCTTCAGGGAAAGAGAAAGATACAAATTACAATACTGTTCTTGTGGAAATGCTGAAAGACATTTGAAAACTCTTCCGCACTATGATTTTGAACTTTTTTTTAAATTCGCACAACGACTACTTTACCGAGAATTATTTTCACGGTCGAATTCATCTTAAAGCAAGGATACGCAAATTACATACCGCCCGTCGATGTGTTCAATACGGCCCGGAGGGTAAATTTTTTTACGTTGATTTAGTAAAAGACCACTGTGAGCAACTGAATGGGCTATAAGCAGTTGCCCGTCCATAATTTAGGGTCACTGGTTCCAGGACAGGGAGAGAGTCAGTGCCGTAAGACAAACACAACATCCATGCCTCACGGGATTCGAACCCAGACCCCTGTCGGACGAATGATCAGAGGCCATCTCTTGGACCACTGCGCAACCGGGGCGGTGGCGGCGTCAAATGATTTAAAAGTGTTACTTATCTTAGGTTTGACTTATATTTTAATCTGGAAAACATTTTTGTTGTATTCTGAAATGTTCCTCATTAATTTCTGGGCACATTCTCAAGATACTATACATTTCCCTTTCATAAATGTCCTTTCTTATTTGCTTAGGAAACGTACTGAAAAATTTCCAAAAAGAGACCAGCAACGCCGAATGAAAATTTGTCCACTGATGGATGGGGGATGCGAGTGTGAAGGCTCTGACACTGCTACCGACTAACAGCGGTAAGTATGTATGCACGTGCAAATATTTTTCCTCGTTGGGACTTGGTTACTGGAGCTTCGCTGACTTTTCGAGGTCAGAGTTCCATGTCAGCGGCATTCGGATACAGCGGTAAAAGGTTTTAATGCAGTGAGGAAGGGTCGTTGCTGGGGTTTTTTCTAGGATAGAAACAATGATAAAAGAGAGCAGCTTTCTGGTTTCTGGCTTTCAATTTCCGTATAATCACCGAAATCTAGACAGGGTGCTTCCAAACAAACGTAGTCCTTGTTCATATTTTATTTTCTATTACAATAATAGGTAAGTATGATTGTTTTTGCATATTCAATATATTTACATTTATTCATTCAATCTATTATGTGTGTTTAGCAGTCTTTTAAATAAATTTTGTAGAAAAATAAATTAAAAAATATTTGGCCCTCTAAATTATATTGCTTTATTTTTCATTTGTCCCTCCAATAAATAAGTTTCCTCATAGCTGTTTTAAATGTTGTTTTAGTATAAAATTTTGTTTGGATGTTTTCAGAATTGTGAAACGCACATTATAAATGCTTCTCCGGTGAAAATGGTGCCAGTAAGATAGAAAACCACTCTTTTATTTTCACACCATCAGAAATTTTCCAGAAAATATGCATCCGATGCTAAGTACATTGTTTATGCTTTCCTAAACTTGTGATTCTGTTGTAATTAGTGAAGGACAATTGTATGCATTAAGATTGGCACATAAAACGGAAGTCCTTCTTTCATACTTTCAGAATTCAATAACGCAGAAGAAAAACTTCATCATTCGCTACTTACTCCTTATCAACAAAGTCGGTTATTTCTCCACTACGTTGTGTGGTTAAACTTAATGCCTTGAAGCATTTCCTCAGGACAATACGTAGTTTACGTGGTTAGTCATTTATTCTTAATGTTTTAATTACTTCTCAGAGTTTTTAATTAAATTTTGTTTTACTGTTCTGTGGTAAATATGCAAAAGAGTTATGTCGTAACTTAGAGAAAGACGTGAGTGTAAGTTCCCTTTGTGGAAAGTAACGCCTGCCTTTGTATGATTTGAACGTACCACCTTGGAGATCGAGAACTTGGATATAAGTAAAATAAAATCTAAAAGGTGTTCCTTTGTGCTATCCCGCCTTTCATTCTCTCCTGAAAATAATTGTCAACTGCAGCTCCATGGATATTACAGTTCTATTGCGATAATAACGTTTTCTTGAACAAAAAATAAATTTCCATACTTTAATTGCTATCTAAAATATTTTGCAACGCGAAGTGTGGACTGAAAGTCTCATTTTTTTTATATATGCCGAACTGGTATTTATTCGTGCGAAATAAACGTTCTCTTCATAAAGAAATAATATTTTTCTTTCAACTTCGAATGTACAGTAGGAAGCGGCACCTGAAATTTCCGTAAAAGTTGCATATGTTATTCGTGTAATTTGTGAGATTAAGTCATGGACACATTTAATGCCATAACAAAATGAACATTTTTTGGCCAAAAAAAAAAAAACCAAAAAAACCAAGAAAGATGACACCGAATTTTTGGGTGTAATAAGCACGTCTTTTGAATCCGTTCTGAAGCAAATTAAATTCATCACAGCTATTCAAAATCAATGGAACCGGTATGGAAAACAATAGTATCTGACGGAAGAAAGAAGTTTTTCAATCGGGTCTTTAATCCCTCAGATATTGCTGTAAACGGAATCGTGAGCTTACGAACTCTAAGAAACAGAGTTATCGACCAAAATAAGATGTAACTTTACGTCCCTTGCTGGGAAAACCATGCATTATTTTAGGAAGAAATTATTCACAAAATGTTTATCCATATGAGCGGTATCGAACCAAGAAAAAAAATTTTCGTCGAGTTTTCAGGAGCCCTGATTTTGCTACAAATACATCAGAAGTAGAAATTAACACTTATGAGCCCTGGTGGCCAAACCATTCTTTACCAAACATTCGAAGTTACGTGAAAAATACATTCCGTCAGGTCTTGTATGCGATACAGGAAGAATTTTTCAAATCGGTGTTTTAAGAACAGAAAACGCAATTTACCATTATGCGCCCTAGCGGAAAGTCTAAGATTTACTTGAAAATTTTTAATTTATAAAAAAAACATTTCCCATCGGAAACACTATCCAACAAAGAAGGAATTTTTCAAATCCATCTTTTGTAAGTAGAGATATTGCCAAAAATAAGATATACATCTAAGCCCCTGGCGTAGAAACCATGCATTATTTCAAGAAGAAAATGTTCCTAAAATGTTTGTCGACATGAGTAGTATCGGTCCACAAAATACTTTTTTTCAATCAAGATTTTAGAAGCTCATTTTTGATGGAAATACATTACAAGCGGAAATTAAGACTTACGTCACCTGGTGGCCAAACAATTTTTTACAAGAAAAAAAATTACGTGCAAACGATTTCCCATCAGGAGCTGTATCCGGTGCAGAAAGAATTTTTCAGATCGGAGATTTAGAAGCAGAGATATAGGGGAAAACGCAATTTACCTTTACACCCCCTAGCGGAAAGTCTATGAATTACTTGAAAATTTTGAAATTATATGTATAACGTGTCACATGGAAAACATTATCCAACAAAGAAGGAATTTTTCAAATCGGACATCTAGAAGTCGAGATATTTACAAAAATAGGATATACATCTACGCCCCCAGGCGGAGAAACTGTGGAATATTTTATGAAGAAAATATTCCAAAAAGGTTTAGCGATGTGAGTGGCATCAATCCAGGAAAGAGTTTTTTCAATCAATATTTTATAAGCTTAGATTTTATGGATATTTAGAAGCTCGGACATCAGAAGCGAAAATTAAACGTTACGCCACTTGGTGGCCAAAGTATTCTTTACCAAAAATTCGAAATTATATGCAAAAGATTGTGTATCAGGAGATGTATCCGCCAAAAAAAAATTTTCAAATCGGAGTTTTAGAAGAAGAGTTATCTGAAAAAATGAAATTTACTTTACGCCCCCTAGCAGAAAATATATGCGTAATTTGAAAACGAAACTATACCTAAAATACTCTTCGACATAAATGGAATCGAAAGATAAAAGATGTTTTTCAATCGGATGTTTAGAAGCAAATATGTGGAATAAAACGTATTTTCGAATTCGACATCATCTGATTTTTCGCCTTCTAGCGGCGAAATTGTACCACGTAAAGAAAAACGAAATAAAGGATCATCCTTCACATATTACAAGCTTTCGAATGCAAAAATGTTTTTCAAATCGGACTAATACACTGCCGGACAATTGCAAAGGACGGATGACAATAGCAACGATAGCAACCATAAAATGGAAGGTAGGAAAATGTGGAAATTAGCATAAGTGCAGGATACAGTAAGACGTGTTGTGCGTACGCAAATTTTGGATTGCCGAACTTGTTCGTGACGTCAGAGCGCTGATAAGAGATATAAAGGATTTGACGTGTATTGAGCGTTGTTGTTCAAACGCAAAGTTGAAAGGGAAAGAATTAATTGACGAACTTGCAATTTTCAGTATGTCTTCCCGACATCACGTAGATGATTTTACGCGTGGCCGTATTATTGGCAAGATTGAAGAAGGGCGAAAAATAAAAGATGTTGCCAGGGAGTTCAACGTCAGTCACAGTGTTGTTTCAAGGCTTTGGAAATCATTTCAAACAAATGGAGAGTGTAGCAAACGTCACGCGGGAGGTCGTGTTCGCAGTACGACACCGGCAGAAGATCGGTACATAGTGCTATCAACAAAAAGACACCGGCGCAGCACAGCTAGTGAGGTAGCAAATCAGTTTATGGCTGCTACTGGCAAGCAGATCTCCCGAAAAACTGTCGCCAGACGTTTGCATGAAGGAGGACTATACGCCCGCCGTCCTGTTGTGTGCATCCCATTGTTCAGACGTCACCGTACAGCCCGTTTGCAATGGTGCCATCAACATCGCAATTGGACTGATAACGACTGGTCTGCTGTCCTCTTCTCAGATGAGAGTAGATACAGTCTATCGTCTGATTGTCGACGACAACTGATCTGGCGTGATAGTGGTACATCAGTTGTCATATTGTCCAGCAAACATACAGGAAAGGGACCGATATCCGACATGTAGTGTCATGGTATGGGCTGGCATCATGATCAATGGCCGTACGTCCCTCTATGTGCTTCTAACTGGGACTATGACTGGCCAACGATACATTAATGATGTTCTGCTACCTCATGTTCGCATGTTCCGTGGTACTGTCGGTGATAGATTCATTTTCATTAACGACAACTCAACATGTCATCGAACTGTCGCTGTCCAGGAGTGTCTTGAGAGCGAGGATATTCAACGCCTCGTATGGCCAGCACGTTCTCCAGATCTGAATCCCATTGAAAATGTGTGGGATGCTTTGGGGAGGAGTCTTGCTGGGCGCCAATGCCCTCCAATAGAAAAGACACCCTCACCCGTGCACTGACAGAGGAATGGGATAAATTACCCCAACAGCTGCTTGATAATGTTGTGCAAAGCATGACACGACGTGTGGAATCTTACATCGCCCTCCATGGTGGCTATATCCCGTATTGACATCTTACGTTGGAACGCCTGCGGACGGTAATTGCATTTTTTTCAGGTTTACGTATTCTGCACAAAATGGCCTGTTCGTCCCTTGAACACGTTCTAAAGCCTTCTGGATTTCAGAGCACAATAAATTGTCTTTCTTGTAATGTCCTGGTATTCTGACATTATTTTATTTCACTTGGCATCCAACCACATTTACTTTTTTATGCGCTATATAGCCGTTTATGATCCGCCCTTAGCAATTGTCCAGCAGTGTAGTTGCAGAGATACCGTGGGTACAGGCGGACGGACGGACGGACGGACAAACCAATAACATAAGCAGAATCTTTTTTTACAAAAGACGTGCTAAAAAGCATTGTGAGCAACATAGAGGGTGCTGAGGTGCTCAAGATTTTAACGATCATCAGATTGGAAGAAAGAATTAATGCTCTCAGATCTGCCCCTCTCTGTCTCTTGCACAATAACGTTACTCGAATACCTGGCGTTTTGCAATTTTTGTATATGAAGGGAGGAAACGTTTACTGCAGTCATAGCGTCATAGATGTACTCCACTGTGAAGTTGGACGGAGCTACATCTGTACCCGCACAGACCATATGAAGTTTTCAATACAAACCAATGTACTGCATAGTCTTCATAATGCATAACATTTCTCAGTTGCTCCATAAACTGACATGGCGATGGATTGAATCTATACACTTTAACCCATCAGGGATCGCGTTTGAATTTTTTACACCAATGCCCACACTCAGTATGACAGACCCTGTTTTACTTTTGATGTAACGTTTTAACATATTTGATCAATTTGTGTAATAAAAAAACCACTATTTTTGTATTTTTAAACACTTTTAATACAAATCTTGAATATTTGCAGCATAGATGAATATGATCAAGGTAATTAAAATTTCCATAACAAAGCTCCACATGTATTTGTACAGTTATACAAAAAAAGGTAAAGGTATTTCTAGCAGCACATGCTTACTAAACTAAACGTAGAATGGTAGATAATCAAAGTATCACTTGTAAACTGCCTTCTTAAAATGTTTGTTATACTCTGAGTGGCCACTTCATTACGAGAACCTCCTCAGTACCTCGTTGGGCCACCTTTTGCCTTTAATACTGCGTCGATTCTTCGTGGTATGGACTCCACGAGATGTTGATAGGTGGTTTTTGGAATCTGAGACCATGCTTGATGAATAGCACTTTCCAGGAGTGTGAGATTGGAGGCTTGTGGATCCAGCTGTCTGATGGCTCGTTCAACTTTATCCCACAAATTCTCAATAGGGTTAAGATCTGGAGATTGTGAGGGCCACCTAAGCAAGTAAACTCACCGTCATGTTCCTGAAAACAATCCTGAACAATACGAGCACTATGGCAGGACCCATTATCTTGTTGAAAGTAGCCATCGCCATTAGGATAAACCATCCACATGACAGGATGCACTTGGTCCGCAACGACGTTTAGATATGATGTGCCACCAGTTAGACATTGATCAACACGAATTAAAGGGCCCAAATCATGCCAGGACAACATTACCCAAGCCATATCGTTGTCTCCACCAGCTTAAAGAGTTGTAGCAATGCATTTCGATGAGGTTGGGGTCCATGCTTTCGTGCGGTTTCCGCCAAATTCTTACTCGGCTATCGGCATGGTGCTACGGAAAACGTGATTCATCGGACCACAACATTTGTTTTCAATTATCGACTGTCTAATCCTTGTACTCCTGTGCGAACTGGAGACGTTTTTCCTTGTTAACTGCAGACAGCAAAGGTGTTCGAACATGCCTTCGACTGACATATCCCATCGATGCAGTGTACGGCAAACAGTGCGTTCAGAGATCATTTGAGGGGATCCTTCCTTGATTAAGATGGTCTGTAATTTGCTGCCTTTTGTTGTCTGTTACCAGTCTGGACACTCTCCGTTCCGCCCAAGCAGTCACTAGTCGATGACGTCCACACATTGCACGTATAGACCCAGGTTTTTGGCTGACAGTCCAGTCTTTAAACACTTTAACAACAGCTGCTCTGGAACATTTCACGAATGCGGCGGTTTCGGTGATACTCGCTCCATGGCTCCGAGCTCCTACAATCATCCAACTTTGAAAGTCCGTGAAATCGCATTTTTTCCCCATCTCGTCATCCAAAAATCACTTCTGTCGCAAGCACTAAGCTTTCTCTTTTTATACTAGTCTCGCCCTCTGGCGGCAACAGCGTGCAGTCATAACTCATTTGCTTAAAACTGTCAGGTGGTCATAATAAAGTGGCTACTCAGTGTATATGTCACACTTGTCTTTGTAAAGAAATCCACTGTACAACTAAAATGCGCTCCTGACATAACACGTTGAAGCGTTTACTGCAACAGTACCAGGTTTTTCTATATTTTCAATAACATTCTGGGCATCTAACACATGTTCCCATACTTTTTGGTAACAAGAATAGTGTTGGTTATATATAAAGCATAACTTACCTGCAAACAAGAGAGGTAACACGAATGCTCGCAGTCGGTCTATAATACACAGAACACGTTCTGCATCGACATCCACAAAGTACGCCAGGAGCTACATAACGTAAATGAGCGCGATCTCTTAAGAAGGTACTGAAAAGGAAACCTATTCGTGCTATCGCTGTCACATTAAAAATTGAAAACTAAAAGGCTTGAGTCTTACAAATGCCCCGTGAGATCTATCGTAACTAGGTTTGAATTTTCTTTTACTATATGGAGTAGGGATTATATGTTCTACATTCCCCAATTTCAGTTGCATGAAAGTATTTTGCATGGGACATCTTTTCCTGATTGTTATTATTTTATTTTATTTAATTTTCTCATCTACAGCAATGGTATCTGTAGTATGGTCCACTTGTCAGTACGGACATGCATTTAAGTAAAGACGTAGTCGTTTATGGTTTAAAAATTGTCGTACGATGTGGCACGTATCGGGAATTACTGCTTCTTGGATTTTGGAACTTAGGTGTTGTAGATTTAAAGCATCAAGCTGAGTTATAAGAGTATGAGGGATTTCACCAGTTGCAGAGATAATCTGTGGGCGTATGTAAATTGTCTCCGGTTTCCTCATCTGTTTAATCCCTGCAGCCAGTTACACGCACTTGTTGATTTTTGTTGCAGTGGTATTCTAAAGAGTTTGGTCCAACTGTACTTAAATGTAGATACTGACTGTTTCCTTCTGCCTTTTGTCGTACAGCATTATGTCTAGAAGATTAGCAGAGATGGTTACGTCTGTTTTATTTTCACCGTCCCAATATAATTTGCATTGTTTATTATCTAGTACCCCAGTGGGTTGATATTTATAGTACGGTACTCCTGACACTGATAGTTGTGTGTCTTGCAGAATTTGTTGATGTATCATCTTAATACGTTAGTCAAATTACTATGTTACTGGATATAATCAATGTGTTCCCCCGCAGATGTGTTCAGTGGTCTCACTGCACATACCACATCTTCTACATTTGTCATTTTGCAGATCCTCCTTTAAAATGTATTTTCTATAATTTTTTGGTTTCAACCACTTATTATTATTATTTGCTCTTGACAGCAGCGGATAGTGCTTGCATCTAGTATTACTCGTGGAAAGAGTGTAAAATACATAACAATAATTTGATAAAATATGGAAGTGTGTTCCGATTAAAAAACCCAGCAGGCGTTCATTCATAATCGGCGCCGAGAAGGCACTCAGAGTCTGTCTGCCTTCCGAATTAGCAAATAGCGCAGACTTTGAGCTAGGTCAAACCTGTATGCTTACACTTCAAAGAGCGTATAAAAACACTGCTATCTCTGTCAAGGGATCTTCTGCGCCAAACCTAACGGAATGTGTGAGCTCTCAGGAAGTGTATAACCCACTTTTTCCGTTGCCGCTATTACAGGATTTGCCCGAACCAGTGGCGCAGATGTCTAAACGATGGCTTCTGCTCGTTCGTACGAGATGGGTCGGGGTTCGAATCCGTGAGGTATGGATGTTGTGTTTGTCTTAGGGCGCTTGGTCTCTCCCCTCCCTGAAGGCAGTGGCCCTAAATTAGGGCCGGTCGACTTCTTATATGCCATTGAGTTGCTCACGATGGTTGTTAAACATTCAAAAAAAAAAACAAAAAAAAAACGGGATTTGGTAAAAGTGTGCATTTTATGTTATGAATCATATTATCGTTATTTGACTTCAGTGACTTTCTGATCGCCGTTTTACATGCTACCTACAGCTTATTGGCAAATGCTATATAATTGCATTGCGGTATAATTTATTTATTTCTATCTTCAAGCGTCTCTGTGGAACCACTAGAGTATGCCGAAATGCTCCATTTACATCGGAATTTTCAAAACTCAGTGTCACGTAATATAATGCTTGCATGGTTGTACGCTGTTATAAAGATAAGTTATATTTTTCAAAATCTGGATATAGAGATACATATGAGCTTAAAAATGCATAGAAATTTCCGTTTGATAGAAGCAATATCAAATTATTACTGCATACGAAAAAAGAACCTCTCAGATTTATTACGACACTCACGACTTTCTCTAAGTTACGACGAGAATCTTTTGATATTCACCTGAGAACAAGACAAACGAAATTCACTCAAAATATTACAAAATATATAACTGCTCACGAAAAACATGTTGTCAAAGGGAAATTAAGCACGTCATTAAAGTTCACCGCACAAAGTCATTAAGAAACCGACTTTAATGAAAAAAGCAGACCACACTGAATACTGCATTTGCAATCTTCGGAAGGTTTGCTTGTGCGTAATAGACTAAGGAAACACCTTCTTCTGTTTCAAGTGCCAACCTTAATACATAGGATTTTCTTCACAAATTACAACATGACCGTAACTTTTATGGTAGTGTTTGCATTTAAATTGGCGGAGCATATATTTTCTTGCGAAATGTCTCATATTGTAGAAATAAAGGTTGTTTTCTTTTCAAAATGAAATATGCATGAAATATTGCCGAACTTAGGACTTAAAATTCTTTACAAAATGAATTTTCAGTAATATCTTCATTTAAAAAAGTTTATATATAAATATTTATGAGGAGTAACTAAATTTCTTTATAAAATGCTTAATTTTACACGCTTTTCGGTGTGTTAGTGGTAAGTAGAATACAACTGATTGAGTTACACAAAGAGTGGATCTACTTGAATGTCAAACGTATGATGAAAGAAACATTGCAGAGAAATCTCGTCCCCATATAAAATTCTAGACATTTTTTTGGCGCAATTAGTGCCGACCATATCTCCATCATTTCTAAATATCTCTACTAATGCATGATTATTGATAATCACAATTGTTTTTCACTTTACTCTTGAGCGTTATAAGTGTTTGATAGCAGTAGTGTTAGAGAAAGCATTTAAACTTTACGTGCATTGCTCTGCATGGATGCAGACGGGTTCTAGATTACTGTTACTTCATTTTCTTGTTATTTGTTATGCATTTTTGTTAGTAGGAGTTGTGTCTGTATTACTTTCTCTATTTCCCTGATCGCTCATAGTTATGTACGGATGGAGGAACCACTATTCTTTCCTATTAAAATGCTATATTTCTTTAGATGGTAGTGTACTTTCTTTAAGACAGTTTTAGGACATATTTCAAACAATATTTCACAGAGCTTTCCTAACAGCTCGAAATCTCACTGCTATGGCCATTCCGTTTATTCTCACAAGGCTTTCCTTTCCTATTTGCTTTCAATTTCTTTAGCGTCACGTTACGCATGTAATCTCATGTTTCGGTTCTTGAGGCGAAGTGCGCACAGAACGATAGTTGAGAAACAACTTATTCTTCTTGTACACAAATTGAAGATTTTGAAGTAAATTTAAAGAACTTTCGTTTGTGTTATTCATACTAGAATTAATTTTCTCAGGCGCCTAAACCACCGCCGCTCGCCCTCAAATAAGGCGAATTTCTTAATTTCCTGCCAAAGTTTGGGATGGATCTAAAATATTTACATTTTTGGACGAGCCAAGCGGTAACGGAAACTGTGAGCCACACAATAGGCTATAACATATTGTCTGTCCCTAATTTAGTGCTGCCAGTTCCAGGTAACGAGACTCCAAGTGCCGCAGGACAAAGACTACCTCGATGCTTCAGCGAGGTTAGAACTCAGACTCAAGTCTGACAAATAGTCCAAAGCCGGCACTAAACACCTGCGCTTCCGGAGCGGTGGTTCCAGAACTTTGGCCAAAATATTCTTGAGAAATATTCTTACTTCATGAAAGAGGATTATAAGATCCTGTTGCTGTGCTTCTTAAGTTTGCAAACGTTTGAAATGAAGTCACTCCGACGGAAGTTTTGTTGTTACCTAAGAAGCAATAAATTTAATTCTCGAAAGAGTGACAGACTTCATTAATGCTGTTTGACATAACTCACAGCTCAGAGCAAAGTTCTGTGCGATTACATCCTGTATTCACAAAAACATCGTTCCCCAAAAAGAAATACCAGCACTGTGTTGCACCAAATGTCATCATCCAAATGGAGAACATAATATTTCCCAAGAAACAGAACTTCCGGTTAGAGAAGTGTCATTAGCAAACGATTCGTCAAAAACAACGAATCATCAAACTGAGTCATTGGCTAACGATTAATTTCCGCATATCTGTGTTGCCGACTAGAGAATGAAATTTGATGAAACCATTTCATGGACTTTTGATTAATACAGACTCGTAAACGTTGGATGAAACAGCTTTAGGCAAACATTTGTTTTAATTCATTGGTAATTATTAAGCAAGTAATTGTTTCGCAGCGCTATTTTCCGAGAATTTTAGGGATTGTTCCGTAATTTCGGGAAATAGGAAACAAATTTACGAATTTCAGATTTGTTCTTAATTTTTCGGAAATTCTATTATGATTTTTAAATTATTTTTTTCAAATTTAAATAATTGTATTACTGCCTTCCATATCGTACGCGACATCAGCGCATACTTATAACTCAGAGAATGAGAAATGTGTATGAATTTTGATTTAGTTCCATCAAATCAAATCTGTAACATTTTAAGGGAACAAAGTTCCACACGACGGATTCCGGAATTTATCAATCATATCGTTTCTTACAAATATGCAACGATGCTCTATGAAATTCTCGCAGTCATCCAAAAAGGGAAATTTAAACAGAAAATACAAGCATTTAATCTATAATTTTTAAAATCAATAACAGTTAATTGATTTTAGAAATTACAGATTGCATCGATTATGGATTACTCAATGGAATTTCCATAATGTGATTCGTATAGATCTATGGAAAAAAGAACTCTGAAGTATGTGGACTGATAGTATTTAAAATGCGGTTCATGTGATACATAGGTAGTTTCTCAGTTTTTCAGAAATAACTACCTGAAAACAAAAGCTCTACAATCAAACCCAGATTGTTTTTGTAACCTTGCTTTACCGACAAAATGATTTTAACCTTCACCGGAAGTGCAGCTGTCCCCTGCTAAACTACTGGCATGCTTATCAGTGCTTAATTGTGCAGTTCACTCACACGCCACATTATTCCATCCTTAAAAAAGATGGGACACGAAATACCCCAACAGGTTTCGGGTATACCAACAACAGTCGACGAGCATTTCATTGCAGAAGTACATAACTTATTTCTAAACAACTCAGAATGTGTTTACAAAAATTGTGCAACACTTCGTTGGCTTTTTTCACGATTCTCGAAAAAACGGCGGATGTGGTAGTAACCATAGTAACCGGAAACACCTGTTTATCACGCGTGAGTCGTCGGTAGTGCTCAGTTCAATAGGTGCTGTTTCGTAAACCCTTAACACGTGTTTTTCCGCTGTGAGATTTCGATAAAATGGATGTGAAAGAGGAAAAAAGGGGATCCATTATATTTTGCTGTCGATGTAAAAATGCTGTCGGAGAGACTTTGCGTCTTAAACAAGAGGATCATAAAGATGAATGTCTAGGAAAATCAACAATTTACAGACGCCAAAAAGATTTTATGGATGGTCTCGAGTTAGTGGCTTTAATCGCGCATTGAGGAAGACCTTCAACGAATGTTACCAGGTTCCTCACCGACAGCATTCTTAAGATGACAGCAATTACAGATGTAAGCATCTATATCATAGGTGTTATTATACCGGAAGACATACACGTATCAATTAGAGATATCGAAGATATGGTTCACATCCAAAAAGCTTCAAATCATAGAATTTGGGCATGAAACGAGTTTGTTGAAATTGGTTTCCTATTTCTTTTCATGTGCGGCCGAATATAAATCCGTATGTGTCCAGTTCTGTCGTTTCTTTTTTGAAGAAAATTAAAACTACATTAATTCCCCAACCTGCATGTGGTCCAGTCTTGTCCATATATGACTTCTGGTTGTTCCTCATGTGAAGAAAGAGAAACTACGGGAAGACATTTTGAGCTGCGCAGGAGTGCAGCAACAGCATTTCAGATGAAGATTTCCGGAAGACATTCAAAAGTCGGAGAAACCTGGTATAACTTGTCTTCAGCGCAATGGACAGTATTTCAAAGATGACTACTTTCTCAATAAATAAAGTAGGTTTTTTTTCTACAAAACATTGTAGGTGCTTATTTTACATGAAAATATTCTCATTTGTCTGGGGACAACCCTTGTATTTATTTGTTACTTTCGTTGTGACGTACCTGCGAGCAGGACGCACAGAAGGCAGATAGCAGCGATTACGAACGTCCGCGTAGCTGAATTGGTAGAGCGACTTATTCCGGAATAAGGGACCCCGGGTTCGAGCCCAGCGTGGACAAAAATGACGGAGAAATTTACTTCGTTATAATAACGACCAAACTTTCCGGATGACTCGGCCGGTCAAAAACTCGCAATGGTGTGATGTTCTTTCCACACCGCGAGACAGGAAAAATAAGAGAATCCCTTCTCCAGCGCTTCGAAAAAACAATGTGTGTGACGTTGCATTCCACACACCAGATTGACTTCGAGTTCTCAAGTGCACGTTCTACAGCGGATGGCTGCGTGCAACGATTCATGGTCACGGCTGACCCGTGAGCCATGCCCCCAGCCCACTTTCGGGGGGGGGGAGAGATGTGACGTACCTGCCAGCAGGACGCACAAAAGGCAGATAGCAGCGATACAAACGTCCGCGCAGCTCAATTGTTAGAGCGACGTATTCCGGAATGAGGGGACCCGGGTTCGAGCACGGCGTGGACAAAAATGACGGAGAAATTTGCTTCGTTTCATCGTATGAGTTGCAGAAGAAAGACAAAAAATAAATACTTCAATGAGCATGGCAAGGAAATCCTTTTGTTCTGTCGCTAATACCATCTCTATTTGCCGTGTGTATAATTCCAATCTATATCTTCCTACTCCAGAGCTCCGGTTTTCCGAATAAAACTATGTCTAGAGGCTTTCGCTGCAGAATTGATCATACGACCCCATACGTCATATTTCGAGAATGGACCTTCTGTCAAAAATCCCTCAAGTTCTGATAATTAAAATTTATTTAAGAAAATATTTTTGGTGAATTTTGATTTGTATCTGCTACAGTTAAATTCCTCATATGACTTTCGCGTCAAAATAAATCTTATAAGATTGGTACGTTCAGTACATTTCAAAGATTTAATCCACACAACTGACTTCGGAGGTACGATCTCCTATTTAAATTAAAATCATTGATCATTTTGTTTAAATTCTGTCGAGCCCATTTATAACGAATATAAATCAACATTCGTAACTTTTCGTTCTGAGGAATAGTTCGATATATGCACAACGCCCAGATACAGAGATCTCAATAGAAATGTTTTGTACGCATTTAGTACACTGCGGTTATTTAAGAATACATAGTTCTAATACTTGCAGAAAAATGAACCTCACTCACTTTCATGATGTTTAAACGCTGGTGAAATGCTTATTGCTGCACAATTTAGATATAAATTAAAGGAAAGCTTTACAGATGTGTCAAATTAGAAAAAGAAATAAGCATTTAATCGTTTTATTCGTTGCCAAGTAAAGAAGATAGATTTCCCTGTTGTTTTATACACTCAACAGGCAAAACATTAGAGATACGTACCTAATAGAGCTTTGGTCCTATATAACGTGAACAATATGCTATACACGCCAAGGCATTGTCTCCACCAGATACCGGATGGTTTTCGGAGGAAATTCCAGCCATGAAGGTTACAACATTTATCACTACTCCACGTCTTCTCGGTATACATTGATCTGATGTTCTGCCAGACGGTATCTATGAGGGCTTCCACATGGTATATACTGGCGACCTTTAAGGGCCACTAAATGGTTTCAAATTTAGATTAGTGTTTCTCGTGCAGTGAGTTGGTGACTGCGGCCCGTTAGAGTGGCGCCTTGTTCTGGGAAAAAGACGCTCGGCCGCAGGATGCATGAAGGGTATGAAAGCGTGTAAGTCATCAGGCAGCATATGCTGGTAGCGCTCAGAGTTTAAGGACCTCTCCAGACACACTAAGAAACTTAATGTGTCCCATGGTAATAGCCAGGCTGTATGTGGCTAATTTCTGCTGGGTTTTTTTCACCTACCTCGCTGATTTTCACTAGATCTGCACTTTTCTGTTTTTTGAGGAAAACAATTTCGGCCAACATGCGCGCTGTATGTTACGTACGTGGTCTCAGATGAACGGTAAAAATTGAAATTTTATAAAATTCCTTCACCTCTTCTTGAACAGTATGGTATAGATTTTATCATTTCAAATTTTTAAAGATATTCACAAAAATATTTAATGACCCAGTGGGATTAACTTCCAATGTCAACAAAGATTATTAATTTTACGAAGGGAACTTTGAGATAAATCAATAAAGAAAAAAATTCTTCATAATACATGGGAAATTGATAGAATATTCAGTGATAAGATAATTTAAATTCTGAATATTTGCTTGTAACACTTACTGGTCATCCATTTAACACCTCTCAGGAAACTTGAAAGTTTCATCACCCTGGATCTAGAATCTCCAGATTTCCGTTCGTATATGCGAAGCCTAACGTGGTTAGCATACTCAAATTATGTTTCCAATTTCCGTTATAGTAACTTGCCTGGAGGGCGTTTGGAAGAAACAGCATAATTTTCAAGAGCAATATGCCATTATGTCTTAAAAGAAAAGTGTTTGATCAATGCATCCTTCCAGTGCTTACGTATGGTGTAGAGACGTGGACCTTAGCTAAAAGAGACATACAAAGGCTGCAGACAACTCAAAGAGGCATGGAGAGGTGCATGCTTGGTGTTACCAGGAGAGATAAGAAGAGGAACTCGTGGTTCCGAAAAATGACAAGAGTGGAAGGAATCATGATCCGAGTTAAATCCCTGAAATGGCAATGTGCTGGGCATACTGCCAGAAGGACAGACCATCGATAGACAGCCGAAATTTTAGATTGGTTTCCAAGGGACACGAAAAGACCCAGAAGAAGACCACATGGGAGATGGGTGGATGAAATTCAAAAGTATGCGGGAGTAACATGGAGGAGATTGGCACAAGACAGACCGTTGTGGAAGAAACTTGGGAAGACCTTCGTTCAGCAGTGGATTGATAATGGTTGACAATGATAATGATGATGCTAACCGTGTAAAGGTATAGATACTCGTCAAACATAAGTCATTGCTCTTTTCATGTTTTATAAGTGAGTCGCGGAAAAATTCTCATCGGCCGCCAACGGAAATCGAACCCAGGGTCTTCCAGTTACGCGCTGGATATTCTACCACTGCACCACAACGGCCTCGAATTCTTCAGACTCGCAAACCACTAACTGCCATACCACATGGCAGGTTGCTTCTTGGAGCCCCGTACAATGCTGGAGATTCACCAAAGATGGTAAGCAGCAACTGAGCAAATAAGTAGGAGGCTAATGAATAAATACAAACAATTGACGTGGAGTAGGAACATCAAAAAGGAGTCATCGCTCTTTCCACGTTCATACGTGAGTCACGGTAAAATTATCAAAGGCCACCACCGTGAATCGAACCCAGGTCTTCCAGTTACGCGTCGGACATGCCACCATGCACCACACCGGACATGCTACCACTGCCATGTGGCATGGAAGTTGGTCGTTGGTGAGTCTGGAGGAATTCGAAGCCACTGTGGTGCCGTGGTGGCTTGTTCGGAGCGTAACTAGAAGACCATGGGTTCGATTCCCGGTGGCGGCCGATGAGAATATTTACGTGACTCACTTATAAAACGTGGAAAGATCGATGACTTCTGTTTGATGTTCCTAACCTACGTTAATTGTGTGCAATAATTGGATACTCGTGTTCTGTTTCCGATTTCCTTTCGAGAAAGCTAACCATGTAACAGTTTGAATTCTCGGAGACGTTAGCATAATCGAATTCAGATTGCGAGATGAGGGTGATCAAAAATTCGGAAATTCGAATTGAGATTGCGAGATTAACTGATCAAAAATAAAGGCTGTGTAATCTGAGATTGGATTTTCAAAGAAGCACTTGACGCCAGCCGTAAAAGATGAAAAATTCTAACAGAATATGTAATACTTTTCTGCATTTTTTAAACTTTATTTTAATTTACAGAAGCGAACACAACGATGTAGCTTATTTTTTTGATCGGAGGTTTAACGACCACCGTGAGCAACTCAATGGGCTATAAGCTGTCGCCCGTCCCTAATTTAGGGTCACTGGTTCCAGGGAAGGGAGAGAGCCAATGCCGTAAGACAAAAAAAACATCCATGCATCACCGGGATTCGAACCCGGACCCCGTTCGGACGAATGATCAGAGGCCATCGCTTAGAGCACTGCGCCACCGGGGCGGCCAATGTAACTCATTCGAATGAAAAAATAAAAATTAAATTGTAAACGTTTTTAAAATTGGTATTAGTACAAACGTCTTAGAGTCTGGTGTAAATTCTTACAAATTAATTGCGGAAAATGAATATTACCAAATTATTTTAAAAAATCACCAATTACTGTAATACATTACACGTAGACGTGAAAGGGACGAACATGTCGAATACATAGTGCGCTACGATTTCCTCTTAAATTCCTAATATGGTTAACAAAAAGGTGAAGTCGATTTACCCAAACTTTCCCGAATCATCTGCAGATAAGTTATAAGAAATGTCTTGCAGTAAAATATGTATAAACATTATTTGATTAAAAATTTACCATGTAAATTATTTTTCAATAACATTTAAACACTCAAATGAAACGAGTTTGAATTCCCTCTAACTTGTCAATACATGTGCGGCGTCATTAAAAACATTTGTTGAATAAATTTAGACAACATTTGCATTATAAGGGGAATTTTGCCATTCTCAGGATATATCTGCACTGAACAATATATTGAGGATTTATTATTTTGCTTGGTTCAGAATATATCTCCATATTTTGTTCTTATGAACAGTATCACACAAGCTTGAGGATTTATTAAATTACACGGAACAATAATACAAGAAGTTCTCACTCTATAATGTTGAAAAAGGACATATTCACATCTGTTTCGAACTGAATGATTTTGCATTTGAAAATCACAGTTCCTCTGAGACGATTCCATAAATCAGGTTTGTTCTCAAAGAAATCCCAAATGACAGTGTATGAAAATGTTTTCTATTCTATTCAGATGAACTGGTGTAAACCTTGAGCACTGTACTAATACCCAAAGGAGTCCTTTCTACGCTCCACACGTGTTACAAATGGAGAGTACACAGAAACTCACGTTTTTATAACATGGAGAGCCAAGATGTTTCATAAATTAGCTGTGCGAAACAAAGCACCGTTAGAATGGTGGAGACGCATAGTTTGCCGATGCTAAATGCAAAAATGTGGCGCGTCCTACACAATCGTGGCAGATGTATATATACATCTGATTTATTAATAACGTTTATTTTCTGTCAATATAGAACTGAACGAACTGTGGTTGTAGCTGGATTTAATATTTCGTAGCCATATCCTTTGCAGTAAGTAGAGATTTCACCCTGTCAGACATTGTGGAAATGAGGTCAGCAATGGTGCATGTGGATTTGAGTCCACGATCCACGCAACAAAGCCAGCAGGTGTACCTTGTCAGTTGGTTTCTGGGGCATCCGTTTTAATTTTCCATCCAATATGGACACATGTGTTCAACTGGGTCTATATCAGGGGTTTTCTTGGCCATGACACTTTTGGGATGGCTTTTTGCTCATGACACATTAGGGTACGTTTTGTTCAATGGCATGGCGCGCCATCTTCCAAGAACAAGTTGGTAGGCTTTGACATCTGACCACTGGGGAATATTGGCAGCAGGCTCCTCTCAAGAATGTTCTTTTGTGTGTATTTATGTTGCTCTCACATTCTATGAGGACTAAACGACCAATTATCCATATGGCTCCCAATGTCATTATTGTTTCACAGTTGGCTCTCGGTGCTTTTAGTTGAATTCTTTGCTGGGAAATTACGACGCGGAGGCGCTGCCACTGTCTGAAAATTGTGCAAATCGGGATTTATCAGAGAACATGACAGTGTGTCAAAATGTTAAAAGTCTCTCAATCATGTCTGTCGCCCTGTGCCAATCTGCGACGTCTTTTTGCTTCAGGCAAACGAGAGAGGTTTGCTTCGAGCCGCTTTTCCATGTCGCTTTGGTGCTGTTCGGCAACTTCAGCGGCCTTGCAATGAGGACTGGTTTCCACCGAACACTTGACAGCTCGAAAAGCTGAAGGGACATTTAACTTCAAAAGTTTATATAATAGGTTAACACGGTTTCTCAAAAAGTTTGGTATGGCATCATTCTTTTTACAAACTGTCAGGAAATACTGTACAAATGCTCTAGTTCTTTAGCTAATTTAATTCGATCTTTTTTAAAGTTTTTAATAATTATTTCTAGTTGTGGCTTGTACTTATTGACGTAGGTTAAGCGATTCATCAACCTGTGCCTCGAAGGGTCAGGGCTATAAATTTCCAGTTAAAAAACATTTTAGAAAAAATCAATCGATACAGATATTTGAACAACAAAATACGTGGGAGACAGTCAATGTATATTGGGAAAAAGCCCCATAAAATACTGTTACATACGTTATTGTGCAGGAGCTCAAAATTTCCAAGCTGACATCAATGGCAACATAATATCTATATCTGAACTTAAGAACATCTCTACATATTCAATATATTTCCATTAGATTTTGTAAGCTTATGTATGTTTCAGCCAGTGAGACTATAAATCGTCAATGAGATATATCGAACTACACACATTACGCTCACCATATTTCAGCTCCAATCCTACTTGTTTGCACATGTCAGTTTTAAACATACCTATTAAATTTCAGTTCAACTTTGTCACTTGTCTGGTATGCCGTGTCGCACTACACCATTAAAGGATCCACAATTCTAAAGAAAGGGGGTGATGAGTTAAAATAATTTTAAGATTATTTTTAAGAATAGACTTCATCAGTTGTTGAAATTCGTACTGCGTCGATGAACCAACTTTTAGTGTGGGCTAAGTTGTATAACAGGTATTAGAGCCCCATATGTGGATTACCTTTCACGGTCCCTTCTTTTTGGCCCTGGTTGGTCCAGGATGGCAAGTCTCTTTAAGCTTTTGTTGTTTTAAGGGACCTTACCTACTTAAACTTTCCCGCGCGTTCTGACAATTCTAATATTCCATTCTCATAAATATGTTTTCTTTTCAGCGGATTCTCTTTATTTTCAGAGTTCTGCTTGCTTTGCAAAGGGCATCTCTAGAAGCTTAAGTTTCCTAAGGCCAAATCAATGACAGTCAAAGTATAGAATTTACTTACTTTAAAAAGGGCAGGTCTAGGAGCGTAAGTTACCCAAGACAAAAGTGATGACGGTCAACTTATGCGATTTTCTAGACACTTTCCAGTAGAGTTAAAAAAATGAATTACGCTCAAAAAATAATAGCCCATCGCCAACAAAAACACAAATTAAAAAATAAAAAAAAAATAACGAATTTAGTTTAGAGTATGAAATTTAGCTTTTCGTCGTCTTAGAATTTAGCCAATAGCAATGTATACAGTATACCTCTAGTTCTTCATTACCTTTTTCTTTGAAGCTTTCCTATCTCAACATTCCTAATTTCCAGATGGTTGGACCTACGGCGTCATGTGTTTTGTCTGTCAACATTCGGTTGAATTGCATACGGGTGACTAAATCTTTTGTGGGACGAGTAATCGAAGACGGCTTTTAAAGTTACTGAAGCTTGGCTTGAGAATATTGGTTCTTCGATTCATGATATGCATATTTCCATTTCTGTCAAATCTGTTTGATCAATTGTTCAAAGAGACCTGAACTTTGCATTTTCTTCATACATTCAAACAGATCGATATGTGTCGTCTCAGACACTTCGAGACTGAAATGTAATATCAACATTAACAGTAATTTGTGGAGAAACTGCATGCTGGTAGACTACACATTCCTGATAAAAGGGAATTATTATTATGGCCATGTTCTTCATCTTATTCTGTTTTGGTTCGGCGAAATCTTTTTGGAGGAGGCGAGTCCGTGTATTTCGAGACAATCCTTGCGCCCTTTGTGAGGGGATCGAAATAGTGCACTCAAGTTTCATCCGCAGCTATTATTGTGTTAACAAAGCTTGGATCCTTTGCCATCATTTATTTAGAATCATGACACACCTGAACTCTGGCTGACAATTGTTGTCTCGTTAGGTGGTAAGGTACACAATCTGGAATCACACACGATGTAGCAATAATTTGTCTCGTAGAATGCGGAATTTCAACGTTTTTAGAATATTAGTGGAAGCCACTATGTTTTCACACGTCATTCGTAAATCTTCTTGCAGGATTTCTCAAAGAATGTTAAGAAAAACTCCGTGACAACACATTCAGGTCGACCAGGCCTAGGACCCAGTTCTATCGAAAAACGGCTTTTTTTAAAACATGGTGCCATCTACAAATTGTTGACTCACTCACACATTTATGTTCGTATATTTTTTCATTAAACAACTGTCTCTAAAGCCGTTTTACCCGAACGGTGCCAAAAGCTTATCACACAACACATTTCCCTTCTTAACTCTGAATAACTCCATTCGATAGCTGTATGGCGAAATGCAGACGTACCTTAAACAGGTGCGCAATAACAAATCCAGGATCGTCTGCTATGACTAATAACCGTTGCCATAGATACTTCATTAACTAAGTTAGGCGTTAGCGTGGTTTTTCCTAGTTCGCACTGTTTCCAACTCAAATAAAATTACTCTAATTTTTTGTGGAACACCCTTGGTATATTTCAGAATATTGCGAAAGCCGTTTAAAATTATTTCCAATTTCGGAACCCGAAAAAACCGTTTGAAATGATTAGTTCAGACGTAAAAAGTTTTGATTATTTATCTCCAGAAAATTTGATTGTTTGTTTCAAGATAAAATACGCAAGGTAACATCATCACTTTCATTTCCACCATCAACAAATATGAATCCACTACCGGATAAATATCCTTGCTAGGTTTTTCCACAATTTTCTATTTTGAGCCGGTTTCCTCAAATTCACAGCATGTTCTTCATCTTATTATTTCCGTGACTTTGGAATCCAATCGAATATTTAATTAGACCAATGGTCACTTCTTACAGCAATATACCACACTCACTATCATTTTGGGAATTTTACCTTTATCGTTAGGTCTTGTCAGTTCCCTGGTACATGTGCTTCTGTTCTATCCGAAGTACCACAGCCTTCAAATTTAACATAGGTCTAATTCTGACCTACTGTCTTTTAGGAATAGAAGACGGTGGTTCAGTGTTGGACCTACGTTAAATTGCATGACTGTGCTACCTGAGAACTTTCCTGGTTATGCAAATTATGTACCTCTCCATACGATTTTCAGCAGTTTGCAACCTCTGAATAATTGAATAATAGGAAGTATTTGGTGAAGCTGATCACACTGGCAGATCCTTCTCGTGAATGCGGAATTGCCATTTTTGAATCCCTTGTTATATTGGGTCGGACGAGAGCTATTTCTCCGTTTGTGGGTCTCTGCAGTAGGAACAGTGTGGACATAGTGTGTTGAGTGGTAAATTCCTCTGCAGTGTGGATGTACCACAACAACCGGGACTTGATATTTACTAAGGAGATGCGGTAAATTGCTAATATACAAGATTTTTTTTAACATTTCCTAAAATGCTTAATTTTCATATTATCCAAATGAATAAAATGAAAATATCAACGAATGAAACGTGAATTTACACCATTGGAGAATAGAAATTTGGAAGATATGAATCCGTTTATTGTTGTAAATATGACATGGATATTAAGTCAGATAACATCCAAAAATTTTAAAATTTTATCATCCTGGAGCGAGACGGATTCGCGTCACCCGAATGGCGCCTGAGTATTTTAACCACTACACCACCCACAACGACCAAGCTTAAAGTTTCCGATTAATTTGAATATAAGTATCACAGGATTCGCTTGTCAAAGCAGCCAGTTTTCACATGCAACGAAGCTGTAGGTCAGCGGGAAATGAATAGTGAATTCGTATACCGCTTCAAAACGACGAAATTTTCAAATTTTTCAATATTATCTGACCTAACATCCATGTCATATTTTCACCAGTAAATGTATTCACATCTTCCAAATTTGCATTGAAAATACCAACATTTACCACAATCAAAAGTTTTTTACCATCGACTATAGTTTTGCAGAGCTTTTGGTTCGTAATCATCATAACGAATCGATGATGATGCTGAGCCAGACGCTGCGAAACTATAGTCGATGTATAATATACCTTTGATTGTTGCAAAAGTTGGTATTTCCCTAAAATCTCATCACCAAAAGTTCGGTAGTCATAAATTATATCCAAATGTATGTCTGCATAAATCTGATTTGTAAACATTATGCAATCATACAGCTTCGCCTGCCCGAATTCCGTTTTATAACCGATCATGCAACAGCTTTCCCATGCCCGAATTCCTTTTTATAACCGATCATGCAACAGCTTTCCCATATAATCCAAATTACGATTCAAAAAATGAACTGATAGCCCCTACATTTCACTAAAGCATTCGATCCAAAAACGAAATCACGACTATTAAAAAATCTCTAGCCGATTTTCCCTAACAAAAAGTCTCTTGTCAGCATAGCGATTGACAAGCTACCGAGATGAAAATACATTAGTTCACGATCTCTCATTTTTTGGCCGATTGTTATTGGATGAGTCAGAGAAAATTCCTCCTAGAAATCAACAAAGAAGCAAGAGAGTGAAGCAATACGAAGGTGCTGTCCTCAAGTACATTCAAGTGCAAAGAAAAGCTGTTTAAAAGACCTAATGTTCGCCAAAAATCGTTACACACAAATTCCATTTCCATATTTTATACACAATTCCACTTAAATACCTCCAAATTTAAAGAGGAAAAAAATCAAAGCAGCTCAATATAACAGAAATTATTATCATACAACAGTAGAAAGGAAAATGAAAATTGAAAAGGAAACATACAAATTCAAAATTAAATTTATTTTATTTTTTAAATATTTCACACCTACGCTTTCCGATTCTAGAGCGTCACTAAACCCATTTTATTTCTTAATGTTTGCCTTTATAGGGGTCTCAAAAATGATAATTTTATTTCAGTACATGATATTGTCGACAAAAACTTATTGACAGATTAATTAACTAATAGTAGATAATTTGTCCAAACAGTGTAGACATTTGCTCACGTAAAAAATAGTGTTAAATAAGAAAACTATTTCTCCATATTTAAATTTCTCTTAGGATATGCTGAATGTTCTTCATTTTGTTGCAAAAATTCGTTTCTTCCATATCGAATTAATGTCAAACGTATACCTCATTTGCGGGTTGCATTTGTTTCGCTTTGAAGTTTCAGTGATTGTTCAAAATATGTTTTTAAAACACAAAAATAGCCCCTTTTTTTCTGGTGGGTCAGATATACGATTTAGTAGCAGTAATCTTTTCTTCGAATAATCCACGAATGCAGCATAAGTGTATCTATACTCTTCAATAAAACTGGCTGTTTCAATACCTAAAATTAATTCATTTTTTAATCACAATAACACATACCTTGATATAATCAAGTAATTCAAAAACCCGAAGAATACAAATTATTATTAATATGTATTATGATGTGGTCAAGACTGACATGTTCTGCTACGGTCTTGGGATCACAAGCAGGATTTGTGGAGCAGCTCTCTATTCTATCCTGTCAGGATTGTGTTAGGATGATAAAAGCAAACGTTTTATGAACACTCGTGGTATCAGCGCTGAAATAAGGAATAATGATTAATTCAGGTTTTCCTAAGGCTCGCGTGGTGGCGCTGTACGTATGCACGTGGTGGCGCTGAAAGCACTCACCTGCAGCCTCATAAACCGGCGTGTAGTCGATGCCTCATTAATGCAGGAACGCATCGGCCTACGCAAGCAAGAATGCAAAGTGAAAAGAATGCCGGATAGACCCCAGAGACGTCGATTTAAGCAACTTACGGACTTTGAGAGGGGCATGATCATCGAGCTGTAACCGCAGGGTAGTCCGTGCGCCGTATAGCCCGCCACGTGGATCGCTCTGACCATACTGTCCGACTGTGTTGGGAGCAGTGGACACGTGCCGGCACTCCCACACGACGGTGTGACTCCAAACGGACCAGGAGGACCAACAGTTGAGTGGATCGCCGGTTCTTGCGCCAGGCACAATCGGATCTCACGGGGACCCGGTTCACTGTACATGGATATGTAGCGGCTCCATTGTGCTCACGAACTATTTCCCGACGCCTTGCAGAAGCGAATCCGCAGTTATAGTGCTTCTTACGTATGCTGCCATTAACACCGGAACATCGCCGGCTCCGTTTGCAGTGGTGCCAGGCCAGAGAGACATAGAACGCCACAGACTGGCGACGTGTGGTGTTTAGAAATGAGTGCCGCTTCGGTTTGGGGGCAGATGATAATCGTGTCCGGGTGGGGAGGTTCCCGTGTCAACGGCACAATCCCAACCTCTCCTTCAAGTGCCCCACCTCCCCCACTGCAGGAATTATGGTCTGCGGAGTCACAGCCTACGATAGCCGATCAGGTCTGGTAGTGGTGCGTGGATCAATGACGGGTCAGCGGTATGTCAATGAGATTTTATGGCCGGGATTCCAGGTGCGCTGTACCAGTAGGATAATATCCGCCCGCATACCGGTTGGGTTGCCCAAGACTGCTTACGTCATGTCCGGAAGCATGTGTTGAGGGAATATGAGAAAGATTTATAATTTAATCAACTTTCAGAGAATCACTGTGAACGTAGGTGCAAACATATCGGTACAGAAAACCGTTTTAGATACGCAATACAATGACAACTGCAAATAATGTGTATGAGGAGTGATGCATAAACAGACTAGCAAGTTTTGACAAATAAGTAGTAGAAAATATTTCTGGAGGTAGGGGGTGGTGCACTGATCAATGCTCGGGGGAATCGGCGGTCGGAGCTGGTTTTAAAAGATACCCGACGAACGCCATCACAACGGAGCAGTCCAGAGAAAAACTCAGCATGCACGGTCCACCACACATAAAGCTAATTAGCTAAAACAGCAGACGTCCTCTTAGTGTGCTGCTGTTCGCTGCCCAAAACTGAACAGTTCTGTCACAGTAAGTAGGAGTGCTCCAAAACTATATAATTACTTTCCAGTCCCTTGAGGAATGAGAAAGTAAATATGAACATAGAACGATGTATCAGGTGTTATGTTACTACACGCGGATGGAGGTTCAGAATATGATGGTGACTCGACGAATTGGTTAATGGCAACTACCAAAAGTATACTGCAGAAGCTTGTGGAAGCAATTTTTGGGCTGTTTTCATGGTGGAGATGAAGTTGCTTAATTCCTTTGGAAACGCATTTAGTTGTTACAAGGTATCTTAATAGATATAATAATAATTAACATTATCGTGAATCTGGCACATCCATACATGTGCTTGGCGTTTCCTGATGCAACGAGATACTTTCTTCTTGCTGATACGCCTTGCCATACGGATAGAATCTTCACAGAATGGTCCCATTATTTCGAGAGTGACTTCGAATTTCTGAAATGACCCTCGCAGTCCCCAAATCACAACCCAATCGAACCCTGTTGGGTACCATTGAGACAGCCATTTGCGACATAGATTCTCCTCCAACACACATTCCGCAACTAATAGACGCCATTATTCTTGGTTAAACAGTTTTGTAGAACAATATGGGCACCTCTTTAAATTCATGCTATATTGAATCTTGGCTGCCTTGAACGGAAAAGGTGAGCCAACACGTTATGAGGTGTTGTTGTTAATAATTTTCTAATTTAGTATCTTATAATGTTTCTCATAACCATTTCTGTGGGATTCAATATCCATGTTTCCTGGTGTAAGCTGTTCTTAGAGTTACACTGAAACATTTTCTTTTTCTTTCGCTGCCCTTAAAGAGCGGCATCATTTGACATCCATTTCGGTATAACTCTGCTTCTAAACCACGTGCATAGCGCAGTTGCTGAAATCATTGTGCGCAGTGTTGGATGCGAACGTTGCTGACGGGTGTTCGAACCCCCGTTTTTCCGGCCATCTAGTCTGCCTTTTTTCTGGGGTTTCGTTGGACTCCCCACGTTCGGGGACGTGAATGCCTGAATGGTTTCCTATTAAGTCAGTCGCGGACGAACTTTCTCCTTGGAACCACTTCTCCCGGATGACAGGGTTTGCCTGATGAGTGTCGATGCTCTGGAAGTAAAATAAAAAAAGACTATTGAAATCTGATGCACCATATACCTACGGGAAACTCACCTATGGTTGTTGTTGTTGATGATGATGATGATTTCTTTTAAGTTTTGAATATGAAAAAAGTTCTTATGCCATAGATGGTATTCGTGGAATGAAGTATTCATCTTCATCTTGTACTTATTTGTAGCCGTTGGTAATGCACATTTAATTAAAATGAGGCGTAAGTACACATTTTGGTTTTAACATATTGTGTCCATATCTGTGCATCTAACATCATGCCTGAAAAAATATAACAGGTGCTGCTCATTACTTTAATATTTTACTCTTATTTACAGCAAGAAATAGCACAGAATTGTGCTGTAATATCTCAAACAGTTTTATATTTTTTCTTTTAAGTGACCGAATTGAAAATTTCTGTTTGCAAGGAAGACCGTGGAATATCTTCCGAAATTAAACAAGGTTTGCGTAGAAAACCGTAACAATATCCTGTACCTTGGCAAGAGATGCAATCCCACAACATTTTTAAAATTGTGGTTCTACAGACAGAGAAACGGCGCATAGATTATATACATTTTTGAGGGGCACTTGAAGGGCTTATTTTTGAAGACTTAATTGTAAAATTTTCGATTTACGCATAAAGGAAAATGCTATCTAGGGACAACTTTGCCGTAGTATTACTTACACCCGGATAATATGCTTGCTACAATGAGTTTATTTGTTACCACAATTTTGTGAAAATATCATATTTATTGTAAACAGCCTAAAAAACATTTTCCGCAGTTGTGTTCAATAATGATAACGAGTAGTGACGAAATACGAATTTTTATATAATTTACTTTGATTAGTGTATTCCGATATCATAGAATTCCAAGAATGTCCTTGATAAATTTCATTAAAATGTTGTAGAGTACTTTCGATTATTTTCGAGTTCAGAGACATCAACTTTTGGAAACCCAATAATTTTTTTAGACAAGGACTCTTCAGATACTTAAATACCAGCGAACAAGGAAAAAATGTTATTAAGGTTCCGACATCAATACTAAAGAAACACTAAATTGTTTCTAAAAAATATTTCATTAATTAAATCGAACTTTAAGATTTATCTTGATTTCTACATTATGAGATTCACATTAAGTAATTAGTTCCCGTAAAAAAAGAATGTGTGCTCTTCACGTTATCTATGTTTTCTATGTAGCAAATGTGATTTAAAACTAAGACACAAAAATTCTGCAGTAGTCTTTTACTCACGTATTAACAAACTTCCTATAGTTATTCAGCCTTTACTGCTATCATAGTCACCACTCTTCTGGGAACATACCGCACTAAGTGTTTATCCTTAATCTCAAGAGTGAATGAACGTTAAAGAAAATCAGATAGAGGTAGTGTTTTCGGCTCTAGATCTATCATATAAGAATCCTTTTCTAATATTTCAAACTTTTTGTGAGACAAACTCCCATTTAAGGGTATATTGCTGGTACTTCCTAAATACAGTTCCCTTGAATTCATTTCAAACGCTTGTTTAAAAAATTATATTGTGTCATTTGAAATAAATTCAGAGTGTACCCTTATATCTTAATGAGTGCTATTTAAAAACCCATTACGTAAGGTTTTCTAAATAGGAATTAAGTACTGATCGCAACATAACAAAATAAAGCGTTGTTGACTCTAATGTCCGACCCAGTTTCAGTTAAAGAATTGTTTGAGAACTCCTTCTTATCCTCTGTCCTCACAGGAAATCACTCCGGTATTTTGTAATACTGTGGTTTAAAATTCTACCTCAGATATATTCGTTTTAATCAACATGAGTTAAAAGGTATGGTTTATAAATAATTATAAATGAATCTTTGTAAAACTTTAGCTGGTGCAATCTCTGCATACGCCATCAGAATTGTTACATTTATTCTTTTCACAAATTTCATGCTTTACACAAAAGAGCGATTCTTAAAATCCAGACTACTCTATAAATTTAAGCTAAATAATAAATGTAACTATCTTTATAGTAAAAATATCTTCATAGATTCCGTTGGAACTGTTACTATAATGATATATAAAGATATTATATATCTTTATAGTAACAGTTCCAACGGAATGCGCCTAGAATATCTGGTGATATTTATGAAATAACGGTACCGAGTATTTCTGGGATTCAATGTTTTAGAAATAACGGTATCCAGTATTTCTGGGATTCAATGTTTTAGATAGTGACAAACTGCCCTAGAATAATAGCATGAATGAATTCCCGGTAGACAAAAATTATTAACTGTTCCTCGTGATATATTTAGAATGTGCGTTCGGGCGTGCAAAAGAAACGCGTAGGTATTTTGGAGTTCCGGTTGGCTTCGACTAATGTTTAAATTTTTGCCAGAAATGAAAAAATGCCGTGTCAACGATACGGTGAGCTTCTACCCAAATTAACAACTAATGCAAACAACGGTTTGTATGAAATTACGATAGCCATATGATATAACTTTATAATTAAAAGGAATTTAGGGCAATTTTAGTGGGTTTCTTCATTCTGAGTAGCACGATTCCTTGCATAACATATAAATGTGTGTTTGGGTAGATCGCTAGCTCGCCAATTAAAACTAACCGTTATTATGTTAGTATGTTAAAATATAATTTGAATGATATATACATGCAGTAACATTTCACTTAAAATTCAAAGTCGGAATAGTACGCGTGTTACTACAATTCTAAAAACTGCAAGGATTCGGATTTAAAATAAATAGTATATTCACTTTGCTGATTCAATGACTTCAAAAAATTATGTTTCTGTTTCTTTTTTTGGGGGTTGATTGATCAATATTTGGTTGTCAAGAGATTAAGGTGCACCCCTTTCTTTGCGGAACTATTCAATTATCTGTCTGTGTTTCGCAAGAAAAGCGTGAAACTCAGTGTCCAATACTTACACCAAGGCCGATCACAATCCGAACCAACGTTTTCAGCAAAAAAGAAGAAAACTCTGGTTTCATCTCATTGAGAATAATTTCATCTCAAATATAATTTAGGTTCGCCACCGCCAAACATTATAGCTGTGATCTTGATGTTCAATTACTAACAAATTGACTTCCTAAAGAAGTTACTAAAGTGTTTTCTGTAAGACATATTACATAGTGAGACGGTGAAGATTGTTAGTCGTGTAGAGTAGCACCTTGCTTAAAAGACCTACGTCAATAGAAATTAGTTGAAATGCGTTTTAATACAAATACAGCAGCAACATGTGTAGCGTAAGTAAAGATTTTTCAAAATAGATATATAAAATTTATAAAGGACTTTGTAAATAGAATCTGTGAAACGTTATTTCGTGTCAAGTATATGCTAAATAAACGTTTAGAAACGATGATAATCGGTTCAGTAGTGTGAGTTCACATTGCACAAGCACGTGAAAATCCTTCCACAATTCGCAGTATACGTATTATCCTTGCTTCAAGGATTTTTACATCTAACAAATGCTCTTCACAAGCTAGTAAAAAAACTGAGTATTTGTCAAACTTTTTGACAGAGACGAGAACACAAAAGAGAACGCTAGGAAGACACGAGCTTAAATCTTGAATAACTCTGCAGTTCTTGTTACCTATCGCCCTGCCCGTGGCCGACCGGTTGTCGCAGTGCTCCAAGTGATTACTTTTGACTATTTATCCGAGATGGATCCGAGTTCAATTACCGATGAGGCATAGATATTTTGCTGGCCTTATGTAGCTGCCTCTTTTCCTTCTTTGGAACCAGTGGCTTTAAATTAGGGACGGGCGACTGCTTACTGCACAATGAGTTGTTTGCGGTTGTAGTTAAACCTCCAGTGAAAAAACAGAAAATTAGCTGTCTCTCACGTGACGCCACAAAACATTTTTTTATCCGGTGGCAAGGCCAGTAAAGATAAAGAAGAAAATTATATCCCCGCGACCCCGGTGGAGTGCGTGATTATTTGTAACATGTAATGTTATAATGATGGAAATAAGCGAATTCAGCTGTAATTTCTGATTACCTATACACATGATGTCAAATTATGTATTTTGCTTATGCCTGCACGGAGTTAGTTACATCCGACAGCGCAGTAACGTGTGGATGAAAGTGTACGAAACAAGGGAAAGTGTCATAGCAGCAAATGTCAATATTATGTATATCTAAAGCCAAAGCTAGAAAGGCATGCATCTGTTCTTCAAATTTATAGATCGTTGAATATAAAAGAAAAAATGATTTTAACTAAAATTTTGCGAATGACAAAATATCCACAGCAAATCATTATTAACATCTGATAGCAATCATACTCGCGTCATTGTCACTTACGTACGAGATTATGACATCGAGACGGCTTTAAAAGTAATTCACTGCAAAAGGTTCATAACCATGCGAAGCGAAGTTAACGCAATATAAGAAAGAAACGTGATTTAAACTTGTTTAAAAAAGGCATGATAATCAGTCCTAGGAGAGCAATAGCAAGCGTCTCAGAAACGGTTAGTCTTCTCGTCATTGCACGGACAACTGTATCGAGGGTGTATAATGGTTGGCGCACAGACAAAAAAAGGCGGAAGCGGACTCCCTGGCGAGGAAGTGACTGGTTGATATTCCAGGGAAACTGCCCGTGAAGAGTATTGTACGAGGTAACAATCGAAGTTAATCGTGTCAAATAATCATGCTGTATAATAATGGAATAAAGATCAGAATTTCAGCATACACAGTCAGCTACAAATTGGGGTATATGTGCTATAGCAGCGGTCCTCTGTTTCCTGTACCAATCGCATTTGTTAAAGTCGACTAATTCATCTGTTGTGGGAATAAAAGCTTCAAATGCTTATCTTTGAAAACTGGAAAACGTGCAGCTGTCCCAATGCACCAATATTTCTATAAATACACACCGGTAGGTGGATCAGATTGGTATATCCATAGCAGGAATAGATGACCCAGTTTTCTTGCATTAACTGTATAAGCGGAAAAGGAGATATGATGGTCTGGCATCTGGTTTGATGGCAGGCAATGGGTATCTTAACACTTCTAATACATCATTCGGAAGCCACGCTGTATCTTAACAACACTGAAGTCCAGGGACAGACGTACATTTGAATGCTGTTCTCGATTAAGACCGCTACTTCTGGCAGGATTATGGGTCATACCATAGGACTCGCATCTATATCCAGTGGTTCCAGGAGCGCGATAGTCACCTCTGTGTCCTCAAATGGAACACACAATAACTACATGTTATCCCACTTGAACATGTTTTGAATAATTTTGAGAGATCCCTTCGTAACGGAGATCCTCCTTGAATGAAACTTTGGCAATTTGCGGACTCCGAAAACATCGCTTGTTAAAACATACTTGCAGAACGAAATCAAAGTGTCATGGAACCCGTGCTACATCAAATCGATGCTGCTTTGATGGCCAAGGGCATTCGAGCTCGCTGTAATTAGGTGTCTTTAATAAGTTATTATTTCACGCTATATCGTTGTATATCTGTTAAATAAGTCTTAATCAGTGTTACTCAATATAAATAGATATTAAAGATAGCAATCCGATTTTTGGCGTAAATGTGACAAGGATGGTAATTCAGATAATATCCGAAAACTTTCTTTCGTGATTTACTTGTTTCTCTAGGCAAACACGGGATAAGATTCTTAACCTCCAGATTCGCCAAATATGAATGCCGGTTGCTCCGACTAACGAATCCTGTGATGGTTATATTCAAATTAATCGGAAACTTGAAACTTGGTCGTTCTCGGTGGTGCAGTGGTTAGCATACCCGGGCGTTTTCTGGGAGACGCGGCTTCGAGTCCCGCTCCAGGACTATGAAAATGTTCATGTTTTCGGATATTATCTGACTTACCATCCTTGTCACATTTACGCCAAAAATCGGATTGTTATCTTCAAAATTTGTATTGTATGGCGTAATCCCGTATTTCTTACATGATTTATCTGCTTCTCCGAGCAAACACGGGATAAGATTCTTAATCCCCAGATTCGCTAAACATGAATGTCGGTGTCTTCGACTAGCGAATCCTGAGTATGTTTATATTCAAATTGATCAGAAACTTGAAACTTGGTCCTTCTCGGTGGTGTAATGGTTAGCATACCCGGGCGTTTTCTGGGAAACGCGGATTCGAGTCCCGCTCCAGGACGATGAAAGAAAGTTTTTTTTTCAAGTTTTCGGATATTATCTGACTTACCATCCTTGTCACATTTACGCCAAAAATCGGATTGTTATCCTCAAAATTTGTATTATATGGCGTAATCCCGTATTTCTTGCATGATTACTCAATATTTTTTTCCAAATACTTTCAGTAATTCTTTATAACATCATACATTTAGGAAGGCAAATGTTTGCTTAATTGGAAAATATTAATACAGAATGCAAAACGCTTTTCAAGAGAATAAGGTGAAAGGCATAACTTGGTGACCAGTATTTACAGTAAGTTCACTGCGATTTAATTAAAAATGGGATTAAATATTTAAATGAGACACATTGGTTCATGCTGCTGCCGAATAATTTTGAACATAAATCTATCCTTAATTACATAACGGGAAGTATTGTGTATGTTCGAGACTTTATGAACTTGATCTATGACCAACTTCTTAAATATTCATTTCGTAAAGAAATAATTTAAATTCCTTATGTACGTATACTAAAAGTGATATCATGTTTGGCCCGACAACAATATCGCACACCCTATCCTGTTTTGTCTAAACAGCACGAATGGACTATCTACATTTCATAAATATTGGAGCAATTATTTTTGTCGGATTCCTAACAAAACATGCGCGATGTTAACTTATTAAGAACATCCGATGACAGTCATCCACGTGTCATTACTAAAACAAGGAGCCAACTGTATTGCTGTTGTTAGGAACGATTGGTCGATATTTGTGGCCAACAGCAGCTGCAAAGTATTCAACGAGGTAACAGACGAACTTAAATATGTCAAGTACACGAATATTTACAGCAGCGTTATAGAAAGGAGAAATTTTGGATAGTCAGCTCTCCACACAATATGATGAGTGATATATAACAGTAGACGTCTTCTTCTTATGTACCTCGTCTCTGCTAAAAACTGAAAAATTTCCAGCACCCGATCATGTGTACTAAAACAGATTAGATAGACACCTATGCGTTCTTGTGAACCAAAAATATCAGTAAGGAAAATCAAGAAGGTAGATCGTTCAAACACACCGTGTTTTAATGTACACACTCTGATGGACGCACCACAATACAGAGGCAAAAAAACCCCGAATCCATGGATCCCAACTGCCAAAGAAAGAACTCTACTAGCTGATCGATGAAGTGAAATAAGTGGTCTTGGACCTGTTTTTCTTTGGCGGGAATTTGGTTCTTTCATACCGCTGGTGCAGCACTGTGTGCTAAATGGTTACCTAACATTTGTTTTGGACCAGAAACACTTTAACACGTTCATGGTGTTTCCGAAAAGCAGCTTAAGGGAAATATAAACGCATGTTGTTAGGAAGGTCATTCTAATGGCTAAGCTTTCGTTCTGCTGTGTAAGTTCACCCTCTTTGTCGATGTCCACAAGAAAGTAATACTCCTAAACAAGGTTTTCGTTTTCGCCAAAACATTTTGTTTCGCACCCAAAACCCTTTATTACATTACATACACAACCGTTTTCCTTAGTGTTCTCTCGAATGATATTGTAGACGTTTTTGCTTATATTGCATATTTTTAGAATGAAAAAAGGTATTACTTTAAATGTTAAAAATGAGTTTAAGGGATTTTTTTACAGATTTCGTTTCACTGCTTCTCTTAGTGACAAACTTTGTTAAGCAGGGAATAAATTATTATAATAAATTATAATTCAAGTTTGCGTATATGATAGTTTAAAATCTCCTTAAAAATGTAAGGTAGAAAAAGCAATTTTTTGAAAAATCTTTCGGATAGTGTCATACATACAGACAACGTATTACACCATAACTTAGAAAAAGACGCGTCGCTGTTGAATGAAGCTTGAAACTTAATGGGAAAACATTTTCGTTGCCTAAGTATTTTAAATTTGCGATTCAGTGTTTTGAGCATTTTGTATACCGTACCATCCAAGGGAAACTATTTATTAAAACTCCTTTTTGTAGCATGTACGTGAAATGTTGTAGTTGAACAATGTGTCACGGAATCGTAAAAGGGTATCCTGAAAGAAGCAGTGTAGATGCATCTGGCTTTTAGAGAAGTATTTATGACAGTGAAATACAGCAGTATCTATAAATCAGAAATGAAATTAAACGGGGTCCGTTTAATAACGTGCTGAAATGACAACTGCCATAATCCATGAGAAATCTGTCACAACATCAGGGGAAATCTGTATTCCACAAAGAAATCCGTATTTGTAAAACCAAAAGGAAATCTCGCGATAAAATAAATACACATTTTCAATCAAAGAAGAAAACTTTTCTGACAGGTTTGAGGTGGACCAGTAAATATACCATTCAGCACTACAATGATTAAAAATGGAAAGCGTAAAGTAAAGATATGGATTGTAAGAAGTAGAAAGGTTGTCTTACATTGGTTTTCTAATGAAAACAAATTTCTTAGAAGAGAGAATTTAAACATCCGAGAAAGCAATATGTAAGAAAAATGAATAATATTCGGCTGCATTCGGCACAGTGGACAACATCGTAAATAAACATGTACGTTTCTTTCCATTGAAATTGATACAAAAGGATTTTTTTATATAAAGAAACCATGCACGTTTATGAAACAATTGGATCTTAATTTCGATTGAAAACATTTTAGCTTTTTTTATAATCATATTAAAGTAAAACAGTTGTAAAAACAATAATTAAATTTATCATGATTTTAACCATCAATACTTGATATACATTATATCAACAATACTTTAAAGCTTAACTGAATTTACCATAAAAAATGTGGATTGTTAGTCAAAAAAGTATTATTTTTGAGCTGAAAAATGTCTTAAAACTCTATGATTATAGTATGCTACACACATGACATGTTAGTCTCCGAAAGTCCCAGTAGTCTAGTCATTACACTATTACGCAATTTAGAAACTAATTTCAAGACTATTTACAAATATAATTTGTCAAAACAGGAGATATTTTCAGAATTTGGAGTTCTGAAGAAAGAAATCTCAAGGTTTTATATATTTGTCGCTGAAAGACAAGATCAAAACTGTTTCTTCCCTTTGAAATATTTGGAAAGATCAGTATATTTCAGTCATTTGTCTTCAGTCTTGAAGTAATTGCTCTATTTTTTACCTCTATTGTATGAATCAGAATTACACATAGTGGCGTAAAAAATGCGACAATTCCTAGTAATGAATCGAGACAAAAACTTTTCTTAAATTGAAATATCAGTGCCTGTTTGTTTTGGTTATACCAACAGCTATGAAACTGTTTGATCTTATAGCACGGAGATTTTACGAAGGTTTATTTTATTTTTTTCTCACTGCGCCTAACATCACAAATGATAATGTGTTGTATTCAGACCTAGTCTTTTAATGGTATTCATTTAGAATTGAGGAGTGGAACAAAAAACCTTGCGTTTTAAAAATCGCTTAAAGCTATTTCTTGACGAATGGTTCCCTGAAGGTAATAAAATGAAAAAAATATTAATACTTAATTGTACTAAGAATTTACTGCATTATCTCTTATTCAGTCTGAATATGCCTCTGATACACGATTTCTAAGTCTTATGAGCTGATTAAAGTAAATTATTTAAGAAAATTTGCCTGCCAAATCCTCAAAAAAAGATGATCTGATTTACTATTAAAGTAATATGGATCATTAATCGGTTACAACTACGTCAGTTCATAATGAAACTGCACTATTCTGTTACAGAATTTTAGCATACAATACAAAATTTTATTTTCACATGCGAATGACTTTTCCTTTTATGAAATATATTAAGATATCAATATGTTTACACATATTTTATATAAATGTATTAAATCATTTCCTTAATAAATAATTCGACTCACTCTCTCTCTCTCTTGGCGCAGATATTTCTATTTACGAAAACATCATCGCAGAATCAGGAATTTTGTTCTGCTGTATTTCATATTCTTAGAAGAATATGATTTCGTTTTGTAAAAAGCAACAGACTTGACTCTAAAGGGATGAAAATTAAACTTTTCTGTTTGAATATCCTTGCACTTATTTTATTTAAAGGCATTAAAATCTTACTCTATCATTATTTACTTACGCACAGGATATCAAGTAAGTAATGATCCATAATTTTATTCGCAGTGGGGAGCTTAAATGTCTGCAGTTTTCAAAGGAAACATAGGCCAATCGAACATTTCCATTCCATTATGTTGGTAAATTTTCACTTCTACAAATTTCATTTTAACTAAGATTCCCACCGCAATTTTGATGTTAACTGAAATTCTTGCCGGGCAAAACGACACAATAATTTGTTAAACATAAAAATTTATTGTAATAAAGTGAGAAATCTAAAATTTGAACCACTCGTCTCTGGAAAACATTCACCTAATTATTTTGCACAATTCTGTAAATGCTCTGTTTCTCGTTTTGTTAATTCTTGAATATTACTACCTCCATGACCAAAACTATGTACGTGTTTGTGAAACAAAATACTTCCAAAAATACAAATAAATCATTCACCGATGTTTTCTGTGTTTTAAGGCATTTCTCTAAATTCATATTCACAGTCACTAAATTTAGTCACAGATTTTTTTTTCCTGTAAATTGTTTGGGAAAGTGCTGCGTTCACATTAAAATTCAAAACTAATTTTGGATTAAAATCAGAAAATGTACATCAGTATCTAACACCGATGATCCGACGGATGTTTTACTGACATTTAACTGTATTTCCTACCCAGCTGCTAAAATGATAATGACGATATTTTACAATAAGAGTACTCATCCCTATAAAGAGCTCGGAATTTGTCAGGTCACCAAGATGAAGTCGCATTTTGCAATGGTGCTTATGGAAATGATGCCATTCTACATAGTAGGTTTTTATTTATGTACTGCGATATTCATGTTTCCAATATTTTTGTTTTAATGTTTACTACATTTCCATCGTAATAACAAAAACACACTTCTAGTATGCACGAAGAACAATGTGATCTCTTTTCCGTGCTGTGTCGGTTAGCTTTTAGCTATGTGGCAGTACTTACATTTTAGTGCCAGAGGTATGGACTGAGACAGACAGTTTTAGGAATCTAATTCTGGCACTTGTTGAACGGGTTTTTATCATAACATTTGTTGTTGACGTGTATTTGTAGTAGTCATTCTTGTTCTTCAGGTGGGAAAAGCATCGGATATAAATTAGTTTCACAAAGGTCAAACGGTAACAACCAGATGAGTGGAGTGGGCAAGATCACTTCTTAAACTGAAAATTTACGTGATACACACGTTCACCGTGGTAAGTAATTTCAGGCAATCACGTATGGTACGGGCCGACGGAAACAATACCTTGACACAATTACCCGTTAATTTGAGTGCTAGTGACGAGAGAAATGTATCGCAACATGCAGTACATGGACCTCTACAGAACATGGGACTGACCGCGTAGCTTCAGCCCGTCCCGAGTGCCCGTTTTAACCTCCGCTCACATGCAAAAGCGTCTACAATAGTGACGCTAGCATAAAAGCTGGACATCGTGTCAGTTATTTTTATTTGCCTTGTTTAATTGTATTTCATCTTTTCCTGCATCTCAAGTGCAACTCAACATAATATTTGGGAAAATATGTAGCCCTGCTTAAAAGTGCTGATTTGCCTGTAGAAATGTGGTTGGAATATCATCCTCATTTTTTAAATTTTTATACACTGGAATGTACCCACACATTCAAATACATCAATTCGTGTATATCATCGTAACGGTATTTGTTGTGTTGTTTTAAGTACTCTTTGTCCGTTTATTTTGGCTTTTATATGTCTGGATGATGATTGTTCGTGCTTAAAATATTACATTTGTAATTGTGAAGTTCATCAATGCCTTCAAAATTGTAAATTTAGTTTAAGACATGTTGGAATTTTTTAGAAGAACTAAAACACTTGATGACTGGAAAATCGGTAATAATTTTTTTTTCGTAATTTTAAGAGTTTAACTAATTCATAGCCCAATATAAAAATTATTTTGTTTATTAGTTTCTCCTGAGACTCTTTCAGAAATTAGACGTAGCAAAAACTCATGTTCACCTTGTACTTGCAAAAATGAGAAATTTTCTAGTTTGGTCAGCTCTTTTGTAAAGTCATGAAAGTCAGCTTTCACAAACGTTCAGCAATCCTTCCATCTCTTTGCGAAACAATTCTCGACTAGTTTGATTGCCTAAAGTTTTTTCTGGAGTGGTTTTAGTTTAGGAGGGTACATTTTGTTTCTTATTTTTCAAGCACTTCGCAAACCTCTTATGCGTCTTTTTTAAACACTGAGATATTCAAGGTCAATCTACGATTATATTACACTGCATGCAAAAATTAAGGACGTGACGGTTTTTCGAATGTAACGTCGTGCAGAAGTACTCCACATCGACTCAAATCATACCATAAGATCCCCAAGATGTAAGATTATGGGACAAGTGAGCAAAATTGTCCAAACAAGGAATCCAAAGGATACAAAGGCACTTTATTGAAAAGGTAGCTTCGAGCACAACTGGACAGAGGACAGAAACTTCCATGTGACAGGCGGCTGCCAAGAAAAATCCAGTCTTTAGTAGGAGATATGGTCACCCCTGACTGCGTTGCAGAATTTATAATGTCTGTCCATGCTGAGGACGAGGTTGTCAAGCAGCTGTTGAGGCATCGCGGCCCATTCGTCTTGTAGCGCCAATCGCAGGTGCGGAATCGTTGCTGGCGGCTGGTGACGTGCTGCCAACCGTTTCCCGAGAAGGTCCCGCACATATTCGATGGGATTTAGATACGGGGACCTTGCGGGCCAATCCATGCGTTGAATATTTTTACTCTCCAGCAGCTCTGCGACAGCCACTGTACGATGAGGTGTAGCTTTGTCGTCCATGAAGAGAAACTCAGGACCCACAGCACTTCTAAACAGACGTGCGTGAGGCAGGAGAACCTCGGTACAATAGCGGACACCAGTGACTGAACCTTCTTGTAAGATGTGGTCAGCACGGCTACGAAACATTATGCCGCCCAAAACGAGAACTCCACCACCTCCAAACCGGTCCCTTTCGATGATGTTGCAGGTGTGATTGCGTGTTACTTGCTCTCTCCAGATGTGTATACGTCCAGAATCGCTCGTCAGAATAAATCGGCTCTCATCCGTAAAGAGAACTCGACGCCTTTCCTGATGTGTCCAGTTCTTGTCCTTTCACCACAGAAACCGCCGTCTCCGATGAGCAGGCGTTAATGGCACACACCGTACTGCTCGTCCTTCAAATAGACCACATTTGTGCAGCCTCCTGGCCACGGTAAACGCGATAACGGACGTCCAGTTGTCTGCTGCATGTGCCTTGCGATTTCTCCCGCTGTCTGCCGTCTGTCTCTTCTCGCCTGTAAGACAATATACCGGTCGTCCGCCGCCGTGGCTGCTCGTAGGCAACCACAGCTAAACTCTCGGTTAGCTGTTTCTGTCGTTTGAAATGCTCTCCAAGCTCGTGAAACGATACTGTGAGCGATCCCGAACTCCTGGGCCATACAAGTCACACTTCGACCGTCTTCCAACTTCCCACTGACGCGACCTCGGGTAAAGTCATCCAGATGTTGTCTACTGGATTGCTTTTTGGCCATATCACAAGGTGGCAGCAACTCGACGTCGTTCAAACCGATGTACACCGTGCAATAACTTTCACCGAATTGCTGAGCGTACACCGCCCGTATGCTTTATACCCTTTCAACACTTCCCCTTTCCCTCGCTACGTCATGCTGCATATACAGGCATGCCCTACCGTACTGGTCCCTATTCTATCTAATGAGTGGCCTTTCGGTCCGTGCTTCCTGCTCGTTCCGCTGTTATGCTAATTTCTATTCTTCGTCCTTAATTTTTGCACACCAGTGTATTATGTGTAAATATATTTAATTTATAAATCTAGTTCTTACTTATGAATCAAAGCCTACGAATAAATGAAAGCAGCGTGGACGACATGTTTATAATCACGATTTTTAATAGGCTGTTGGCTGGATATATTGCTACAAGAATTGAACAGATTTGGCTATCAGAAATATCGACTGAAATAAAAGATTGCGTATCAGTGGGCAGATAAAGAAAAACAGGCGTTCTAGAAGACGAATGTAGAAATTTGGAAAGATTTATTTAGTAGCTTGTAAGGACCGGGCAAAACACCGAAATTTGTGTAATATACTTGGGGAGATCTTAATCGAGCTGTCGATTGATAAATATTTTGATGCTGTTGACAACGGTATGTAGAACAGACGTAAGCAAATCATAGAAATACTATTACGTACTTTGCTAGATTTTCTTAGTAACTGATGTCTGTTCAACATTTCTTCTCTAGGTTGCCAGTAGTTTTTTTTTTTGTTCATACTGAAGTTGAGTAACATCTCATTTTATAGGGCTTTTCTCTAAAGTGCTTAGAAAAAATATTCCTTGTACATAATGGTGTTTAGTTTGACTTTCAAAAAAAAAACTACGTTATTAAATAATAATTATATAACATTTATGGTACGCGTGTCATGGACGTTTTTTTCGAATTACGCTTTGCTGCGTATCGTTCGTCCTTAAGACAGAAAGCATATATTTGGAGATGTAGCATAATTTTCATTTTTACTGGTGGTGTTTGGTGCAATGCAACATTCCCTCTTCCCATTGGGAACGTTGCGTTGCTTTTATAAATATGAGATGTATTCCTACAGAAGTGTCTGAGTTTTATTCTTAACAGCGCTCTTGAGCTTTGTCATTTTGCAGAAACTTCCGATCATTGATTTGTTTATCACATCGACATTTTATCCAGTGACAATGTCATCTTAAGTCTCTTGACAAAGAAGTGCAGTAGTAAGTTCTTTAGATGTCTTTATTGCTTCATACATTTTTTTAAATATGTTATATCACCACTGCTTCAATAATTGTTCAAAAGTGTTTTGGGCAGATTTCTCTGCTCTTCGTCCCTGTGGAGCAGTATTCTAAGCTCTGTTATTTGACTATTTGTCAGAGATGGATCCTGTCCCGAATCCTGTTGAAGCATGGATTCTGTATTTGGATTACGGGCAAACGGTCCTGGCACCCTTTCTTCCTTCCAACTAGTGTCCCAAAATCATAGTCGGGTAACTGCTTTTATGAAGCTCATTGATTTTCTCACGGTGCACATCAAGTTGCCTCCAAGGGAAAGGGATTGCCCTTTCCCTTGGAGGCAACTATAATACTTGACAGAATACTGTCAAATTCACCATATTGTTGCGCCGTTTTCAAAATGCCTCAGAAAGAACATTTATATTATGCATAACAAAAAGGAAAGATAATAAATTAATTTTAGTGCCTTTTACTTGTACATCAGTGAGAATTGGTTTCCACTTCTCGGTTTGTGTGCCCTTAGCCTGAAACAACCGATTGATAACAACCCATGCTTCTCATGATAAGTCCGAACACTAAAGATATAAAAAGCAACGGAAGTAAGAACTATCTAAATAAAGAACGCATACACCACTGAAATTTCGGGCTCATAGGAAATGTTTATCTATTATGACTTGAAATACATAAGATCAGTATTTAAGAAATAAGACAAGTTTCACCTAAAATAATTAAGCATAGTATTGAGTTGCAAAGAACATAATTTTCGATTGCGAAGTTCCCGATTTCGAATCTCCGGCTGAGGCCCACGGTGGGAACTGAGATTGTGCAGCACACCGTCATTATACCAACTGGTTGGGGCCTTAAGTCAGTGTCAGTTAGCTGTCAGATGGCGAAGGGTGTAAGCGCTAGCCAACATGGAAATTCGTAAGACACACCTTCACCATTACATGCTGTATGAGCATAGCATCCTCGCTAGTGTTGTAAGGCACATTATCAGTGTGTACCGCAAATGCTACTTCATATCGCCATTGTTGTCGTTGTTTCGATCGCCTTCCGGAATGAAATGTTGACCTGTTAGACCGTCCCAAAGTCGGAAGATCTTCAACAGGAAATATCGACAAGCTAAAGACCTTCGTGGAAACCAATCCTCGTGTAATCACGTGGCAGTTGGTTGAACAGCTGGAAGACTTCCCACATGAGAATTTTCACGCACCTGCCTCGACTTGGAAAGGTGCACAAGAGGTCAGTTTGGGTACCCCATTAAGTCACGGCAGTGCCGATCTTTAGGCGGTGAATATGGTATGAATCAATTGATGATTCTGTGCATAGGTCTGCATATATAGATTTGAATAAAGCGCATGTTGTTTCATTTTATGATATTTCGAGGGTTAAAACTAGGTAGCTGTGTTGAAATTAGCAGATTTCGTACCTGATCAGAACTCGCAATAATAATCAGGATACAATATTATATGCGAAGTGAATTTATAATGCTAAATTTGTGAAATGCAGAAAATAAAATCGCCAGTAAGTATGGTAATATGTTAGTCATCCAAATCCATAGTCACGGGCCACTGATTTAAAAACACGTATACAGACGTACGTAAGCGTCACTCATGCAAGATATATCTAAAACGTGTGGGTTACGCGTATCCCCAATTGCGCTACGCATATTCTAGATACTGTTCATCGTCTGCCTGGTCGATAGAGTGATCACAGTGGTAAATACGAAGGATCTTTCGGAGTTCGATGAAGGGCTAATAGTGTGTGCCGATCTGCTTACAACAGGGGTTCTCAACCGGTGGAGAGTTCCCCCAAGTAGGTAATTTCGTATTTTCAAGAAGGAAATGCGGTGCCAGCCTGTCACATCGTCTTTTCAGTCCCCTGACTTCACCGAGGCACTCGCTGCTGCATCCCAAGTGAAGAAAAATATACGAAGAACCCAGAGAGAAATCTGGCGTGCTGCCGAAATCACCGCTCGCTCGAAATCGATTGGAAGCGCTTTTGTTGCACAGAAGGAAAAGCAAGTTTTTCGAACTTCAATGTGTTCATATCACCCTGTAACGTCAGAGCTTGTTTTTGCGGATTCATTTTGTCACCGAAGGGCTTGTGATACTATTTCCTCGTGAACATTTTATTTATCATTAGTAGAACAGAATGAATGTTAAAAGAAAGAGCGTATGATAATTCATATATTCAATATGGATTCACATCCGTTATAGTCAATGGAGAAGACAGACCTTAATGTGTTATTTGTAGCAAAAATTTGTCAAATGATTCCCTGAAACCAAGCAAGTTCAATCAACATTTGCAGAATATTCATCCTCAACACAAGAACAAGGACAAAAGCTTTTTGAGCGGCATAGGAATGCTGTCAAAAATGAAACTGGATTCAACAGGGGCATTTCAAGAAATGAAACACAAGGTTACCGAAGCCACTTACGTCGTAGCATTGGAGATAGCATAGCAGAAAACACCACATACAATTGGGAAAACTTTGATTAAACCTTGCGCTCTCAAAATGGTGGAAATTGTGTTGGGAAATGAAATGGAGAAAAAACTTTCAGCAGTTTCACTATCAAGCAGTACTGTTCAAAGGAGAATTAGTGACATGGCCATTGATATCAAGGATCAAGTTATGCAGGAGATTAGCAGTTGGCTTATTTTCAATTCAACGTGCTGAATCGACTGATGTGGCATCGTGTTCCCAGTTACTGGTGTTCACAAGATATCTTCACTTAGGCTCATTTAGAGCGCAGTTTTTCCTTTGTTCTTCTCTAGAAACAACTACCACGGCCTCAGATATTTTGAAAAAGGTTTCATCTTTCTTTGAGTCAGAAAATCTTTGGTGGGAAAATGTATGTAAGTGCTGTACAGATGGAGCACCAGCTATGTTGGGGAAAAAATCTGGATTTCAAGTTAATGTGGGAAAGTTGTCTCCAAAAGTGAAAGGCATTCATGGCATGATCAATTGTTAAGCACTGGCCTCAAAAACACTTCCAGCTCCACTATTGATGGTTTTGGATCAAACAATTCAATTTGTGAATTTCGTCAAAGCAGGAGTTCTTAATTAACGACATTTCAAGCAGTTATGTATTGACCTGAATGCAAGCCATCATTTGCTTCTTTTCCACACAAATGTTCGTTGGCTTTCAACAGGAAATGTTGGTGAGCGAGTATTTGAGCTTAGAGATGAGCTTAAAATATTCTGTGAAATTAAGGGTAAGATGGAATTTTTTGCCAGGTTAGACGATGAGGAATGGATCTTACGCCTTTTTTATTTGGTTGATATTTTTAGCAGCTGAATAAATTGAATCATCAGATGCAAGGAAGAAACACTAACATCATAAAATTCATCATTTTTTTTAAAGCTTCTATGAGTAAACTTGAAAGTAGGAAGAGAAAATTCAACATGAAAAATGTTGCAATGTTTGAGAAATTGTCATCAATTCTTGTTACTAGTGGTAATGACGATGTACTTCCAGAATTCGCAAAAATTGAAATTTTGCAGCATTTGAAAGCACTAGAAAATCAATTCAGCCGATATTTTCCTTAAGTCTGTGATGAGTAGTTGGACTTAGTGCAAAATCCATTCAAATTATCGGTTGAAAACGTTCATGATGGTTTTCAAGATGAATTTCTGGAACTGATGACTGATTCGCGAGCAAAAGACATGTTTGATGAAAAACCAGTCACATAATTTTGGCCTCTAATGTGTGACTCTTACACAGGAGTGGCTAAGAGAGCTATCCGTACATTGCTTCCATTTGTGTCGACGTATCGTTGCGAGTATGTCTTTTCAACTCTATTGCAAATGAAAACGAAACAACGAAGTAGATTGGAGGTTGAGAGTGACCTGCGTTGTGCTCTTTCAAGCACTCCTCCGCGTATCCTCGAATTGGCAAAGAAAAAACAATCACAGGTTTCTCATTGAATATAAAATGGATTACAATATCCAAGGTATGTTATCGAATTTTTTATTAATTGAAGTATGTGTCATTTTATTAAGCCAGATTTAAGTATTTCATTTACGAATATAAAAAATTAATTTTATTCATGCTCTAAAATTCATCAAAATTTACTTGTGCTGTTTATAAAATTCTGCTATGAAATAATCTAAAAAAATATACACTGACGGAAAATAAAATCGCAACACCACGAAATAATAGTTGTAGAGGAATAAAATGGCGGCAATACACTTGTATAGGTAACATATTTAATCGATTAAGGTTTCAAGATCACAGCTTATTGTAAGCGCGATAAGAGCCATTTTAAATGTGAAATGCTGGTACATTAATAACCGGTGTAATTGCCAGAATGTTGAATGCAAGCACGCAAACGTTCATGCATTGTGTCGTACAGGTGCTGAATGTCAGTTTGTGGGATGGAGTTTCATGCCTGTTGCATTTGGTCGGTCAATACAGGGACGGTTAATGCTTGTTGGGGGTGCCGCTGGAGTTGTCGTCCAATGATGTCCCGTACGTGCTCGATTGATAAAAGATATGGAGATCTAGCAGGCCGCGGCAACATGTCGACACTCTGTAGAGCATGTTGGGTTACAACAGCGGTATGCGGACGAGGGTTATCTTGTTGGAAAACACCCCCTCGAATGCTGTTCATGAATGGTAGCACAACAGGTTGAATCACCAAACCGACGTACAACTGTGCTGTCAGGTTGCGTGGGATAACCACGAGAGTGCTCTTGCTGTCATAGGAAATTGCTCCCCAGACCATAACTTCAGGTGTAGGTCCAGTGTGTCTCGGCCGCAGACAGGTTGGTTGCAAGCGCTCACCTAGCCTCCTTTTAACCAACACACGGCCATCACTGGCACACAGGCAGAACCGACTTCCATCAGAAAACACAACAGATCTCCACTCCGTCCTCCAATGAGCTCTAGCTTGACACCACTGACGTCGCAAACGGCAGTGGTTTGGAGAAAGTGGAATGCACGCTACAGGGCGTCTGGCTCGGGGCTGTCCTTCAAGTAACCGATTTGTAACAGTTCGTTGTGTCACTGTGGTGGCAACTCCAGCTCGAATTGCTGCCGCAGACGCGGTATAATGCACCACGGCCATACGCCGCACAACGCGGTCTTCCCTCTCAGTAGTGCCACGTGGCCGGCCGGAACCCGGTCTTCTTGAGGCAGTACCTTCCCTTGACCACCGCTGCCAACAATCATGCACAGTGTCTACATTCCTACCAAGTCGTTCTGCAATATTGCGGAAAGAAAACCCACTTTCTCGTAGCCCTATTACACTACCTCGTTCAACCGCCGTGAGCTGTTGATGATGGCTTCATCGTATTCTTGAAGGCATTCTTGACTAACATCAACACACTACGTCAAATCTCAACGATAACTAAAGCTCACGAACGTTACAGTGCGTATTTACAGCAAACCTGCTTTGCATGTTCCGAGGGGCGCTACTAGCGCCACACGTATGCGCCGAGCGCGAAATTTGCATAGACGTCATCTTACAGATGTACTCTCACCGCCTACTAACTGTCGTTGATCTAACACAACCCCTTCTTGGTGTTGGGTTTTTTTCCGTCAGTGTATATGTTCTAATATGAGCAAAAAAAAGGTTCTCAGTGGTATATTCATTAAATTTGGTAATCCATTTTTCGCAGATTTGGAAAGGAGGGGGGATGACCTTTCTGACATATGGTGAAAAAGGTGCATGGGGCAAAAATATTTGGGAACCCCTGCCTTAGAGCGACGATTTCGAAAACCGCAGAGATCACTGTTTTCGCAAAAGGCGAAATTTCCAAGATTTTCGTCAACGAAAACGTAACAGACGTTGCTACTCTAAGAGACGAAATTGTGGGGCTAGGACAATCTGTCAGAGAAAAAAAGCCCCGTTGTCTGAGAAGGCTCTTACGGAGAAACAAATCTTTTTGTGAGAAGCATTATATTGAAGCAACGAGTGAAAGGAATTCGCTACCCATATACAAGCGAACTATGCGCATTTTATTGACAGTTGCATGACTGAACTGAAACCGAATATTTCTTCTACGGTGGCATTCGGAACACGGTGACTGCACACTGGAGGTCCGGATAAAGATATGCGGTTCAGCGCGTCACGGTACATCTACTTATTCACCAATGGTGTCCAGAATGTTTGAGGAGTCCCATAAAATGATGGAACGAGCTTGCCTTGTAAATACGACTCAAGATTATGGAGGTGGTGTCATGGTAAGCGACTGGTCCTGTTGGACAAAACGGGTCCTCTCATAATGCTGAATTTTCGCGTGTTCTCCGAGGAATATATGAGCATTGTTGCCGCTCAAGCCAATCCTAAACTGCTGACTTTCAAACCCGGCAGGTGAGGTATGTATCGCGGACCACAGTGCTATATTCCCTCGGGCAATATCTGTTCAGCAGTGTTCAGCAAGAATACAGGGATTTGCACCATCATCCATGGGCGTACCAAAGCACACATCCGAACCCCACTGAATACATATGGGATATGTTAGAAAAACAGATCCCGGAGCAAAGTCCTCTACCGTTAAATATGGTACAGTTGATGGACTGTCTGGTGAAAGCTTGGCTTGCTGCAGACGTAGATGCAATCCATCACCTTGCAGAATCCATGACATATCATCGGAAAAGAGCTATAATTTTAGCTAAAAGAAGTTCAAACCGGTATTGGATAAGAGTTTCTTACCAAGCGGGTTGTATGTTAACAATTCTGTCAGACTGAAAAGTGTTCCTAATAAGGTTATAAAGTTTTCTTATTTCTGGGGAAATATATGCATCTAAGTTATTATGCAGAATGAACATCAGTAATTAAATAGAAAATTTGAAATCAAGTATTTGGAAATATGTCTTTGATTTGCAATGCGCAAATTTTACCGACCTGTACCACGTGAGAACTTTCTCACTCAAAACATTGTATTAGTTTATTGAGTGTCTCTTAAATAACTTATGGGACAATATTGCAACACAAGTATAAATGTTTTGCGGTTTATTAAACAGACCAGCATCTAGAAAAAAGCTTGGGATCCCTCTAATTCATTATGCCATTGGTCCTCGCTCGAATGGCCCGTACGAATCAGTAACAGGCTGGCCTACCCTGGGAAGTGAAAAAATGTAATTAATTAATAAAGCCAGTTAGCACATTCAGATTCAGAAAGACCCAAATGCCTGTCTTAATTATTATGCAGAATGAGAAGCAGTATTCAAATGGAAAAATTAGTAAAAAATAATTGACAATTTTTTTTTATTCTTTGCTTTTATGTAGCACCACGTGAAAGCTCTTTCATTTAGAAAACATTTTGTTCGTTTACTGGCCTTCATTCAACAGCTCATTTGATAAATTAAAATGCGAGTATAAAAGTTTTTCGGTTACATTGCACAGAGAAGCACTTCGAGAAAGGCTGGGGACCCCTGAATTCGTAATGATTTTCATTTCTAAAAAAATATAATTACAGGGCAAACTTTAGTGAAAACTATTGAAATACACTATCTACCAACAAGTAATTGGACACCTGTGATAGCAAAGAAAAACGAAGTTTATTCACCTTCAATAGTTGGTGGTGCCTCCACGAGCAGCGATTACAGCTGCTACCCTCCGGGGCATACTCTCAACCAGGCGTTGTACTATGGCTAGCGGTACTTTCTTCCACTCGGCTTGGAGAAGACAGTTCACTTCCTCCACCGATTTCGGACAGTGAAGGCCCCCCTTAATTCGACGCTCCAACTCGTCTCAGAGATGATCGATAGGGTTAAGGTCCGCGTTCTGCGCTGGCCAGTCCATTCGATTAACCCCATTGTCACCATACCAAGACATGGTGGACCTCGCAACATGACAGGGGGCATTGTCATCCTGAAATGGGCATTGTCATCATGACAGGGGGCATTGTCATCCTCCCGCTCCTCATAAAAATTTTGTAAAATCTACAGTTTTCAATTTAGGACAACCAGATTTGGTATACTACTTATGGTTATCTAACTTAGACGGTACACGGTTTTTGGATGGGGTCGGGGCCAGGGTCAAGGTAGCCCCATGCAAAATTTTCGTAAAAAGTTCCGTTTTTTACTCTTAAGAATACCCTATTTACGTTCTAAGGCGCTCTTTGGCCCTTCGAGGGCCTTGCACCATGAACCATCAACCAACTAACTAACCAACCTACGGTCTAAGTTAGGGACTGTAGATAACAATAAAGTGCAAAAATATGCGTTTAATGGTGTATTAAAAACACAAATCAATATAGTTTAGCTTTCACTACCAACGAGCGGCTTATCAGAAATAAATATAATGTAATGTAAATAGAGAGTTCCAGATATTCAAAATTCAAAACGGTAAGAAAAAGATGATCAATGCCAATCTGAAGTCGTACGCATGCGACATCACATAGGTGCATTGCATTTCTGTGTCGCGGGATTAACAGAAGCACACGCCAGATGTACGGCAGTTTTATAGATGGCTCCTAGAAGGTAAGTATTCCCATTCCTTTTTCTTTCTTTTTGTTTCGCAAAATTAAATTAACTAAATCAAAAAATTTAAAATAAGTTTACTGGAAAATTGCAGGAATATCTTTTTCATTCATTAACTTTCAGCCGCTGAACTTGGTGATTCCACAAATAGTAATATGTACCTGGCAAATAACTGGTATCCCTGCTAGTACAAATTATATTAATGATTTATTTGCGTCCAGTTCAATCTAGTATGTCCATAAGAGCGTTTGGGGCGGTATGAAAAATACATTTCAACGTTTGCCGCTACGGCGGCGGAGTGATCTAGGCGCTGGCTTCTGACCACTTGTCGAGAAGGATCCTGGTTCAAATCCCGGTGAATCATGGACGCTGTGCTTGATTTCTGGCACTGGCTGCCCCCCTTCCCAGGAACCAGTGGCCCAAAATTGGGAATGTCCAACTGCTTATAGCCCGCTGAATTGATCACGGTGGTCGTTGCCCCCCCCAAAGATTGCGACGTGTCCATTGCTATTTGTTGTGGACCGTACAAAAAGTATGTTTTTGATATCAAGGTGTCCACTTCCATGTAGACTGGCCATAAAATGTTAGGGGACCGTAGCACTTTCGCTTTCACCTTGTCAGCGCTTCGGTATATGGTTGAAGTATACGCATATATAGTTGGGCCATTTCAGCACGTAGTTTGGTTTATATAAAAAATTAAGATAATGTTACATTTTTACTCAGCTACAACACATTAATCCCAAAGGTTATTTGTTTAAATCTTTAATCCGCCGTGCTCATATTCACAACGTTAACATAACATGTCAAGTTATTAATGTTGCAGTTTTACCCTGTCACAAAACTTTAGTTACAAGAACTTAGGCGTAAACATTTTTTAGGAATTTTTATTCCGACATATTCATAAGGTTTCGATAACATGCCAAGGTTATGGTACTGCGTTTTGACAGAGGCACAAAAATTAATAAACAGGCCTTAAGCCTTTTTATCAGTTTTCAATCAACCGTGCTCATATACATAAAATTTTCAGAGAAAGTCAAGTTTACTGTGTTGCGCATTTACTGGAGTACAAAACTATAAACAGCCATTAACTTTCACCCGCTGAACTTGGTGATTCCTCAATTCATCCATTAACAAGTCTTTTAAGTGATTGTATGCTATGGTCATATTGATAATGTTTGATGTCAAGTCACGTTAATGATGTTGCACTTATTAAAGACTTAAAAAGGTGTAGAGGCTAGTAATTATTATTTGAAGTCTTAGTAAAACCTCATTTTTAACTTGACTCGTCATGAAATCCTTGTGAATATGGCATTTATTTTATTTTGTACATTTTACAAAGCGTATGCATTTTTTTGGCATTTGTTTTATTTTGTGTTGTACTTGTTACATAGCGTTTCGCATTTTTGTAATGCTTGTGACTTGTGATTGCATTTTGAATTTTTATTTGTTTCACACTTTGGATTGCATTTTCAATTTTCATATGTTTCACATTTTGGATTACTTTTTGACAATTTATGTTTTTGACATGCTATTTTGAAAATTTTGCCTTTTTTAATTTTGCGTTGTGTTTTACATTCTTGCATCTTCGGCGGAATTACATTCTTGAAAAATTCAAATACAAGTTAGTAAAATTTATAAATCAATTAGTGAGAAATACCAGCACATTTTAGTAAAGGGTAGAATTATATGAAATTCCTCTTAAAATGTCCAGCATGTTAACATTGTCTCTGTGCACCAAAGAAGTTCAAATTCCTTTTTATCTTGCCAGCGTTTCTCTTCTGGGTGGATTTGTTGGAATCTGTGCTATCACTCTTTCGATTTTAGCCATATTTGTTCTCTGCTCTTTCGCAATGTCACTGATTATTTCGTACAGTCACAGTTTTTTCTCTCCCAGAATTGTATTCCAGCGTCTGTCTAATCTTTCAAGTTCGTTTTGTGTTCTGGGAAAGCTAAATAAATTGTTTTCACTAACCGACCAAATTGTTGGCGGGAACAGCGGAGGTCTTCTGCTTGGTTTGTTTCTTCTGCTTTAACGAAATTTTCCAAGAACATAATTTTCCTCAAACCACTGAACTACAGAATCTGCATATTCTAGTAAAATTGATTTCACATCTTCAAAAGAAGCTGGAATTTCATCAGATGAAAAAAATGGGAGTGCTTGCAAATGTCTGACTTTGAGAGCAAACTCACTGTTTTCCTTATATTCCAAGGCTATGCCAGAGGATGAATATTCCTCAGCACATTTTTTTCCGAGATAAGACCAACAACATTTGTGTGGGCTGCTTCCAAATTCCTTTTTAGCAGCATTATAACGGTAGCTATTTCAAATTCTATTAGTATGCGTATATTGTTTTGCAAGCTGAATATCATAGTCTGATGCATAGTCTTGTAAATCCTACAAAAATACTTTATAATAGTATTATATTATTTATACTTGCTGGAAAGTAACCCATAAACTAGTGGGGCAAGTCTGTGCATCTCTGGATTCGTTTCAACTATAGCATGAATGGAACATAATTGCCTAAAAAGGGTTGGACAAGTTTCAAATGTCCCATCCATAATCCAGAGGGGTGCTTCTTTAAGCTTTCGTAAATTATTCTCTGTTAAAAATAAAATAATTCTTTGATGTCCAAATGCGCTATCTCTGCCAAGAAATTATCCATATTAGGCATGTAAGCTGCATTTACTGTAGCCATTGACGTTGTCACGGTTTGAATAATTTGTGCAGGGCATTCGTCCGTATTTCTCGCTCGTTCTTTTATTTGCGCTCTTGCAACAGCAACATCACTTTTCTCCGATCTTGGTGCATGATTATGTGGTTTCTCATTGCGCATCCTGTGTTCATCTTCAATAAGAATAGTACTAGCAAAGCCAGTACAATTTCCATAATTTCTCTCAATACAGTGACAATACCGTAAATCACCTCGCACTCTGTTATGGCAAAATAAATACCCTTTCCATTTCAGCAAATCATTTTCTTTTTGTGAGTTAACTATTTAAGTTGCATTCTTCATCTGTATAGTGCCTTCGGAAAACAATGGACTTTCTCTTTCCAAAATATTTAGAATGATATATTTCCACTATTATCACTTGACAACGCACAACAAAGGTTTCAACAAGCACGTTCTCTGTTCTCCAGTCAACTATGAACTAATGAGCAACCATCCAATAAAACACTCAGAATACAGACAATCACGTGAAGCTTGTTCCTCCAATTAGGGTTTAAGCGAAGTTCAAGATTTTCGTACCTGCGGTCACAAGACGTGGTTAATTTTAAGGATCGGCATCTTATCTTTTGTTTTTCCAAAACGCAGAGGTACATGTATGTCACAGCTGGGACGCTCCATTCGGGGGATCAACAGATGCGAAGAACCCGGGAACCAGGTTCCGGAGGCGGTAGCAGGCGCGGACTGGGCAGCTGTACTCTGGGCCGGTAGGCGTCATGCTAATTCTCAAAAATAAATTTTAAATTTTTTTGTGTTGCACCATGTGTATGAAAGAAAATTGTTATACTGAAAAGACAATTTGTTTACCCCGTAACATATTAAACGAAACCTACGTCCCTACGTGCCAAATGATCTGGAAGCCAAAAACAGTTTTTCATGCAACACCTTCCCCCGACTTTCTAAGTTCAGATCTGTCTCGTTCGACTTATTTCCTGTACCGCCCCTCTCTTTCGCTAATTGCAGTTAATTGCCGTGAAATTGGTGTTTTACGTTGGGGTGTATTACCGCCTGTCCTCAAGACTATAGTGAAAGCGGTGAACCCCAGGGGAAAAGTATTCCATCAAAAGCAACAAAAATCCAATGCGAGAGCAAAACTTTGTTCGTTGGCATTACATCCAAGCAATTTAGGCGAAGTAGGAAGTGTGTTTTTCTACTACGACACCAGAAGATTGTCGCGAATGCTCAGGCAATTACGATACAGATGTGTCCTTAAGACTTCTCTTTCAAGACGTCCAAAGGCCGACACTAGGGGATGGGGAGGGATACAGTGTGGATGCTCTTTTTTGTTGCAGTTAGAAATTCTTAAGCTCATTTTTCCTTAAAACTTTGCTGGTTACCAGTAAGTACTGTCTCATGCCTCAACCCTTGCACAGATTTGTTGTTTTTGTTTTCGTTCTTTGAGTTAACAGCGGGAAAATATCTGAACTGCGTTGTTTCAGTTGGAAATACATTTTTTTACTTCAGCAACAGGGCTTCACGTATAATTGCAAAATACTTCGATAGAATAAACATACCTTACATAAAGAGTTTGTATGAGAAAATAGATTAATAATAAGGAAAATATTCTAAAACCAAAAAAAAAAAAATTGCGGAACCGAAAAAGCTAGGTAGAGGAAACAAAAGGCTCTAAGAAAACGTTCATATTTAAAGAAACCTGTAGTCGCTTAATGAGTAAGTGGTATAACTCAATACAAAATCATGTGCTGTATTTGAAAAAGAATTAGAAGCAAGTAGGCATCGTGACTGTCCACAGTTTCCCCTTTTCATCCTGTCGACATTACAACCACCACAAAAAAGAAAAGAACAAAAACATAAGAAAAACACCCATACAAAGTAAAATGCCCAAAACATAAAAAGAAGTAACCACACAAAATGAAATGCCCAAAGCATTAAAAAACCTGCAACCACACGAAACAAAATACCCATAACATGGTAAGAAATTCTGTTTAAAGTACAATGAAGGTATACGACAGGAGAAATATATGTTTTTAAAACTTAATACAAGTGTCAAAACTGAAATAAAAATAAAGAAAAAAGAAATGTTCCAAATTTCATTGTTACTTTAGATATTTTGACCTGTTGACATTTCGTAAATTGTACTTGCACTCGGTCAAAAAATATTACTTACAAGGACTCTTTAGTAACTTTTAGTCGCTGTGGTCGTACTTATAAGGTTTGCATAACAAATCAAGTTAATAATGTCGCGCTTTCACTTACCGTCTCCCGCTAAGTTAGAGTTTCATGACACAAAATTTGGTGGTTCTGAACTGAAAAATAAAGATTTTAAGAAAATTTTGTATGTGGGGGTGGGGTCTTACCCCGGGCCTTGATCCGTTCCAAAAACCTTCTACCGTCTAAGTTAGAGTACCATGAGATAATATACAAAATTTGGTGGTTCTAAATTGAAAACTATAGATTTTACGAAAGTTTGTGTGTAGGGGGAAGGGTAACCACCCTTGTCCCGACCCGTTCTGAAAACCGTCTAAAGTTTAATTTAGAACACCATTATATAGTATAACAAAGTTGGTAGCACTAAATTGGAAACTTTAGTTTTTACGAAAGATATTTATGGGCGGAGGGACTCTGACCCCGTGCCCGACACGTTCCGAAAACCGTCTACCGTCTAAGTTAGGGTACCAAGAGAGAGTATGCCAAATTTGGTGGTTCTAAATTGAAAACTGCAGATTTTACGCGTCATTTTTATGGGGAGCCTTTACCCCCGGGCTCCAACTCCTTCCAAAAACGGTCTACTGTCTAAGCTAGAGTACCATGAGATAGTATACCAAATTTGGTGGTTCTAAATTGAAAACTGTGGATTTTACGAAAAAGTTTTTATTAGGGGGGGGGTCTGACTCCCGGGCTCCAACCCCTTTCAAAACCCGTCTGGCGTCTAAGTTAGAGTACCATGAGATAGTATACCAGATTAGGTGGTTCTGAATTGAAAACTGAAGTTTTTAAGAAAATTTTGTATGGGGGCTCTGACCCCCCCCCCCGAGCCTTGACCCGTTCCAAAAACGGTCTGCCGACTAAATTAGAGTACCATAAGATAGTATACCAAATTTGGTGGTTCTAAGATAAAAACTGTAGATTTTACGAATTTTTTTATGAGGTATGTGCCCGACCCCGCGAGCTCCAACCCCTTCCCAAAACCGTCTAGCGTTTAAGTTAGAGTACCATGAGATAGTATACCAAATTTGGTGGTTCTAAATTGAAAACTGCAGATTTTGCGAAAAAGTTTTTATTCGGGGGGTCTGACCCCCCGGGCTCCAACCCCATCCAAAAACCGTCTAGCGTCTAAGTTAGAATACCATGAGATAGTATACCAGATTAGGTGGTTCTGAATTGAAAACTACATAGAAATGTTATTTTACTGAAGAATAAAGGCAATTTTGAAATGTAGTTTTTAAGAAAAATTTATATGTGGGGGGATCTGAACCCCCGTGCCTTGACCCGTTCCAAAAACGGTCTGCCGTCTAAGTTAGAGTACCATAAGATAGTATACCAAATTTGGTGGTTCTAATATGAAAACTGTAGATTTTACGAAATTTTTATGAGGGTGGCTCCGACCCCCCGGGCTGCAACCCCTTCAAAAAACCTTCTAGCGTCTAAGATAGAGTACCATGAGATAGTATACCAAATTTGGTGGTTCTAAATTGAAAACTGTAGTATTTACGAAAAAGTGTTTATTCTGGGGAGGGGGGTCTGACCCCCGGGCTCCAACCCCTTCCAAAAACCGTCTAGCGTCTAAGTTAGAGTACCGTGAGATAGTATACCAGATTAGGTGGTTCTGAATTGAAAACTGTAGTTTTTAAGAAAATTTTGTATGTGTGGGACTCTGACCCCCGGGCCTTGAACCGTTCCAAAAACGGTCTGCCGACTAAGTTAGAGTACCATAAGATAGTATACCAAATTTGGTGGTTCTAAGATAAAACCTGTAGATTTTACGAAATTTTTATGAGGGGGGGGGGCCCGACCCCGCCGGGCTCCAACCCCTTCCCAAAACTGTCTAGCGTCTAAGTTAGAGTACCATGAGATAGTATACCAAATTTGGTATTTCTAAATTGAAAACTGTAGATTTTACGAAAAAGTTTTTATTCGGGGGTCTGACCCCCCGGGCTCCAACCCCTTCCAAAAACCGTCTAGCGTCTAAGTTAGAATACCATGAGATAGTATACCAGATTAGGTGGTTCTGAATTGAAAACTACATAGAAATGTTATTTTACTGAAGAATAAAGGCAATTTTGAAATGTAGTTTTTAGGAAAATTTTATATGTGGGGGGATCTGAACCCCCGTGCCTTGACCCGTTCCAAAAACGGTCTGCCGTCTAAGTTAGAGTACCATAAGATAGTATACCAAATTTGGTGGTTCTAATATGAAAACTGTAGATTTTACGAAATTTTTTATGAGGGGGCGCCAACCCCTACCAAAAACCGTCTAGCGTCTAAGTTAGAGTTTCATGATACCAAATTTGATGGTTCTGAAATGAAAACTAGATTTTACGAAAATTTTGTATGTGGGGGGGGGGGGCTCTGCTCCCCGGTCCTTGACCCGTTCCAAAAACTGACAACCGTCTAAGTTAGAGTACTATGAGATAGGATACCTGATTTGGTGGTTCTGAATTGAAAACTGTAGATCTTACGAATATTTTGTGTATGGGGGGCTCTGACCAACTGGGCCCCTGACCCGTTCCAAAAACCGTTTACCGTCTAATATTTTTAGTGCCAAAGAAAAACGTAATATTCCTGCCCTGTCTGCGTGTCCAAACTTTATAAATTTGATCAGGGAGCAAGACGTTCGAAATCGTACGTTTTCCTGCATTCGTTTTGTATGTAACCAAAATACTGTAAACGCGACGAATTGACGCAGTCGACGAATTGACGTAGTCGACGAATTTGTCCGCGACGAATTGACGCGCGACGAATTGACGCATGCGACGAATTGACGCAGGCGACGAATTGACGTAGTCGACGAATTGACGCACGCGACGAATTGACGTGGCACCCTTAGACTTGATTTATTTATCACATTCTGTAAGTCAAACTCCTACCTCAGAAAAAGTAAATCAACTTGTTTATCTTGTTTTGACCGCCCATGTAAGTCGAAATTTAATTTTACATTATACTTGTTTCCCATATTACAAAATGCGAATCTACCCATTTCCAAGTCACTTTTTTTAAAACACTATATCACAAGTTCTCATTAAATTCTTGAATTATGTATTTATTTAAAAGTAAAATACTGAATGTCAAGTACTAGCATTGTGCAACACTGAAGGGAAAGAAAACATTAAAAAAAAGAGATCCAAAGAAAGCTATCCACAGAAACTGTAAAAATTATATTCGTCCAATATTTTTTATTAACCTGATATTATCTAGTGTATACGTGTTGGAAAAAGATTATTACTCAGACACTGTTTAAAATTTTCTTCATGTGGATTTATAGTACATTGTAATTAACCTGCATATTTGTTATGATTGTTTTAATGCTGTATTTAAACATCTCTTTCATGCAACATTTTATTAAGTCAATGAATTTCTTATAGTTTTACGTACATTCTCACATTAATTGACGCATTAGAAAATAATGTACTTATTATAGATTCCTTTATTATATATGGACTTTGTAAGTCCAAAAAAGGAGGAATCACAAATACACAAAATATTCAGTTCTCACAATGAATTTGAATTTCTGTCTTGCTGAAACATAATCTGTTTTGACAGTTGTTATGATGAATAAATCTTTAGAGAAGACCTCTCATTAAGAAAAATGCAGTGTATCCTAAACTATACCCAATAGTTTTGCTTTATAATATGTGCTACTTTCAAAACAACTGAGCAAACAAAATTTTATTTTGCAGATATTGAAGTGTAGATGTGGTTTCTCGGATATATTTGTATTAATATGCCACACATGTTAGTTCATGTTAGTTTCTTTTTTCCAAAACTGATGCACACAAAACTCTCTCCAACTACAATGTATATTTAATATTATGCCTCACAATATATTTAATATTATGTCTCATCCACTTTGTAAGCAGAACTTGTTATAACTGTTATTTGCTGGTTATTCTTCATTAGTTTGGAACGAACTAATACTGTAGTATCTTTGCCGCCGAGGTTAAAACTTTAGTAATGTTTTCAAAGAAATTAGCTATATTGTTGCCGACTTATTCCATCCAGTAACATTGATTGTTAATACCAAAGGAGATGGATACTTCCAGCAAGACAATGCCCTAATTCGTAATGCGCATATGGAATTCCAATGATTTGAGTAACATCATGGAAAACGTTTCCCGCTACAATGTCATCCTAAATCACCAGATAGCAAACAAATAAAGGCATAGTGTAAAGTCAAAAGGGACATTTGACAGCTGGATCAACTACCATCAAATATCTAAGAGCTGTAAGTTGAAATGCATCGCATATGAGCTAATGTACCCAAAGTCAATAGCATACGTTTTCTAGAACCCATATCAGTGAGACGTTAAGCACTATTAAGTGCAAAACATCGTATAAAGAGGTGGTCATAACAGTTTTGCGACTTAGTATATAAATAACATACACTGCTGGCCACCCAAAATGCAGCACCAAGAAGGACACGAGATAGCAAAGCCAGATTTACTGGACACATAACAACAGATACAAAGATGAAACGAATGAGCTTACAGGCCTATGCAACTTGCGGAAAACGCAGACATCAGTAGTTCGTGTGGCACCCATGGCTGGCAATAACGGCCTTTACACGCCGCGGCATCGAACGAAAGAAGCTTTGGATGTGGGCTCGGAGTATGTCGGTCCAAGCTGCTTCCACACATTGCCATAGTTCATCAGGCGTAGCCGCGGGTGATGCTTGCTGTGCCACTCGGTTGCCGATCAGCAACCAGACGTGTTTGATGGGAGACATATCGGGAGAACAGGCGGGCAACGGCAGCAGTGACACATAGTGGGCCATGAAGAATTGTTGCACGATGCGAGCCACTGCAGGCATGCATTGTCCTGGTGAAACCTGGCCGCTGGCAGGTCCTGCAGGTAAGTGAGGACTACAGGCTCCAAAAGGTCGGAGATGTAGCGGTGGCTGTTAAGTGTACCGGCGATGCGTACCAGAGGTGTGCGGGTGTCATATATAGTTGCGCCCCAAACCATAACGCCAGGCGACGGACCGGTATGGCGATGAATAATTCAGACTGCATACAATCTCTCGCCGTGGTGCCACCACATGCGGATACGACCATCGTGGTGTTGCAGACAGAAGCGCGATTTGTCGGAAAACGCAACGTCGTGCCATTCCCTTGTACAGGTGCTGCGTTCAACGGCAAATTGACGCCGCACTCGCCGGTGGTGTAACGTTAATGGTCATCGGAGCAATCGGCGCCGTGCGACAAGTTCCCGCTCTTGCAGACGACGTCGAACGGTACGTGCTGACACAGGTTGTTGCGCAACACACTGTAATTCCTCCGCTAACGCTCGTGATGGGGCGGTGAGAGCCGCCCATGCCCGCCGCATAACATGCCGGTCCTCTCGTTCGGTGGTGTGTCTCGGCTGCAGCAATCACTCACATCGGTCCGTCCGTCCCTCCTGTACCCACTGAATCCATACTCGCCTCACTGTGGCTGGATGTCGTCGCCCACGGGCGCCGATGTCTCGTTACGATAAACTGCTGTCCCCATAAGCCACTATTCGTCTTCTGTCGAACTCCGAAACGTGCTAGAATGACTGCCGTATTCTGCGACGAGGCATCAGGAATCTTCCCACGCACAAGTCCGGCAGCACAACACAGGTCCACTACTTACACCTCACTTTCTGTGCACTCATCTTATACTGCTTCTCGGTGGCGTGCCGGACGCAAATGATTTTCATATGCCCTGCAGTGCTAATCGTTTGCATGTCGTCTCGCGGGCAACCCATGCGGCGAATTTCAGGCCAATCTGATGCTTCCTTCTTGGTGTTGCATTTTGGGTGGCCAGCAGTGTAGCTACAAACAGTCATTTAAGATCACACTTCAGTTTTTTCCTGTTTTTCTGGAACGGGGGATAATTATCTACTGAAAAGACACATTTCTTCTTCCACTCACACATGCATGTCAAAGCGAGATCACAAAGCCGCACTTGGATAATAGTTTCAAAGAATGGTAAAAATCTTATGTCATGTTACATCAGGGCTCCTAATGATTATAAAGGAATGGTTTCATTACTCGGGCAACTTTCCTAAATTAGTATGCATATATGTGAAAAATTCAGACCAGAGGTCCTGCCTAGCAAATTACTTATATTTGTGCAACCATATTTTTCTTGTTCAGTACCGGACAAATCTGGACATAATTTAACATGATTGGGAAAAACGTCCTGACAGTTTTTCAAAGTGTTATAATCAAATTATAATGACACTATTATAAATTATCAAATCATTCATAGAAGTAAATCGTATCGTCACCATAACTCATACATTTATGCAGCTAATAATGATTACTGTTAATTAGCTTTATTAGTTTACATTGCTGATGTTAGGCACGAGAAAAACGAACGTCGAGAAGTCAAAAGCGTAAATATCATAGTCAGTAATGGGTTACTGAAACGTTTTTCTGGCGACATCTAGTACCACAGAAAGCTACCAATATATTTTTACTACTAATGCCAATAGCCATGAAATCATCCTAAATCCTAGAAGAAACTCAACGAATTATTTAGCATTATTTTTTCCTGTTTAATAGTGTAGTCTACAGCAGCAGCAGCTATTTTAAAAACACAGAAATATTTCAGCTACATCTTTGAATATTTATTCACGATCTTTACCAAATATTGTATTCCATTTAGTGCTTTCAATCGGTATTTTATGCAAATATTAACTTTTAGATATCAATTTAGACAATACTTTTCACACTCTATTGAAGATGATACTATTCTCATTTAGTCGAGTACGACGTTTTATATCCTTTAGTTTGTGACCCTCAACGTCTCCCAATCTCAATCAGCCCATGTCCACCCCAGCGTTCATTTCGCTTGTGTCCTGACAACATGTTCTTTTTCGTCCTCGTCTTTTCGTTCACTCTGCCTTTCCAAAAATATCTTTATTTAATGACTCCTATCACATCACATGACAAACGTAAATGAGCTGCAGTCTGATAATGTTTCCCTGAAGTGAGATTTCTGGTTTGATATGATCTAGATCGTTGTCGATAATCCCTGGTATCCATGGTATTCTTAACAATCTTCTCCAGCACCAAAGCTCAAATGCATCAATCCTACTTTGGTCAGTTTTTTATTACATTGATAATGATGTCGTTCTAAAACTGTGTGTGAAATCCGGACGTCGTGAAAAGTCCAGGTTTCACAGCCATATGTTGCTATGGGAAACACAATACAATGAGTCAGTCTGAATCTTGTGGTGACTCTGATTTCTCTAATCTTCCGTAGTTGATGTAAGTTAAGTATCGTGCAACAGTCTGATAGAATTCGCCGCGTGATATCACGGCCACACTGTCCTGTCATATTAGGATCAGTCATTCAATGTAATCTGGCGATTTTTGGTAATAGTTGTAGTGGGCTGGCAGTTAAATCAGATTGCCCTTTTGTGCTCTTACCATGTAGCTACGTATGGCTTAGTGGTAAGCGAGTCAGACTGTCAATAGAGGGTCGTCAGGTCCAATCCTGGGCCCTCAGGTTCAATCCTGTGTTGATCTTCCAGAAATGGTGCGATTTGTTAACAGTTGCTGAATATCCGCAGTGCATCGGACGAGTATGTTAAATGACGGCCCCCAGGTTGGATCTCCCAGTTACGTTGGGTATCCATTCCTACTCCCCCTGACTTTCTCTTACCCCTCTATGAACAACATAGCACTTGTACTGTGGCGCCATCTACTCTCCATTCTCTCACTTGCAAACTGTTCTGTCAAAGTCGATAGACTTGCCCTCACTCCTTCCGTTTCTGTTCCATGCCCGAAAAGCAGACCCGCAGTAGGTGGGTTGGGCCTAAATCTTATCTGTAGACGGAAGTCCTACACCAACATGCCTGGCTGTCTCTCACAGGATGTCTCTGTCTGTGTTCTTCCTACCTCATTTGTAAAATACATTTTTCTGTTCCGCTGGGACCGTACTTCCGTGCGAAGCCAGAAATATTTTCAATCGTTGTCGTACTATGTTGCAAAAATTACTTTAATATTTATTTTATTTTGCATTCACTTCTATTTTCTTACGATGGATTTCAAAACTTCCATTTTCGTCGAATTAGTCCTCGAAATAAATTCTGTATACACCCTGCTCACAAACGTAAAGATCAATAACTGCTGTATCCCATACCTGAATGGAGTTTAATACAGAAAATAAAGATTTTGTTAAAATGATGTAAATCTGGTTCGTCATATGCTGCGATTAAAATTTTTAAGCGAAGTGCATTTCACAAAATCCCGACTTTCCCATTTTGTGTAAATGGGATCCGTTTGCAGACCGCGAAAAACAGAGTGAGAGAAAATGTAAAATGGAAATGAGCCTGAAGTACAAAAGAAAAGGCAACAAAACCCGAACGACCTTTCGCAGAGAGATTCACCTCCCTTCAATATAAAATATACACAAACCAAATGCCAATAAACCGAAAGAACTCGAACGAAAAAAATACACCATAAAAATTCCAGCACTTTTTAAGAAACCGGTTTCTTGGATTTGTTAAGAGCAATGTCTTTTGATTACGAGAGCTCATAATTTCGGAGGGATAAAATAATATAACACCAGGTAGTCAAAAATGACGTGGGACTATAAAATATGTAGAATTGTTTTTAGTTATTTATGTATTGAATATTTTTTCGATCACTACAGTTTTTATTAATGTTAGTTCATCACCGGTGATCTTACTTTGATATGGAATGTCACAAACATAAACGAAATAATGTTTCGTCAAAGTGAAACACATGTATTCTAAAGAAAAGGTACAAGGTGTGATCAAAAATAAGGTGCATGTTTTTACCAAAGATAGAAATTTAATAGTAGATTTACACAAATTAATCTTATTCAAAATAATTCCCCTCAGCACCCACACTTATTCCAGCGGATCTACCAATGTTGGAAACACCAATAAATAAAAGTCCTGTTTCAGAATGGCGTTAATATCATCGTTACATTACGTGTGGTGTCGTCCACACACTCAAAAGTTTACCTTTCACAACTGTCTTAAGTTTCGGAAATAAGTTATCTCGGTGCTAAGTACTAGGAATAAGGCAGAAGCGTGAGGGAACCTCGGAGTGGAGTTACAGCAAAGAATTGGATCGTCAGAACAGTGTGACTTCAGAAGACCAGGAATGAACTTGACACTGACGTCATGTTCAATGTTTCGGTGAATATCGCTTGCACAGCACTAAATGACAAAACATTCTCAGCTGAATTTTCTCTGCTGGTGAGGCCTCGATTTCTCTGATCACAGCTCGAATTTGCATGGCGTTGCCATTGGTTAGCGTCGTTGATGGGTTTCTAATGCCAGATTTATTTTCGATGGAAGAAGCGCCATCTTTAAATCTGGAAAACCTCTTAAACACTGTCTTTTAGGTAGCAGAACTTCCACCACAAACAGTTGTCAGTTTTTCGTGCGTTGTTCTCACCTAATATCCAAGGTGGAAATATAATTTCATGTTTGCGCATTGCTCAAACTTCGACATCCCGATAGCGTTGAACAAACGAGAAGAACGCGCATACATCCTTTGCTTTCTGGAGGACGTTGGCATTTGCTGCAAAACCGGTTTCTGGCCAGGTTACACGTCTAAGGATTGAGGGGTTATTGACGGCTTACGTCAGACACTTCTCCTTTAATTCCTCAGCAACGGCAGCCTCATTCACCTTACTTCTTTTATAACCCCTCGTACTTTTCGTGAAATGTACTGCAATACAAGTATATTGGTTGAAGCAGGGATTTGGCAGTTAAAACAGTCGAGACCTCTTTTCAAAGAGCCGCCGAAGTGAGACGTTGGACAAGTGGGTTCAGAAAAAGGAAATTATATTGTTTCAGATTTCATGGATATCTTTCTTCTTTTTTCCTGAGATTAATTTCAAAGTACCACTGGTGTCCAACTGCGGTATACTCCGACGTGACACGTTTGTTCACATTTGTGATCGTGGCTTTGCTGGCGCCACTACGCGATATAGAATATTTTGCTCACTGAGGAAGTGTATATAACGTTCTATTTACGAAATCTCAGCAATTCCCTCGCGGTACGTTCCGGACGGGCTAATTTACGATTTGCAGCACGGGTTTTTAATTTTTAGGAGAGTTATATTCTCAGTTGCGTTCTCCAATCTTCCTCTGCCGCAAGGGGAGACTCAGGAGATGATATAACAAGAACACGCCGGTCTAAAACGTAGGTGAAAAACATATATAAAAAAGTAAAGAAATACATTTCAATTCAAGATAAATCAAAATAAAACGACGTAAGCATTACACATATCTGAAATCGCAACTACCTTATCATTTTTTTCAGTTCAGTTTACATATATCAATTCACTAAACTACGTAATAAAGACCATTTAAACCATCAAAGAATGTAATTCACTTTACGCAAGCGTGATGTCCATGTCTCCTAAAAGAAGCAAGTTTGGCAACTTCAACTGCATATTAAAAACCATCCAGGCAAATGAAAGCTATGTGCCTTGTTCGCCTCGCGTTGTATTATGGCATGGATGTTCGGTGATTGCGCACACGCAATAAATTGTTTATATTCATTTTTATATTGCTTAACAAGAAATCAGGCTGCAAGGGCTCAGGAAAATCACGAACGTTTCTATTATTAATGACATGCCTTACATAGTACGTTTAGTCTAAAACAGTGGTTCTCGAACTTATTAGCCTGTGGAACCCTTTTTCCTACAATGTCTAGCAATGGAACCCCTCTATAAAGACTATTTAAAAATTAATATACCTATATGCCTATTATTTCTCACTGATTTGAAATAAAAATAAAATGAAAAAATAAGCAATCAATAAAAAGGTTATATATACAAAAAGGTAATGTAGAGCCAAGGAAATTTATTCTGCCAATGATGCAAGAATTCAATAATGAAAAATAGTAATGTGATAAAGGGCTTAGCTTTTTATTGCCACATAATTCTTTAAAATTCGGTTCTATCGAAGAAAAATGTAATCTTGTATGGGGCTCTATATTCAGCTTATTCCGGGTTTTAGTATGTGTTGAGGCATACATAGAAAAGCATGTTTCCCACAGATAGGTTGTCGCAAATGGTAACAGTACTGACACACCTTTTTGCGATAATAATGGATATTCTCCCTTCAAACTGCACCAAAATTCTGTCATTGGCCCTGTTTTACAAAGAGATGTCACTGAAGAATCTGACGTCAGTTCAATACATATTTCATGTTCATCAGATAAAAAATAAAGGAGGTTTCTCATTTACAACAAATGAATTTTTAATCCATAATTCACTTTTTATTTTTTCGTGCTGCTCAATAGGAAAATAGTGACTCCTTGAATTGAGGAGATTTTCCAGATGTTGGGTGATTCTATCATATTGTTTGTTTCCATTTCTGAGTCCAACTCTGACAGAAAGTTTCTCACGGTTGAAAAGCAGTCAAGTTCGTGGCTGCAGACACAACTGGTCCAAAATTGTAGCTTTTTTTTTAAATGCCACAATTTTGTCTTAGTAGTTAATACATCAATTTGCTTTCCTTGAAGTGCAAGATTCAGTTCATTCAGTTTTGAAAAAATATCAGATGGATAAGTCACTCGAAATAACCACTCTCTATCATTTAATCGATCTTCTAAATAAAAGTGGTTATCTATGAAGAAAGCATGCACTTCAGCTGGAAGATCAAAAACCCGTTCCAATATTTTACCTTGAGATAACCACTTCACTTCCACGTGTAAAAGCAATGACGTATGCACACTTCCCATATAATCGCACAAGATTTTAAGCAATCTATTATTCAGAGGACGAGCTCTTATGAAATTTATCATTTTACCTACTTCATATAGGGCGCTTTTTAGATGGAAAGGCAAATTTTTCGCAGCAAGAGCTTGCCTTAGAAGCATACAGTGACTACTGGTACAGTACAATCATTTTGATGCGTGCGACAATACCAGATGTTTTTCCCACCATAGCTTTGGCACCATCTGTACAAATATCAACGCAATTTTCCCAAGGAATTTCATTTCCTTCAAAGAAGGACTTTAAAATATTGAAGATCTATACTGCAGTTGCACGCGCTGTTAGCGGCTTGCATAAAAAAATCTTCTGTTAGAGATGCTTCATGGTCCCTATAACATACTAACATTTCATCCAAATCGAAAATTTTTACGTAAGTTGTGACGCATACTGCGATGGAAGTGATTCCGCTCCTATGTCCTGACATTTGACACCCATTTAGCCAATTTTCAATAGGGTTTGTCCCCAGGTGGTCCCCTACTACATACTAGAATTTAATCGAAATCGAACCTTTTTTACGTTAGTTATGACGTATATGAGCAGTGGAATGGATCCCGCTTCGACGTCCTGACTTTTGACCCCATTTCGTTCACTTTCAATAGGGTTCCTTCCCAGTGTTCTCCTACCACATACTAAAATTGATCGAAATCGAACGATTTTACGCAAGTTATCGTGCGGACGAACATATGCACACAACGCCTGACGTAATGAGGCAGATCAAAATCGCGACCATCTGCTCGCAAGCGTGCGACGTCATAAAACCTTTATAGGATCCACATACAACGCGTGACGTAATGAAACAGATGGCGTGACTGCGCGCCAACATTTAAAACGCGAGATTGTGAATCATCAATTTTGAAGCGAAAACAATAGAAAGTTTTTTCCCAAAATTGCACAGAAGAACAGTTGCATGCATGAAGGACACATTTTTCTAGAAACTGACCATATTTTGTTTCTTACATTCAGGCCATGCTGGCCAGAATTACGGGATTGTCAAAAAGCATTACTGCATAAGTTTCTATACATAATACACAGTACAAGATTTATTTTACATATATTGACTAGTTAGGTCTACATATAATAAGTTTTTTTTCTTATTTTTTAACCTCTTTCTTTGCTTTGAATATTTTTCATATATCCTTTACATCAATTTTTGGTTGCTTTTAATCGTTTCATTCTTTTTTACGGTTTCCATCCATAGGATGAAGAAGAGTATATGCTCCAGTTTTGTCCGTCCGTCCGTCGGCACGATAACTCGCGTTTCCATTGGAAGTATAGGAAGCAAAATTACTTTAAGTCCACCTTAAAGGAGCAATTCTTGCATGTATGTAAATTTTATTTTGAGAACGGCTACAAGGATTTTGATGAAAGTCGTTAACCTACCGTTTTCTGGTACTAGAAATCGATTTAGCTTGATTTCACTTTAGGAAAGTTCGTTTAGTGCGTTAAATAACCACCCCGAATTAACACGTTTTAGAGTCATGACGTCGTACCATTGATGTCATCCACGCTTATATATCTCATGACGTCACAACCTCGTGATTGATATGTTGGCGCGCGGTAACGCTGTCTGTCTCATTACGTCACGCGTCGTGTGTGTATCCTACTAAAGTTTAATGACGTCACACTCTTGCGAGCAGATGGTCGCGATTTCCATCTCTCTCATTACGTCACGTGTTGTGTCCGTATGTCCGTCCGCACGATAACTCGCGTAAAAATCTTTCGATTTCGATAAACTTTTAGTATGAGGAAGGGGAACACTTGGGAAGGAAACCTGTTGAAAGTGAACGAAATGGGATCAAAGTTCAGGACAAAGGAACGGGATCCATTCAACTGCTATTATGCGTCATAACTAGCTTAAAAAAATTTCGATTTCGAATAAATTTTAGTATCTAGTAGGGGACCACCTGGAGACAAGTCCTGTTAAAAATGGGCGAAATGGGGTCAAAGGTTAGAAAACAGGAGCGTGATGTATTCCGTAGCCCTTATGCATCATAACTTACGTAAAAATGCTTCGATTGCGAAAAAACATTTTCATGTTATTTCGGAGGTATACAGAACCGGTTCTGTTGAATGTCATTGAAAAGGGATAAGAGGTCAGGGCACAGGAACGAGATTTATTCCACAGCGATTATCCTCATAACTTGAGTGATAACTTGAGTAATGATTTCTGGTATGTTGGAAAGCGTATTATAATCAATGCATTGCATGATTTTACTAACTTGTTAATTTTCAGAGGACGTCTTCCTTGCATTCCACATAATATATAAGGAAGGACGGAGTTTGTGCTTACATGTCCATCTGCGAGAACTAATACCAATCTAACTTGTCGTATAATAGTGTCGGGTGCTGTATAGTATTATACCTTCTCTACCATAATTGGCAATCCCATGAATTACCGACGTAGATATTCGTGAGAGTCAACAAGATTCCGTTATACCTATTCTTTGGGGGAAGGGGTTATTATTACAAATGATATAAGCAAGAGAAAGTTATGATTTACCCAAAACAGTCCATCTCATCACAGAAATGAAGAAGCACATTATTTCATTTTACAACAGTTCAAACGTTTAAAGTATATTTGACAAAAACTTCTACAATTTTTAGTTATGCACAAATGATATCCTCAAACGGTATTTTCATGTTATTGTACGCAAATGATTTTTGCCGTTTTTTACCGGGATAGTGTTGTTTCCTTCATAGTAGAAACAATTACACTTTCATGTGCAACAATCACTCCTATGAAATCTACCTAAAGCAGCTAAAACTTTCAGAGAAAAATTCACTCGCCTACGAATTTCGCCATCTAACTTGTTCTGTCAGTCAAACAGACTTTTTAAATATACAAATTCATTCAGCTGATCAATATCTGTGTACTGGGCAAATGCGTTATTTACGGTGGAAGGGAGAGGGTTTGTGGTAATACACGTTCTGATCATGTGAGTAATAAAGATGTTTTGAAGATGTGTAATGTGAGGCAAAATATTGATACAAAAGTAGAGATACATATTTTTAGGTGGTTTGGCCAAATTAACAGAATGGGTGATCAGGTGCTAGCTAAAAGTATTTTTTCAGCCCAAGTGGCAGGAAAACATGCTAGAAAACAACGGGAGGAAGAGATTCAGGAATATAGGCTTCAGAAAAAGATTATGACGATGAAATTCAAATGTTCTTTTGTGCTACGTGTGATGGATATCGATGAACCTCGAGCTGTGTGCCAAGATTGTTGTAAATGGAGAAATTGATCAACAGTAAGTAAATTCTAGTTCCATCAGTTAAACGTTTACTTAGCATGACCTTTCTTTGTCGAGATAAATTCTGAATCTCAGAGAACAGCTTACTGGTATGTACGTAAAATTAGTTTTCGTGATCTCTCCTTTATTTAAAAGTAACAACTAGGCAAGGGTTTCCTTCGGCCTTTACTCATTGTGGGCAAAGTGCGATATTCAATGACAGATAAGTTCACCATAGGGTAAACTCCCAAATCAGTTTCCCTCTCAGATGTAAACCCCACAACACAGCATCGTCGTTGTACAGTGCCGGACAATTGCTAAGGACGGATGACAATAGCAACGGTAGCAACCATAAAATTGGAAGACAGGAAAATGTAGAAATTAGCATCAGTGCGGGATACAGTAAGACGTGTTGTGCGCATGCAAATTTTGGATTGCCGAACTTCTTCGTGACGTCATAGCGCTGATAAGAGATATAAAGGATTTGACGCGTATTGACCGTTGTTGTTCAAACGCAAAGTTGAAAGGGAAAGAATCAATTGACGAACTTGCAATTTTCAGTATGTCTTCCCGACATCACCTAGATGATTTTACGCGTGGCCGTATTATTGGCAAGATTGAAGAAGGGCGAAAAATAACAGATGTTGCCAGGTAGTTCGACGTAAGCCACAGTGTTGTTTCAAGGCTTTGGAAATCAATTCAATCAATAGGAGAGTGTAGCAAACGTCACGGGGGAGGTCGTGTTCGCAGTACGACACCTGCAGAAGATCGGTACATAGTGCTATCAACAAAAAGACACCGGCGCAGTACAGCTAGTGAGGTAGCAAATAAGTTTACGGCTGCTACTGGCAAGCGGATCTCCCGAAAAACTGTCGCCAGACGTTTGCATGGAGGAGGACTATACGCCCGCCGTCCTGTTGTGTGCATCCCATTGTACAGACGTCACCGTACCGCCCGTTTGCAATGGTGCCATCAACATCGCAATTGGACTGATAACGACTGGTCTGCTGTCCTCTTCTCAGATGAGAGTAGATACAGTCTATCGTCTGATTATCGACGACAACTGATCTGGCGTGATAGTGGTGCTGCATATTTTCCAGCAAACATACAGGAAAAGGACCGATATCCGACATGTAGAGTCATGGTATGGGCTGGCATCATGATCAATAGCGGTACGTCCTTCTATGTGCTTCCAACTGGGACTATGACTGGCCAACGATACATTAATGATGTACTGCTACCTCATGTTCGCAAGTTCCGTGGTTCTCTCGGTGATAGATTCATTTTCATGGAAGACAACGCAACATGTCATCGAACAGTCCCTAACCAGGAGTGTCTTGAGAGCGAGTATATTCAACGCCTCGTATGGCCAGCACGTTCTCCAGATCTGAATCCCATTGAAAATGTGTGGGATGCTTTCGGGAGGAGTCTTGCTGGTCGCCAATGCCCTTTAATAAACAAGGACGCCCTCATCCGTGCACTGACAGGGGAATAGGTTAAATTACCCCAACAGCTGCTTGATAATGTTGTGCAAAGCATGACACGATGTGTGGAATCTTGCATCGCCCTCCATGGTGGCTATATCCCGTATTGACATCTTACGCCGGAACGCCTGCTGACAGTAATTGCATTTTTTTCACGTTTACGTATTCTGCACAAAATGGCCTGTTTGTCCCTTAAACACGTTCCAAAGCCTTCTGGATTTCAGAGCACAATAAATTGTCTTTCTTGTAATGTGCTGGCATTCTGACATTATTTTGTTTCACTTGGCATCCTACCACACTTACTTTTTTATGCGCTATATAGCCGTTTATGATCTGTCCTTAGCAATTGTCCAGCAGTGTATTTTCTGCAAAGTTGGGTGAGTGAATTGGCAAATCATACTTTAGAAATGATCCTATAAAGTATGACCTTAAAAAACAGACCTTTAAAAAAATACAAATTTTAAAAATGAAAATCCGCTTTTGGTGTAAACATAAAATGAATGGTAAGTCATATACTACCCGAAAACTTGAAATTTACTTTCAAATTAACTGGAAACTTTCGACTTGGTCGTTCTGCTAGGTGTAGTGGTTAGCATACTCGGGCGCAGTCGGGAAGACGCGGGTTCGATTTAAACTCCAAGACGTCAAATTTTCAAGTTTTCAGATATTATCTGACATACCACCCATGCCATATTTACACCAAAAAACGGACTCACATCTTTAAAATTTGCGTTGTAGGGCATACCCCCGTATTGTATTAAAGATTTATCTGCTCCTGAGGGCAATCACGGGATATAATTCTTAAACTCCTGATTAGCTAAAGATAAATTCCGGTAGCTTCGACTAGCGAAACCTGTGATGGTTATATTCAAATTACACTGCTAGCCACCAAAAATGCGACACCAAGAAGGAAGCATCCGATTGGACTGAAATTCGCAGCATGCGTCGCCCGCAAGAGGACATGCAAACGATCAGCACTGCAGGACATATGAAAATCATTTGCGCCCGGCACGCCACCGAGAAGCACTATAAGAAGGGTGTACAGATGGCGGGGTGTAAGTAGTGGAAAAGTGTTGCACTGCCGGACCTGAGAGTGGGAAGCTTCCTGATGTCGCGTCGCAGAATACGGCAGGCATTCCAGCACGTTTCAGAGTTCGACAGAGGACGAATAGTGGCTTATCGCAAGAGCGTTTTATCGTAAAGAGACATCGGAACCCGCGTGGCACGTCATCCAGCCACAGTGAGGTGAGTATGGGTTCGGTGGGTGCAGGAGGGACGGACGCATCGACGTGAGCAAATTCCGCAGCGGCGGCACACCACCGAACGAGATGACCGGCATGTTGTGCGGCGGGCATTGATGGCTCGCACCGCCACATCAGGAACGTTAGCGCAGGAATAAGGGTGTGTTGCGCAAAAACCTGTGTCAGCATGCACCGTTCGACGTCACCTGCAGGAGCGGGGACTTGTCGCACGGCGTCCATTGCTCCGATTACCAATGACGTTACACCCCCAGTGAATGCAGCGGCAGTGGACCGTTTAAAGCCGCACCTGAACTACGGAATGGCACGACATTTTCTTCTCCGACGAATTCCGCTTCTGCCTGCAACACCACGATGGTCGGATTCGCGTGTGGCGGCACCTCAGCGAGAGACTGTATGACGCCTGCATTATGCACCGCCATACCGGTCCGTCGCCTGGCGCTATGGTTTGGGGTGCAATTGGATATGACACCTGCATCCCTTTGCTACGCATCGCCGGTACACTCAACAGCCACCGCTACATCTCGAACGTTTTGGAGCCTGTAGTCCTTCCTTACCTGCAGAACCTGCCAGCCGCCATGTTTCAACAGGACAATGCGCGCCCGCACGTGGCACGCATTGTGCAATAATTTTTCACGGCCCACAAGGTGTCACTGCTGCCGTGGCCCGCCTGTTCTCCCGATATGTCACCCATCAAACACGTCTGGTCGCTGATCGGCAACGGAGTGGCCAAGGCAAGCAACACTCGCGACTATGCCTGATGAACTGTGGCTGCGTGTGAAAGCAGCCTGGACCGACATACCCCAAGCCCAAATCCAAAGCCTCTTTCGTTCGATGCCGCGGCGTGTAGGGGCCGTTATTGCAAGCCATGGGGGCCACACGAACTATTGATGTCTGCGTGTTCCGCAAGTAGCACGGGCCTGTAAGCTCAATCATTTCATCTTTTTTCTGTTGTTATGTGTCAAGTAAATCTGGATTTGCTATATCGTGTCCTCCTTGGTGTTCCGTTTTGGGTGGACAGCAGTGTAATTGGAAACTTGAGACTTGGCCCTTCGGGATGGTTCAGTGGTTATCATATTCGGGTACAATCTGTGAGACGGGGGTACGATTCTCGCTCTTGGACGACGAAAGTTTCAAAGTTTCGGATAATATTAGACTTACCATCCATGTTATATTTGCCTCAATAAACGGATTCTCATCCTCAAAATTTGTATTGCATGGTGTAATCCCGTAAAGCATTCTCGCTTGAAATTAATACTTATAATTTAATTTTTCTGGATATTATTAAATATCACGTAGTACGAGCTCATAATTGCATTGTCTGTGAGTCATTAATGCCTTTAACTATAATGTCTGTTAAAATTAGATATAACGTTAGCTTGCAAAACCTCAAAAAAAAAAATAAAGCTCAACAGTGTTACATTGCCACCCCGGTGGCGCTGGGGTCTAATCGATGACCTCTGATCATGCGTCCGAAAGGGGTCCGTGGCCGAATCGCGGTGAGATATGGATGTTGTATTTGTCTTACGGCACTGGCTCTCTCCTGTACCTGGAATCAGTTACCCTAAATTAGGGACGATTGACTGTTTTTAGCCCATTGAGTTGCTCATGGTGGTCGTTAAACCTCCAATCAAAAATCAAAACTAAACGGTCTTGCATTTTGTAAGCTGACTTTTCCTTTAATCTGTGATTAATTACAATATTCGTAAACCAACGATTATTCAGTGAGACGAAATACTTGTCTAGATGATGCAAAATGCCTAAACATTCAAATAACTGTGCTGAATATTTTCTAACCATTATTTTCGATGAATACAAGATAATTGGGTCAAAGTCTTCGAAAACAATTTCTTTGTTGTGCTTCAAAGGTTTTCCCAATTTAAAATTTTAGGAATTATTTCTGGAATGTTAGGTGTTTCTTCTGCAGCTGTTAGCATCTTGTCTTCCACTGTGCCTCTACGAGATATAAATAGTTCCATAATGAAATTCAAAACAGTGTTTTTCTTCCTTTTTTTTTTTTTTTTTGAATGCGCACATGTATTTCATTTGAACAAGTGAAATATGTAGAACGAAATGAAAAAATATCTCGAATCACAGTTTTTTTCTTACAAATACGGTGTGAAATCAGCGTGACGTTCTGTGATGTAGGCATTGTGTTGACAGTTGGAAGGAATGGCCTTTCGCAATAATGTGTTGAGAGCAGAACAAACATTTTCACCGGTCATTAATAATTATCCACAGAGGTATTTAACTATGTACGGCGTAGCATCCATAGTTTTGGGGACATGGCGTACAGTTCCTTAACTTGAATACTTTAAAACACCGATGCACAACCATCTTTAAAATAATATCCCTCGGCGACGATGCACTTTTGCCAGCGCTCGTAAAATTTCTGGAAGCATGGTATTGAAATTCATGGCTTGCAACCCCAAGTAATGCCCCCTGCGTTGCTCTTTTTACCTCATTTCTTGACACAAAAAAGACTTACCTGCAGATTTTGTTTTATCGGTGGAAAGAGGTAAAAATCACAGTGGTTTAAATCGGGCGAAATGGGTGGGATGTGGAAGCCCATTAGTGCGATTTCTAGCGAGAAACACCGTGGCCATTAGGGACCTATACGCAGGCGCGTTGTCATGGAAAAGGTACCATTGTCCACTTCGAAAAAATGTCCGGCCGTTTACTGCGGATTGACTCACATATGCTGCGATTATAATATCCAGATAACGATCATTGTTTTTTGTTGTGTACTCAGGAATACATATAGAATGGATAATGCCGTGAGAATAAAAAAATACCTCCCGTATGACTTTCCTTTTGCTGCGATCCTGACTGCATGTCTTTGACTGGGCCGAGACGAAGATTTCCATGTTGAAAAAGCACGCTTTGGTTAAATCTCACATAAATAGCACCACGTTTCAACACCTGCGATGATGTTATCCAAAAAAGGTAGGATCGCTATCGGCATTGTCGATTAATTCGCCCGATATCAGCATCCGTTCATTCTTTTGTTCGGAGGTCAAAACGCGAGGGACAATATGCTGGCACATATTAAGAGTCTCTGTCAAAATGCACTAGCATGTGGTCTCCGATAAATTATTTGCATTAACGATACGGCGATGATCCTGGCGAACACACTGCGCTACCATCGTAATGTTTAAATCCCTCCGTGCAGTTACGGGTCGACCACAGCGCATATCATCCGCGACGGCTTCTCGGCCATCTTTGATACGCCGATACCCTCCTACACTTTCGATCTCGCCATCGTAGACAACGTGTTCACAAGTCGATGTGAGGCACTCGATACGATGTCGTTGTGTTTACAAAGGTACTCTGGTGGATCCTCTGCTGCCATATCCAATGGACGCTGCATTACGCTGCACTGACCTCACGGATATGTGTCTGGCACTTCCAACATTGAATGTGGATGTTATCTGGGCCAGTGTCGCTTGTCTGTTAGCATGGACAATCCTGGTCAGACGCCGCTGATCACAGTACTTCATCACCAGTGGTCCGCCAGTGGATTGTCCACGGTAGGTTGTAATGCATTCTAAGAGGTATTCTGAGTACACACGTGACACAGTAGATCGAGGAATATTGAACGTTCGCGCAACTTCAGAATTTCAATATTCCATCCATCTGGCCTTCACTACCATTCCTCGTTCAAGATCTGATATTTCACGGCGGCCTGCTATCCTCCTACTATCGGTTGTCCAACCTGACTCACGAGTTTACATCTCGTAACCGATAAAAATCATGGCATGTGTTGATGCATTTGTACGACGGCAACGCCAGTTAAAATTTGCATACTGCTGTTCCATGACTTTTGGCACTTCAGTGTATATTAACACATTTTACAATTATGGAACAAAACATACTTTAGAGAAGTGACTACCTGGTATTTTAATATTTGTTTAGAGACTAAGGCATCCAAAGACCTCATGCTCTCCGTTTAATTTACTTCAAACATACGTTTCTAATGTACTAACAGTTCTGAGCCTAAAAAAGGGCGATTTTGTGATTCCTTTCAGATGACCATTTGAGATTCAAATCGTGTAAAATTTTTCATATAATTTTTTTGTGAATATCAAACTGAAAACTTATTAATGCAGATCTGAATGAACAATTCACAAATTATCTAACAGCGTATTGCTACAGCTTCTATTCGAAATATATGCATATTATAAAATTAATTTTTGTAATGCCCTGCTAAATGCCTTTTTGAATGGTTTTCAGCATATACTTTAATTCCAATTTTTTTTTTGAAATGAATTTCGAAGCTATATAATAATTCATATCTGTTTTTCAGGTCGACATCAACCTACATATCTTCTTTTAAAATCACCTAAATTAATTTTAACCATATCGCCTTGGTTTGCAATGTCCTTATTTTGAAATAAAATTTGATATGGAACCTAGAACAGTCATCTTCTTAAATGTGGAAAACCATTGTCTGCACTTCAGCATATAAGAATTTCAAATCACTGTAATTTTATGAACACTAAGTTCAAAGAAATTTGAAGATCCAGGAGTGTGCTACCCTAAAAAAATTTGAACTAATGTGGAAAATGAAAGCAATGCGAAATGTTACTAAGTTTGTTTACAGGCATGTCAATTTTCGCATTCTATGCGATGAACTAAGTGATATTTTATAATTTTGCAGTTATTTATCATTTACGTTATACTTCGTTTCTAAACTTCCGCTTTCTTGTTACTCCTGATGTAAATAATACTTTGTACTGAACACGGTTCTTGTGTTTTTGGAATCACACAGCTAAAAGAATTACAAGCTATTACGGGAGCCAAATATAAAAACATAGTTTTCACTAAAATATGTCAAAAGATAATTTAAATTATTCAATTCATGCAATAAATTTTAAAATGTCTTAAAGTATCCAATACATTTGTACATCCCCTTTCAGTAGGCTTATGCAACTTCAATTATATTTAAGCCTTTTACGTCACTGACCTAATATTATGTTTGAAGCCAAATTCGTTATCAAAGAAGACTGAAAAGTTTCTTAAACGCAAACATAAATAATTTTTTTCACTTATACTGAGAGATATGATCGTAACAATCAAAAGCTCCACCCACGGAAATTTTGCATTCCATAAACCAATCGTTTCGTAACATTGACGGCTGATCAGCTGGATCCCTTTTTCGTATACGTACTTTCTTTTTACGCAGACTTACACTTCGTACTTCATATATCATTATATATCATGAAGTTCTGAAGTGTTGGCCAGAAAGTAAACTACAAAATTAAATCATGGATTATAGAAAGAAAACGTTCTGCTCATTGCAAACTTTTGGCGATATATTTATACAAATTGGAAAACGTAGAATCCACTGTAGAAATCATTGCAACTAGTTTCTTTGCTTTAGCTTTTACAGCAAATAAATTTCTGCTTAATACCGAAAATTTCATGAACGGCTGTGATTTTTACGGGCATGCTTGAAACTTTTGGGGATCTAACTTTTACATGATCTCACTGTGCAAGGAATTTCCGAAATCTGGAAAAAAAAACGAAAAAAAGAAAAATTCTTATATCCTCACTATGTGCGTTAGCGTTTCTCCGTGTTTGAAACCAATATCACTGAACATATTAGTAGGCTTTCAAACACCCCGCTTTGTATTGGAAAGCTTCATATCTGAAAATGATAAACCTTGACCTCCAGCATTTTTTCAATTTTTAATGCATTTCTTTTCTGCTAGGAGTCGTAAGAGCTAAACGTAGATACTCTCCATTACGGAACGTGTTTATCACAATTCCACGAAGAAAATTTTATTTGCTCTTCGCTCATACTGTTCATAGGTTTCCAGGTAGTAGAAGGAGCAATCGCGCAAACTGTATTTGTTACAACATTAATGCTTCTAAATGTCAGATCTGAAGACAAAATATTATTTGAATAACATTCGGGATGAAGAATATTTACATATAATTTTTAAACAATGAATTCTCTGTTTCCTGGATTTAAAATTCATTTATGATTTTCTAATTATAATATCTGTCACTGTAATAATGACATTGTATATAATTTACTTGTTGAATATACAGGATGCATAGGCAAGTCCATTTAGCCTGGATAAACTTGCAAACGGAGAAAGGTACAGTTATGCAAGTAAGATAACGGTATAGTAAAGCGAATACGCCCAATCGAATGTAACCAATAGCAGCGCCCCTAAATGCGAAATGCGGAAGTTAGCCTTGCAAATCGAAAACGAAAATAAATAGATAAAAACTTCCAAATACAAAGTTCTAGAGCATCAACTAATTAGTAAAAAACGACATTTGTTTCACACGGATAAGATAAATTATCGCCTGAATACCCTACAATGTCTGAAATCGATGCCCGACCTTTTGTGTTAACGCTTGAAGGGAATAGGTATATGTATGAGCAAATACACACAATGTATTGCATAAATGCGCACTTATGTTAAAACAGTTTGATGTCAGAAAAAAAGCAAACTGGCGCATAGTGATAAAAAGTGAATATCGAGTATGTTCGAAGAGTTCGCCATTGCCCACGATACATATTTGTATTCGTGAAAGTAACTCTGCATGCACATTCTTCAGCATGGAAGGTGTCACACTATTGCAAGCATCTGTAACACGACGACGTATATCCAGCAGTCCTGTAGGCGCTGTTGCATACACCTGATTTTTTTACGTATCCCCAGAAATCCAAGCTCGCTATTCTCACACAGCTTACGTAGACCTAAACTTCTATTCAGCGTACATCCTGCTACTGGTGTTAATATCGTAGGTACGGTACAAAGTCACAATCTGCATTTCCATATGGCTACATTTGCGAAATGTGAATATGCAGATTCGAATAGTCGCGAATTGATTTCGGACATTGTAGGGTATTCAAAAGACAAGTTATGTTATCCATGTGAAACAAATGTCCTTTTTTACTAATTAATTAATGTTCTACAACTTTGTAATTGGAACTTTTGCTCTATCTCTTTTCCTTTTGATTTGCAATGCCTAACTTCTCATTTCGCCACTAAGGGCTCTGCTATCGGTTGCATTCGATCGGGCGCAGTCGCTTTACGATACCGTTATCTCACTTGCATAACTGTACCTCTCTCCATTCGCAAGTTATTCCAGGCTAAAGGTACTTTCCTATGCACCCTGTATATAATTTACTTGTCAGGTGATGCGCAATATACTACAGCCTCACCTTGACAAATGTCAACCCCGCCTTCTCGTGGTGCATCCTGTTCCCACTAAAGGGGCGCTGACGACCGCCAATAGCGGTATAACCATACGATCAGGATTAAAGGAAATCCTATCACACACTAACCAACCCGCTTGGCCAGCATGGTGAGATATGGCCAAACCTCTCAAAAATGACTCCACAACTTTAATCTTGGCCCTCAGATACCGGCAGCTGGAATGTACCTGACCAAGGCAGCGGCCAGGGCGACATGAAGGCAGAGGGTGCTAAGAACCAACTAAGGACCGGATTAGGCTCTCATTGGATGTTGGCTTTGGGTACGTACAATGGACACTGCCTATCCTCTGATTCAAGGCTCCTTGAATTGGAAGAATAACTACAAAGGATCAAGTGGGTCATCGTCGGGCTAAGTTAGCTAAGGATAAAAGGAAATCTCATTGAACTGAAAAGTGGACATCCCGTCTATTATCGTGGGACTGATACTGGCAGAACAAGTGGTGTTGGATTTATAATAAACAAGAAACTGAAGGATAAAGTTGCAGAAGTTAAAAGTTCCTCTGACAGAGCTGCAAGACTCGTTATCCAACTCTCGAGGAGATACCAGACTCAGATTATTCAAGCCACTACAAGTAATTCTGAAGAAGAGATTGAAGACTTTTATGGGGAAATTCGTCATCTAAATAATAAATGCAAGCAGCATTTCAAGATCATTATGGGAGATTTCAATGCGAAAATAGGGTAACAGCAACAGAATGAAACTTTAGTAGGTAAATTTGGTCACTGCAACAGAGACCAGCGTGGAAATACTCTCGTACAGTTTGCAGAGGCAGAAGGGTTTTTCATCGTTAACTCCCTTTTAAAGAAAATGCTGCAAAGGAAATGGACATGGAGGCATCCCAATGGATTGACAAGTGAAATTGATTTTATTATGTGTAACAAGATATTTGTCATAGACGACTGCAGTGTGCTAAACAAGTTCAACAAAGGTAGTGACCATAGAATGGTAAGATGCTAGATGCACCTCAATGCTAAACTCAAGCGTGGCAGGTTCAAAAAACAAACAAAGTGTATTGACATGACCAACCGTAAAAAACATTATAATACCTTCAAATTAAAACTGAGGAACCGATTCTCTGCTCTAGAAGGTCTAACATCAGAAGAAGTGGACACCTCTGAAGTTAACAGAAAACTAACCAAGACTCTTATGGAAACAGCAACAAAAATAGGTTTACTAAAAACAAGTTGCATACGAACAAAATATCATGAGAAACAAAAATTATCATGCAAAAAATAAGATAGATGAGGGCAACTAAAGGAGATGTGACTGCTAAAGTAGAATATATAGAGCTATGCAAGACGGTACGAAAAATTATCACTGAAGATGTAAGGAAGTTCAACTGTGAACTAGTGAGAAAAGCAATTGAGAACAAACAAAGCCTGAACAGAGCAAAGAAATATTTGAGTAAGGGAAGAAAACAGATTATGGCTCTGAGAGAAAAAGGTGGTTCTGTAACCAAAAATAGAGGCAAAATTTTGACAAGAGTGAAATATTTCTACTCAAAACTATATGAAAGGGATGATACATGAAATCGAGACCTTACAAAAAGTACCAGAGTTCTTCCAGTCCTGCTAGTAAAAGTTGCACATGCAATCAAGAACATGGAGTGGAAGAAAGCTCCAGGAAAAGATGCAATTTACGTATACACCATACAAGAAGCAAGTGGAGAAATTGAAACAGTACTAGCCCAAGTTTTCACTGGATGCCTTAATGAAGGGAACAATGCTACAATGATGCTGCTACATACAAAATGTGACACTGAGTATCTCAGGAACTACAGACCTCTCAGCCGCCTGTTATTGGTTTATAAAAACTTCACTAAAGTTCTTTCACACAGCTTGAAGGTGACACTGCACATGGCTCAACAGAGAGAACAAGCTGAATTCAAGAGTGGCTAGAGCACTGCAGATCATATGCACGTACTGAGAGAACTAATTAAAAGAGCGAGGGAATATTAACTTCCATTATGCATGGCTTATATTGATCATGAAAAAGCCTTTGAGCCGCCCCAGTGGCGCAGTGGTAAGCGATGGCTTATAGCCATTCGTCCGGAAGGTCCGTGTTGAAATCCCGGTGAGTCATGGATGTTGTGTTTGTCTTACGGCACTGGCTCTCTCTTTCTCTTCCCTGGAACCAGTGACCCTAAATTAGGGACGGGAGACTGCTAATAACCCATTGAATTCCTCATGGTGGTCGTTAAACTTCCAATCACAATCACATCACAAAAGGTATTTGATTCGGTGAAATCATCAGCAGTTACAATGGATTTGAAATCCTGCGGTATTGAAGATGCATACATTCATTTTATTCATAACATCTATGAAAATGCAAGTGCAACGACTCAGCTTTTTGAGAATACAGCACCCACAAAAATTGTAAAGGGGTTGAGGTAAGGTGACACTATATCTCCCAAACTTTTTAATGGCACATTGGAAACTGTCTTTCAATCACTGAACTGGGAAAACAAGAGAAACATATTAATGGAGATTATCTAACTCACCTTCCTTTTGCTGATGACGTAGGCATTTTTACAACTACCACATCGGAGTTGCAGAGTATGATACAGGAACTTGCTGACAAGTTTAAAGAATTGGGATTAAAAACGAACTTTCAGATGACAAACGTGATGTACAATGCTTTTACAAGAAATGAAGGTTTATCGATTGATGGGGAAAAGTTGGAGATAACCAATACCTACATTTATCTTGGACAGCAGATATCAAGTGAGGGTCACATTGATGTAAAAATTAATCGGCGAATAAAACTTGCCTGGAGAGCTTTTGGAAAAAACAGTATACTTTTCAAGAGCAATATGCCATTAGGTCTTAAAACAAAAGTGTTTGATCAATGCATCCTTCCAGTGCTGACGTAAGGTGCAGAGATATGGACCTTAACTAAAAGTGACATACGAAGATTGCAGACAACTCAAAGAAGCATGGAGAGGTGCATGCTTGGTGTAACCAGGAGAGATAAGAAGAGGAACTCGTGGATCCGAAAAATGACAAGAGTGGAAGAGATCGTGATCAGAGTAGAATCCCTGAAGTGGAAATGGGCTGGTTATATTGCAATTTAATGGCTAGAGGATGCATATTAACTACAAAAAGGAACCTTAGTGCTATGGATAAGAAGGTCCTTTAAAAATAAAAAATTCAATAATATAGACAAAATCACAAAAAAACTTAAAAATCTGTTTATAAAATAAAATAAAAACAAATATAAAAGAAAACTAGTTATTCACTCACTAGAATAGCTATACTAAATATAGTAAAACTAACATTAAAATTAATAGGATTCTGAATAGTCTAAAGAAGCTCACTCACTAAGATGATTAAATACATGCAAAGATTATTAAATACACTACTTATGTATTTCTTAATATTTCTCATGTATTCTGGAGAGTTAAGTCTGCTCTCTCTGATCAAACAGGTCCACAATCTTAAGTATATTTTTCTCTAGTTAAAATATCCGCGAGTAGGATTTTTTCCAGTGTGTGGAGGCCTTCAGCCCCTTCCACACTGCCCCCCAGCGAATAGGGAGTGGCAGGGGTGTTTTGAAGTTTATGTAAAATGTCGGCCATGTTTCCTCAAGAGTGGAAGAAGTTAAGTTGCATAAGAGGTAAGCTATCTTCATTGTCTTTGGGTTTTAGGTTTTCCAGGTTATATGTTTAAACTTCTTGAACATTTTTTCTATTTTTTGCTTTAAGCATTTAGGCACTAGCAAGTCTGTTAACTTTTTTGCGGATTTTAACTCTTTCTTTTCTTGGTAACTTTGCGCGTTTTTTTGGGGAACTAAGGCTAAGAAGCAGGCCGTTCTATTGTTCTTGTAGTCTGCGATGTGTTTTCAAAGTAGTTAAGGTCCTAATAACTACTTAATTATGCACTTAAAGCACTTCTGAAATACTTTGTACATATTGCAACTAACTGTTTATGTCATATAACCTTCACAAAACATTTCTTTAGTTTATTATTGCCTTTATTTTATTCTCGTGTTTGTGTTGTCAGAAGTTGTGGAGTAGGGGGGATTTATAATCCAGTTTTCTTTCAAGAATCTGTGCTTTAGAAAAAAATAATTTTTTCCTTTTTTATTTCAATGTTTAAAATTTGCAGTACTTTAGTATTGCTATTCAGGTTTAAATTGTCTCTCAGGCGACTAGGTAACTTGGCAATGTGTTATTGCTGAACATTATTTCTGATTCATTATGTTACTCTTACAACTTGAGTTTTCTATAATCATCTTCTTTCTGTTTATTAGTAACAGATGAAGAGCATAGGTCGGGCCAGGAAAGTTATGGATGCAAACTAAATTGTTAACTAAAGCTTGGTCAGACAACTCTGTGGAGGTTATGATATATATATATTTTTAAAAAAAAAATTGTGGGCTTATTACTTGCATCTATGGCTTTGCAGAAATCCATTTCCTAATAGGTCTTTGTGGAAGTGAGAAAATGCAGAGTTTTTGCTGATCCTTGATAAAGCAAAGGCTCAGTATTCTCGACACTTTCTACATTCAGTTGTTCTATTTTGTTTTTCTTTTTACTCACACAGGTCAATACATAACCTTTTCTATGTTGTATTTGGTATGATTCAAAATTTTTTTTTGCTTCACTCTCTTCTTAATAGAATATATATATATATATATATATATATATATATATATATACATCATCATCATAAACCATATATCATTCATCATCATCATTGTCAACCATTATCAATCCACTGCTGGACGAAGGTCTCCCCAAGTTTCCTCCACAACGGTCTGTCTTGTGCCAGTCTCCTCCATGTCACTCCCGCATACTTTCGAATTTCATCCACCCATCTTCCATGTGGTCTTCTTCTGGGTCTTTTCCTGTCCCTTGGAATCCAATCTAAAATTTCGGCTGTCCATCGATGGTCTGTTCTTCTGGCAGTATGTCCAGCCCATTGCCATTTCAGGGATTTAACTCTAATCATGATGTCTTCCACTCTTGTCATTTTTCGGATCCACGTGTTCCTCTTCTTATCTCTCCTGGTTACACCAAGCATGCACCTCTCCATGCCCCTTTGAGTTGTCTGCAGCCTTTGTATGTCTCTTTTAGCTAAGGTCCACGTCTCTGCACCATACGTAAGCACTGGAAGCATGCATTGATCAAACACTTTTCTTTTAAGACATAATGGCATATTGCTCTTGAAAATTATGCTGTTTCTTCCAAAAGCTCTCCAGGCAAGTTTTGTACGCCGATTAATTTCTTCACCAATGTGACCCTCACTTGATATCTGCTGTCCAAGATAAACGTACGTGTCTGTTATCTCCAGCTTTTCTCCATCAATCGATAAATCTTCATTTCTTGTAAAAGCATTGTACATCACTTTTGTCTTCTGAAAGTTCATTTTTAATCCCACTTCTTTACTCTTGTCAGCAAGTTCCTGTATCATACTCTGTAGCTCACATGGGGTAGTTGCAAAAATGACTATGTCATCAGCAAAACGAAGGTGGGTTAGATAATCTCCATTAATCTTTATCCCTTTGTTTTCCCAGTTCAGTGATTGAAAGACATTTTCCAATGGGGCATTAAAGAGCTTCGGAGATATGGTGTCACCTTGTCTCACTCCTTTTCCAATTTTTATGTGTGTTGTATTTTCAAACAGCCGAATATTTGCACTGGCATTTTCATAGATGTTATTAATAATATTAATGTATGCATCTTCAATACCGCAGGACTTCAGAGCCATTGCAACTGCTGATGGTTTCACCGAATCAAAGGCTTTTTCATAATCGATAAAAGCCATGCACAATGGAAGCTCATATTCCCTCGCTCTTTCAATTAGTTCTCTCAGTACGTGGATATGATCTATTGTGCTGTAGCCACTCCTGAATCCAGCTTGTTCTCTCGGTTGAGCCATGTCCAGTGTCACCTTCACGCTGTGTGAAAGAACTTTAATGAATATTTTATAAATCACTGATAGGAGGCTGATAGGTCTGTAGTTCCTGAGATCCTCAATGTCACCTTTTTTATGTAGCAAGATCATTGTAGCGTTGTTCCAATCCTCAGGAATTTTCCCTTCATTAAGGCATCGAGTGAAAATTTGGGCGAGTACTGTTTCGATTTCTCCACTTGCTTCTTGTATGATGTCTATAATAATTCCATCTTCTCCTGGAGCTTTTCCCCGCTTCATGTTCTTGATTGCATGTGCAACATCTGCTGGAAGGACTGGAAGAACTCTGGTACTGGTACCTTTCATGATGTCTGGAGTACATGTATCATCCCTTTCATATAATTTGGAGTAGAAATCTTTCCCTCTTGTCAAAATTTCGCCTCTATTTCTTGTTACAGAACCATCTTCTTTTCTCAGTGCCATAATCTGTTTTTTCCTATTACTGAGGTGTCCCTTTGCTATCTTTAGGCTTTGGTTGTTTTCAAGTGCTTTTCTTACTAGTTCACAGTTGAATTTCCTTACGTCTTCAGTGATACTTTTTCGTACTGTCTTGCATAGCTCTATATATTCCACTTTGGAAGTCACATCTTCTTTAGTTGTCCTCATCACTCTTCTTTTTTGCATCAACATTTTGGTTTTTCCTGATAATTTGTTCACATGCAATTTGTTCTTAGACCCAGTTAATTTTGTTGCTGTTTCCATAAGAGCTTTGGTTACTTTTCTGTTAACTTCAGAAATATTCACTTCTTCCGATGTTAGGCCTTCTAAAGCAGAGAATCTGTTCTTCAGTTACAACTTGAAAGTATTATGGTGTTTTTTAAGGTTGGTTATGTAAATACATTTTGTTTGTCTTATGAGCTTGCCACGTTCCAGTTTAGTGTTGAGGTGCATCTTACATCTCACCAATCTATGGTCACTACTTGTGTTGAACTTGTTTAGCACACTGCAGTCTTCTACGACGAATTTTTTGTTACACATAATAAAATCAATTTCACTTGTCGTCCCATTTTTATGTCTCCATGTCCATTTCCTGTGTGGCTTTTTCTTGAAAAAGGAGTTCAAGATGAAAAACCCTTCTGCCTCTGCAAACTCTACGAGAGTATTTCCACGCTGGTTTCTGTTGCCGTGACCGAATTTACCTACTGAAGTTTCATTCTGTTGCCGTTGCCCTATTTTTGCATTGAAATCTCCTATAATTATCTTCAAGTGCTGCTTACCTTTATTATTTAGATGACGAATTTCCTCATAAAATTCTTCAATTTCTTCTTCAGCATGACTTGTGGTGGGTGCATAAGTTTGAATAATCTGAGCCTGGTATCTTCTCGAGAGTTGGATAACGAGTCGTGCAGCTCTGTCGAGGAACTTTCAACTTCCACAACTTTATCCTTCAGTTTCTTGTTTATTATAAATCCAACACCACTAGTTCTGCCAGTATCTGTCCCACGATAGTAGAAGAGATGTCCACTTTTCAGTTCAATGAGATCTTCTCCTTATCTCCTTACCTCACTTAGCCCGACGATGTCCCACTTGATCCTTTGTAGTTCCTCTTCCAATTCAAGAAGCCTTGAATCAGAAGACAGGGAGCGTCCGTTGTACGTAGCCAAGGTCAGCATCAGATGGCAGCCTAGTCCGGTCCTCCGGGGATTCTTAGCACCCTCTGCCTTCATGTCTCACTGGCCGCGGCCTTGGCCAGGTACATTCCAGCTGCCGGAGACTGAGGGCCAAGATTTAAGTTGTGGAGTCATTTTGGAGGGGTTTGGCCATAACTCACCACGCTGGCCAAGCGGGTTGGTGAGTGTGGGATAGCATTTCTTCTAATCCCGATGGTATAGTTATAGCGCTATTGGCGGTCGTCAGAGCCCCTTTAGTGGAAACAGGATGTACCACGAGAAGGCGGATTTGACATTTGTCAAGGAGAGGCTGTGATGTTACGCATCACCTGACCTTACATCCCAAACCATATATATATATATATATATATAGAATGAAGTAGAAGATTCACGAAGCACAGTCATAAAAAAGACATGATATTAAAAACTGTTGTTTCGTCAGGAGAATACCAACAAAGTGGAGTGGCTTTTCTACGTCCGCAAACAGCCTGAAGTTCAAAGGCCAGCATACAGTGTTCTCGAAGCCATCAATCAATGATAACAAACACCGAATCATGACAAGAGTTCTGTCCAAGGTGACACAAATAAGGCCTCAAAAGAAACTGCCGGAAATCGAAATGAAATCGCTTACAACACCAACAGATAAGAATCGAAGTTCAAACGTCACGGTTATAGATAACCTGTAGCACAGGGTAACAAATATGAGGAGTGTAGACTGTCGAGTAAATAATATGCAAGTTATGTTGTGATTAGTGAAAGTAGCTGTTAGTGACCCACTAAACAGCCTTTGTGAGTCCTGTATTTTAAAATTGAAGGATCATTGGTTAATAATGTCCTGTTGTGCCTTTGTTTTGACATTTTTAAGGTAATTTTTGTCTGTATTAATATTTGCAAATAGTTTGTGGGTGTTGATTCTTAAATTTCGTATTTCTTATTTATATATGTAGACAGACCATTGTGGAAGAAATTTGGAGGAGACCTTCATCCAGCGGTGGAGTTATAATGGTTGACAATGATGATGATGATGATTATGATATATAGTTCGCAAAAGCCGAAATTATATTACCGGTAACAAAATTTACTAAAATGCAAGAACATTTGTCCTTTTTTAAAATAATCTGCACATATTTCACGTCCATGTAAAGTAGTGACTAAAATTTTAAAAATCGTATTAGTTTCACTCATGACTGTGAGTGTTGGAAAGAACTGATTTAATGCTATTCTAATATGAAAAACATTTCTTTCTCCTGTGCTTAAAATGCTTTTCTCATCTGCCCTTAAATTATTTTTAAAAAATTATTCCTTTTTTTAATGTTCCTACCTTATCTATGTAAAATCTTGGTACTAGCACAAAATGTGTTCAACCGAAAACACTGAAGATGTTTCTTCAAAACACGGACAATATAATATACAGATAATGCCTATCAAATTGTTAAGAAAGGGTCAGAGAAGGAATGGCAGATTTGTGAAGACCCAGTTTCTCTCTCAGAAGGGTTGGTTAAAGAAAAGTCTGAGGGAAATTTTCAATCTGGTACAATACTCTTACAAGGTTTACCTTAAATGCTTCATCCATCTCATAATCTAATAAAGAACACCTCAGTTCTTTAAAGGAACTTAAAGTGCCTTACATCAAAGCAATCAGAATGAGTTAGTCACTCAGCTTTTGTCTAATGGTATTTTCATATTGCATAATTCCGTCACGTAGACCCCGCAAATATCCGATTTCCTCGGAAAGTTCCAAAAGCTCAAAGGTAGAAGGCATTCCCCAAAAAACTCGCTTCGCGCTGCTTTTCTCTTTTTCTGTAAATCTTTTAAGAATTTTCTCTGGAAACCCAGGAAGGCTCGCCTCCACCTCAAGTAAAGAGCATCTTGCACAAATAAAAAAATCGTTTTCTCACTGCAAACAGAAGTGGCATTCCCCTCCTTTCTAGGTGGCCGATGATCAGGTCACCTTTTCGCCAAAGGATAAAGTTCGGTTCGTTTTTCTAGTTTTGGGTGTGGAAAGTGTGGGACTACTTTTCTTTTATCTTTACATGAAAACTTGTTACGGCCACTTTGTAGGATTTACTGATTTTGTTTGCGCATTTTAATCTTTTTCTTCCATTTTTTGAAGACATCTGAGCTAGGGCAGTGATTTGTTTTTTTGGTGCATGAAGCCTGTGTGTTAGTGTTCCCTTCATTATTTATTATTCTTTTATTATTCTTAAAATTTATTTTGTTTTATAAGTTTTATGAAGATTGTTTTGAATATTTTCTTGGGAAGGTGGGTTTGAATGTTCTCTTTTCTTCTAAAGTCCATTTTATATATTGCCGATATAAGAGAACCACACAGAAGAAGAATGTGTCAAGTTTATTTTATGAAATCAAAAAATTAAACAAGAAAGAGGAAATAAAATACATTAGAGGAACGCCTAAACTCCACGGCGAAAGAAAAAGACATCTGAAAAAAGACTGGTGATATATTTTACCAAGAAAGGACGTAGCCAGATTGACAGAAAAAACACGAGGAATGGAGTTGAAAGTTGAAGGGATTCTGAGCATTTATCGTTTACTGGTTTATATATTAACGAATTCTGTAAGGTCAACAGTTGGTCATTAATATAAGTTCCTATTGTTACATACCTGCGCTGGTGAGATTGAGAACATGCCAGTATAAAATACCTGGGAATGTGAGATTGTGAACGTGCCCGTATAAAGTAAGGATTTATCTAGGTTCACTGATTTTTTTTAAGAATCTTGCTCAGTAATTATCGCTCAACTCTCTTTTTATTCACGTTTCGTTGTGTTAACACATTGCGAAGCTAAAATTTTAGTGATTTCTAAATGCCAGCAGAGAACAGTAAATTGGGTAAATACTTCACTACTGCTACATCCCTGTGTCGCTAAAAGGAATGGATGCTGTAATTCAAAGGGCAAACACACTTTTAGAAAAACAAACAGTGAATAATATTTGAAAATAAAAAAAATTACCTCGGGCATTGAGTTCGGACACTAATCACTGTACATTTAAATCTTTATTTGAAGATAATATATTCCGATTTTAAGGAAAAGAAAGAACTGCTTTTGATATCATATTTGCCCCAAAATCTTTACATAAGATGTACCATATAAATGATGAAATTGCCGATAAACTCCTGGGATTATTACTTTGGTTTTAAATATAAGCCTAATACAAGGCGAAAAAATAAGTTTTTAACACCCTCACTCAGCAAAAATTTGTGTTTGTAAATTTATAATATTTATCATTGTATAGAAAAAAAAGTGCAAACTTTTTTCGACTACATAATTGCGATTAGTGATGACCTAGTAAACCACCAGTTATCTGTATCATCTGAAGAACATTCAGCTGAAAAACAATATGATTGGAACCTTCAGATGTATTTTCAGTAAAACGAATAAATTTGTTGAAATGCGATTATTTGTCGCAAATGGAATTTTAAATACAAATGTTTTAGAGAACTGCATTCAAGCAGTAAATTGTCAGATTATGATGGGATACTTGAAGGCAAGAATGTTTTTTCAGATTTTCAGTATTTTCTCTGAAAAAAATATTAAGGGTATCATTGCATGGCATTTCCAGTTGTAGTTTTCGGTACTAATTTAATATATAATATTAACATTACACAACTTAACCAGAAGTGTGTATGTTTGTCTAAAACTCTTCACACGTTGTTCTTGAGTAGCTAAAGACATTTATGTACGTTGAAGCATATTACATCTAATGTATGAGGGCAAAAATATCTGCGATATTTGCAATAGGCTGACTTATTACTGACATACCTACTTGTAATTTCATGTTTTCAAATCAGACAGTCGATCTTCTTTATCATTCTATTCTCTTAAACTGTATGACGTTTTAAGACGTGAAAATATCGCTGCTATATCATCCTTTACCATACTTTCCTTTTTCTCTTCGGAATCCGGTTTATTCTTCCAAAAAGAAAAACGTCCTGAAACGGAAGCGTTATTTTATCATGTGCAGCCGAAGTGATCAGTTCAAAATAATCTCAGATGTTCCATCGTCTGACAGACTTCTCTGCAAATCTTTAGACGATGCGGTGGAGTTATGAACTGTTTCCTTTAAATTTGTGCAAGATTTACTGTCGGTGCAAAATCATGTCTGCGTGGGAAAACCAAATGCTGCAGGAAAAGAATACGGATTGTAACACGAATCTTTAGACGTATAGAAGTGATTTGATGGGACTGAATTGCAATTAGTATTTTACCATCTTCCAGGTGGTTGGTTCAGCACATTCAGAAATAAATGTATTCATATTTTCCCGCAGCTGTTTGATATTTGGAAAAATCTTTTGTAAGTTTTAATGGAGTTATAGCTTCGAAAGCTAAACGGACGCATTAGGCATGTTTATTGAAGAAGCCTATTACTTCAACTAAATATCATGTGATACCGCACTCATTGATATATGATGAATCCCATTAATCCCTCATACATTAGCTAAATATTGAGTAATTGAAATTAGCGATGTCGCCATTTTATATCCATATGACCTACGTTATACAAGAATTTTCTTGAGATTATTTAAACATGCAACAGATGGTACTTGTTAAAATTAGGATTTTGGTAAAATCCCAGTATATTAAAACAGAGGTTTCACGTTGGTGAAAATTAATAATTTTTGATGTGATTCAATTCAAGAAATTTAATATAAAAAAATCCTAATTATACTACCTTCATGTATTTGCAATGATTTTTGCTGCGTTTATCAGTAAGTCGCTCGATGTTTGAGAACAAAATGTCTCTAGGTAACTGGCTTACTATCTATAATTCTAAGGTTTGATATGTAACTAAATTATAGCGAACAGAAATTTAGAAATTCTCACTGACATTTTAGATGTAACCTTCATGTATTTGTTATACAGGAATTTTCTTGAAGTTATTTAAACATGCAACAGATGGTACTTGCTAAAATTAGGATTTTGGTAAAATCCCAGTATATTAAAACAGAGGTTTCGCGTTGGTGAAAATTAATAATTTTTGATGTGATTCAATTCAAGAAATTTAATATAAAAAAATCCTAATTATACTACCTTCATGTATTTGCAATGATTTTTGCTGCGTTTATCAGTAAGTCGCTCGATGTTTGAGAACAAAATGTCTCTAGGTAACTGGCTTACTATCTATAATTCTAAGGTTTGATATGTAACTAAATTATAGCGAACAGAAATTTAGAAATTCTCACTGACATTTTAGATGTAACCTTCATGTATTTGTTATACAGGAATTTTCTTGAAGTTATTTAAACATGCAACAGATGGTACTTGCTAAAATTAGGATTTTGGTAAAATCCCAGTATATTAAAACAGAGGTTTCGCGTTGGTGAAAATTAATAATTTTTGATGTCATTCAATTCAAGAAATTTAATATAAAAAAATCCTAATTATACTACCTTCATGTATTTGCAATGATTTTTGCTGCGTTTATCAGTAAGTCGCTCGATGTTTGAGAACAAACTGTCTCTAGGTAACTAGCTTACTATCTATAATTATAAGGTTTGATATGTAACTAAATTATAGCGATCTGAAATTTAGAAATTCTAACTGACATTTTAGATGTAAATATAATTTCTCCGATCACCGTGACATGAGGTTGTGATTCCAAAAATTTTTAATTATTGGGGCAAATACTATCTTAACACATTAGGCAATATTTCGAATTATTATTCACGTATTGTCTAATGTGTTAAGATAGTCCAAAACGAAAACAATGCAACAACCATGTAGCGTCGCGATAAGATAGGTGTAATCGTCTGTCGGAGATCGTTTAGATCGTTTACGGTCACTCCGTTTTCTATGGCAAATTGCGACTTGGCCATCAATTGCCAAAATAGTAATTCGTAAATCAAAGGCACACGTGATCACTGAAAAACCTTACTGTTAGTTAATCTGAGTTCCTCCTTTATCTGAGTCAAATTGAGAAATGTTCCTTCCTGTGAGTCAAATTGAGAAATGTTCCTTCCTGTGAGTCACATTGAGAAATGTTCCTTCCTGTGGGTCAAACTGAGAAATTTTCCTACCTGTGAGTCAATTTGAGAATATTTCCTTCCTATGAGTCAAATTGAGAAATGTTCCTCTCTGTGAGTCAAGGATCTTATCGTTAGTCACTCTCAGTTCCTCTTCCCTGTGAGCCAAACTGTTCATCAGAAAGCAATTTAAACACAAGACATCCAAGACAGGGTGGTTGGTGTTGGAAATACAGAGGGCTTAAAAACCTATTGCCTAGGATATTTTCCTTAAATTGCTCTCGAGAGAAATTTAAAGAAAATACTTATACTGAAAGTAGTATATTGTCATCTCTTGCAACCGGCTGAATAGTTTCATTTATAACTTTTGTTCTGACAAAAAATGTGCATCGAATTCCTGAATGTCCCCAGCTCTGAAAAAAGTTAAGTTTCTTAAATTTTTGCGGCACAGCCCAATCATATTACATTGGGTATGGCAACAGAAATATGCTCGACTAATATATATCTTTTGTTTCAGTTTCACGTTTCACCCACAATTTCAACAAATTCAGGCACTTTTTCGGATATGACAGCTCCAAAAAAAAAAAAAAATATTTATACAGTTTAACGTTGTATAATTTCATATAGTACTTAGTTTAATTAAACGCGTTTTGTGATCTATCGAACATCCTTTTAGGAAATAAAAATAAGTTACAAGAAAAAAATAATCTTCAGGTAGGTTCCGAAAACAAAAATTAAATCCTTGGATTGATTATTGGCTAATTTTTGAGATATTCTTATAATCCCTGTGAACAAACTGCAGTCCAATTGCAAATGTTCAGAACAATATTAATCGTTCAATCTGTTTGAATCGCTCAGTGAGTTCCAAAAACCATTTATCGTTATCAATGCACATCCAACGTTCGTGTTAACGTGTGATCAGTTTGAAACGCTGTCTGATTTCTAGATATTAAGGAGAGTCGCGTTTCACATAAAAAAAACATGCGGATATCACAAATTGGTTATTTTCTGTAGACATCTGATTAATGTATGCGACCCAATATTTAAGCCTAATTCAAAATTGCATCAACAGTATCAATACCTGTGAAATTTAACTATGGCATTACGGAAATTTTTCTCAGAAAGTACCGTAATTGATATGAATTAGGCAAGAAAGCGGTTTCATAACCTTCGCAACGCCAGTAAATTTACGATATGATATTTACACTTATTGGCGTAAAGTCCTTCTTTAAGGGTTTCGTATACAATGTAAAACACTTTGTCCGATAATATACTGTATCCCAATACAGAAGTGAAATGATACATTTTTGTCACAGAATAAGCCACTAAAAAGATTTGCAAAAAGGGAATATTTAAAAAAATTGCCAAAGACTCACCAAATATTACAACTAGAAATCGTTTTAGAAATTAAATATGAACTTGCAAATGTCAGTGTATCTTGACACCTGTTACAGCAGAATATAACAGATGAAAAGTACCCATTATGCGCAAAGTAGCAATTTTTTATACGCTAAGCGTTGGAGCAATAAATACTTGTAGTCGATATTCCGAAACACGAAATAGGAGATAAAATTACTTTTTCATATTTTTTGTAACGGGTAAACTATGCACTTTTTATTGTGCATGATGTTTGTCTCTCATTTCCAGGGAAAATCAAACAGAAGGAATTATTTATTATTCAAGATTATGTTTAGCAGCAAACATATGCAGTCGAACCTCTTAAGCTGTCGAAGTTTCTTTCATATAATTTACTGATTGTAAGCGAGAGTGGAGGTACAGTTAGATTTCTCATTGCTGTAAAATTTGTTCAAAATGATGACCAAGATAAGCAGATTCACTTTCAAATATTAGCTACTTGTATGATGCATCCCATCGAATGTAGTGAATGTACAGAACAGTAGAACGCTCTTGATTCTTTTACTTCATAAACGTGGCAGAAATAGTATTGTCCCTCTTTATTAAATGGTCAGTATTTTTGAGAATAGTCTTATATCCACACCATACTCATGAAAGTAACATGGTGCTGTAGAACTTTCACACTCGCCACCCTGGTTGCCAAGTGGTACAAAGTGTTAATTTTAAATTTCCATTTATTCCTACGAGCTGGGTCTGGGTTCGGGGTTCAACATGGATGGCGTGTTTGACATACAGCATTCGATCTCTTCATTCGCTGCAGCCAGTGATTCCAAACTCGATACGGGTGACATCTGTTTAGCTCATGGACGTGCTCACAATGATCGTTAAACCCAAAAGCATAAAACAGGAACCACAATTTTTAACGAACGTGTATATTCATAGAAATGTTGTTTCAAATAATCGCGGTGATTTAAATGCAGTAATTTACTCTTCGAAATGAAGCGACGATCGATCAAATAGAGCGACTGGTGAGCGGAGAAGGGTGACAAAGGATCCATTGCCGAATTTCGTTAGGAATTCCGTTAGCTGGAAATAGAAAAATTAGATCTGCTCTTTAAATATCGCATGGGATCGATACCACACATCCGCGCCAGGTCATCTTCCAACTCCCTCACCAACGGCAAAATGTGATGAAGACTTTTTTGAATCACATGTTACTCTTTCCTATTCCATTTGGCAATTTCGTTCATGGCCACTTTACACTAGAAACATTCAGCTCAGCACTTGTGTATTTGTCCAGTTCCGCTAAGCAACGGATTGACGGAGAGAGGTCCACTCAAAAAGGTTCCGAGACTATACCGCTATACAACAAAGTACTTACGTTACTTAAGTCTGGGTATGATCGCCCTCAAAGTAGTCTCTTTCGGCAGCCATACACCGCTGCCAGCGGTTTTGCCAGTGTTGGAACGCTCCCTGGAAGTCCTGTTCGCGAATCGTTTCAAGCGCCGTTTGCGATTTACGCTGGATCTCGTCCACGGTTTCTAAACGGCGACCCTTGAGCTTTAGCTTGATCATCGGGAACCGAAAAAAGTCGCAGATGGCCAAATCTGGAGAGTAAGGCGGGTGAAGAAGGGTAGTCATGTTGTTGCGGCTACAAAGCTGGCGTGTTGCCAACTCTCTGTGAGCTGATGAATTGTCGAAATGGTGTCAGAAAAATGACCCTGCGCCACATTTGAGGTCGTTTGCGGCTAACATACTCCCTAAGACGCCGCAGAAATAGCAGTAAAATTGTGCGGTGAACGTCTGGCTCTGTGGGACGAATTCACGGTGCCTAACCCCGCGAATGTCGAAGAACACGATGAGCACGATTTTTGTTGCCCTCCGGACCTATCGGGCCTTCTTCGGTCGTGGAGATAAGGGGCTTTTCCACTGCGACAACTGTTGTTTGGTCTCTGGGTCGTAATCGTAGACCCACGTCTCGGCTTTAGTAATGACCCGCGAAGGGAACGTTGGTTTATTCATTACCTGCTGAATCAGATCTTGACCGAGATCGACACGGGGTGGCTTCTGTTCGAGGTTCAGATCTTTGGCACAAACTTTGCAGCAATGCGGTGCATGTTCAAAACCGACGTTTGAATTTCTTGTACTGTTCCGTATCCCACATTGACAACGGTAGCAATGCCTTGAATGGTTGTCCGACTATCTTCATGCACCAGTTCCTTAATTTTTTTCCAATTTTTGGAGGTTTGCACGTGGACGGTCCCCCTGACCTCTTTTTTGTCTTCCAGTGCCATTCTGCAGCTCTTGAAGCTCGAGTGCCACTTAAAACACCTCGTACGTCTCAATGCTTCATTGCCATAAGCCTGCCGCAACATTTCACGCTTCTCCGTTCCGGATTTGCCGAGTTTGACGCATAATTCCATGTTCGCTTGCTGCTGTAGTTTGCAGTGCATACCAAAATCTCAACTGTGTTCTGCACGCGGGCACCGAATATCGTGTACCACAGCTCCCGATGTTCACAGAACGACGCCACTAAGCACAATAATTTGTGAAGTTGACTGTCCTCGACTGTTGGTCTCCCATCCATGTACTGCTATCTGCTGACTCGCTGCGTTTCTAGTCTCGGAACTTTTTGATCAAAATACATATTTGGATGTTATTCGGCAACTGAAGATTTGAAAGTTCAATTTATTTCAAGTAGTAAGAACGAACAGTATAGTTGAAGGTAGAATTAGATAAAGAACTGCAAATGACTGTATGAAAAAATAACTTCCTTTGAAGTCAGTATGTAAAGAACTTTTGATTTATATATTTCTGTGGGTTTTTTTTTTGGTTTTTTTATTTGTACCTGGAACCAAAATGAAGTTGTTCAGCTGCTAAACGTTGCATTTTGTTAAAATGTTTTTCTATGCGTGATGGTAGCAGCATAACGCAAAACTCTCATTAAATTTTTATTACGTAATTTCGTATATCATTGGAAATTCATAGCTTAATATTTTTTGTTGGTAAAAAAAGTTCAAACATGTCATTCATAGTTTTTCCGGTTTTCTGATTTATGCATTCAAATAAAAAATGTATCTACAAATTTGAAGCAGTAGTGAGAGTTACCGTATCCAAATGCATTATGCTTTTAATCTTTAGAAAATATGCAATGGACTACTGAAAATGCATCACGTTATGCGAGTAACCGGTTCTAAGAGACAATAGAGACAAGTGCATAAAGGAAAACCTGGGAGACCACTCAAAAACAGTTTATAAGACGAATTTTCCTTCTATTTTAATATTTGTTTGAAATTTCTGCTCAGTCCCTGAGTAAATGCAAATATCTCAAGAATTTTTTAGGGATTTTTAAAATACAAATGTACAATTCCAAGTGAGCAATAAAAATACATCTTGAATTTTTATTTTCCATTACATGTTTACCCAATCGATGCATAAAATGCAATAAAGCAGATCTTTAAATTTAAGCAAATTCAGTGTTTGTACATCAGGAAATTTGTTTCTCTCTAATTGATGATCCATTGAGAGGTCTTTCAAAGAGATTTTCATGCCATCACTTTTAGAAACCTGTTTTAAATAAAACATCAGTCTCTTATCACCATTTTCATAAAAGCTGGCAAGTAAAATTAGTTCCTTAGTTTCTTTTATTTGGTTTCATAAACCTTTCAGAAGTGCATTATGCCGGGCCATTTGTATATTTGTAATAATGTCTGATCAACATAGGACAAACGAAAGGAAACGTACTATCTGTGACATTATCGAAGAGGTTTACATAACAATTACGTGACATGGATACGTGAGGAGAATGAACAGGCATTCTTACTAGCAATCGACATGAGGAAAAAAATGCATACTGAAAAATGAATATCCTGTTTAAATATCATGAATTAGGTGGAGAGCAAGACAGCTTTATTTCGCAATTTATTCCATATATTTGAGAAACGAAATTCTCCTGGATGTGTGTGTTCGATTCCCGCTCCAGGAGTACGAAATGTTTCCTTTTCTGAATGAAGTAAACACATGGAATACAGTGAAAATATGCCAATAATCCCTGGCATATTTCTCTAGCCAAGATTTGGTGATTATGGATGTGTGCGGAGGCACACCAACATGAAATCTATTCCGTTATTGTGGGAGATTTGCTACTGACATTCTTAATGTACTTTGACATTCTTTAAAGAACGTGAGATAAATCTCACTTAATGAAATAGTAATGCAGCCACCTATTCAAACTGAATGTGTGATTAACATAATTTTTAAATTTCACTTTTTTAAATTTAATACTGCACATAAAATCCTTATATCAAATTCTATCCGGAGGTTTTATTTGCACATAAAGGATAGAAAAGGTGAAAGGATAGGTATGCACACACACACGCAAATATAATTTATTTAACAGACGAGTAAACCTTTCATCCACAAACAAGTACCCAAATACTGGGCTGCTAAGTAAAAAGCGGAGGCACACCCGAAGTAAGATTTGGTACTTGAGTCAATATACACTACATTTACTGGCATAATAAATTTACATGTCAAGATCTGCCGAAAAATATTTGCCAGTCCAAGACAATATATGTTGGAAACGAAAGTCGGTATCTGAGACAGGTGCGCGCATCATCTGGCGTACGATGTTGGCAACTTCATATCAGATACTAGTTTTAAGAGTTGACGTCGAAAATTGACAATCACAAAAGTGATTTTTTTTTCATTGTTTTCGAGTTTTTAAAGATAACCGATATTCGCTTCTTGGCAACGGAAGGTAATTTTTTCCGCCGTGTACCGTCTTATAGTAATTTGCCAACTAAAAGAGCGACAACGTCAACATTGTGAATTTAATTTATTGGGAAAAACAACTAGAATTCTTTGGACTTCGGTAATTCTGATGTCATACTGAACTTAAAGATTGTACGTCTGACACCTTGTAATGCATTGTTCCGGTGTTCTTTGATTAATTATTTAGAAAACGTAATGGTGGTTTTTATAAACATCTCCAAAATTAAATATATATTTTCATATTTTTTCTTTCGTTTCAAGGTATAAGAAACTTTAATATCGTTACATAACGGAGCATCACTATTTTAGGCTACTTGCCATAGCAAAGGTACAGAGGCTGTGCCATCAGGCAAATACATCACCCATGCCTCATACAGAATAAAGTGCAAGACCATCTCAAACGAATGAGTTTAGTTAGTGCTTTCAACCACTAGATCCTAGAGACATCGATACGTGCTTCAAATGTTCTGTCTTAATCTTTGACTTGATCTCGGTTTTCTTCAAACAGGTTTGTTTTGTAAAACAAAGGAAATATATTGCATGTTTCAAAGACGTACATTATTATTCATTATGGATAAGTTGAAATAATCAATAGTGAGATTTCGTTTTGACTTGTCATGGGGTAAAAAATGAATTTCTCTTTAAATGTGCTTTTAGTTCTGAGATTTGTGCATATGAAAGCATGAATCGGTATTTGCAGCTCCGTTGGCGCAGTGGTCTAAGCGATGGCCTCTGATCATTCGCCCGTACGGGGTCCGGGTTCGAATCCCGGCGAGGCATGGATGTTGTGTTTGTCTTACGGCACTGGCTCTCTCCCTTCCCTGGAACAAGTAACCCAAAATTAGGGACGGGATAATGCTTATAGCCCATTGAGTTGCTCACGGTGGTCGTTAAAACTCCAATAAAAAATCGTCATTTATATCCTCTTTAACGCAGTGGGCATAGAATATGCTTTCCACCATTTGTCAGAGTGGTCTGGGGTTCGAGTCTACGATAAGCCATACGTTGTCTTAAAGAACTGGCTATCTCCCTTCTTCCGGAACTTATGATAGATATATTACTAGGGAAATCTCTGGATTTATATAACTATTTTTTTACAGGTCGTGCTGAGTTCTGGGCTCCGGATGTGGTCACCATGGATTTCTCTTACTCCTGGGGATTGATGGTGGCGACTGGTCTTCTGTTGTCGTCGGTGTAGTGGTTTCCAAGATTTGGATCCGTTTTTTCTTCTGATGCTCTCATTTCGGTTGTTGCAATATATTTGTTTCGCGTTCATTTTCTCAAATCTATAACCTCCAAATTTACATAGTGACGTTATAGACATACAGTCACATACTACCTTACTAAATATATGTTTTATTCAATTCAATTCTTCTGGAGCCAGTGGCCCTAATTTAGGAACCTACGACTTCTTATAGTCCTTAGAGCCGCGCAAGGTGATCGTTAAGTTTAAAAAATATATTACATTTCTCACTTTGTAGTAGCATTTGCACTAAAGTTTTTTAAACTTGAAGTAAAAACATGAACACGTTTAATTGGCTACGTGACTCGCCACTTCAGCAATATCTTTAAATGGAAATTGCGTTTCTCGAGATTGTAAACGAGTTCCACTAAAATTCAACTCCCCGGATTTTAGTGAATTTCTATAGAGTCGTTCATCAATTTGCTTCTTGAAATCCCACTTCTGTACCAAATGTTTGGACATTGTAATAAATAAGCATGTCATAACATAAATGTGTCGCCGATGTTTAAATCCCCATTCCCATTTATATATATCTTTTATACACCTTTCGCAGGAAATCAATGTAAATATCTGTATAAATAATTTGCTGTCAACATTTTCAAATTGCGTCACTAATTTTCTCTTTAAACACATTGAATATTTTGCTATCCATTGATACAAATTTACTTTCGGTCGCACGAAGTTCTTTCTCCGTGGAAAATCTATATTTTGTTTAAAAATTAATATTCTTATTCTAATGATTCTGAACTCGTAGGACATGTACAACACTTGTATTTGTTTCAATGAAGCGAAAAATTGTTATCGCACATAATGGGCAGGCAATTAGTTTACCAGTAAGGGATTGTATTTAAATTTTATCAATGGTTTGAGAAAGCATTACAAAATAAAACAATTCTGATTTCGCGTATTTAATACGTTCATCCATATTACGCAGGACTCAAATTGAAACTTTACAAAGTAGAAAATGTGGAACCAGGATGTTTTTCATATTCGTGAGTGCAAATTATCCAAAAATGATCAGCGCTCGTGGGATAGGATAGTCAACATTTTTTACCATTCGAATAAATTTTGCTAATATGTATGTTATATTCACAATCCACGAATCTGAAACTGAAAATGTTTAGAATACGAGTTTTATCATTTTATGAGATCCAAGAAATACACTGACAACTGAAATTTGGTTGTCCTTTCTTGCATTTAATTGCACTTTTGATTGGAAGAACAGGCTTTTCCTTAAGAAGGAGAGACTATCACCATTCGAATTCTACCTCATAAAAGTTACTAAGATAAGTCATAAAACGAGAAATTTCCCTCTTCTTTATTTAAAGATATTTTTTGTTGGGGAAACAACATGTATTTTTTGAGCCTTTTTTTATAAAAATCTTTTAAAGTGAGGGATTATAAGAAGTTTTCTTTATTGAAATAATAATGTTTAACTAAACGGTATTTTTCATTCAACTGTGTAGTTTAGTTCAACATAATATCATAATTGTCTCTGTGGTGCTTTGAATATTACAATGAAGATATTTGTAAGTAAAAGCATGTGTTAAAAACAATATTTGCTTATAATAAATGTATAACATAGTACTGATACATAATATGAAGCCTAAAAAACATAATATAACAGTAAAGCATTCTCAGGCGAGGAGTAAGGCAGAAATTATTTTTTATAATAAATGAAGAATTCTTTAATACTAAATAGTACTATTGTAACAATAATAGGTTTTATGTAGAAAAAAATGGGGTTTAGAGAATATCCAAAGCAATTCCTATTTATTAGGACAGTCATTCTCCTTCAACGGGGCTGTCGATTCCAGGGATGCAGACGTCACGGTGGCGCAGTGTTGTAAGCGATGGCTTCTGACTCTTGGTACGAGATGGATCTGTATTCGAATCCCGTGAGGCATGGGTGTTGTGTTTGCCTTACAGCACTGGATCTCACCCTTCCCTTGAGACAGTGGTCCTAAAGTAGGGACGGGCGACTGCTTGCAGCACACTGAGATGCTCACGATGGTCGTTTAACTCTCAATCAAAAAACAAATTCTGGTATGTTGGAAAACGTATCAAAATCAATGCATTGCATGATTTTACTAACTTGTTTAGAACGTCGTTTTTTTAAAAAAGATCGTATTTATGTTATCGGTTTATCCCTTCGTCTGCCTGTGTACACTATATCATTGCAACTATTAGTCTGATTTGAAATATTTATTTTGCATTGGGAAGCTTGAAATGTGCGAATGATAATCCTTCATTTCGTTTGTTTTTTTACAATGCGCAATTTCGCCGTTACAGGGCGTTGACGCAGATGATACGAATACAAAGCACATTTTATTACGTATGTAATTGCCTCTAAACATCAGATTGCAAAAATTATCTTACCTTTCGATTCCATTCAAGACGAAAAGCATTTCAGGTTTAGTCAATTTTTTAAGTTACACATAGATTTTACGCTAGGGGGCGTAAAAGTAAATTGCATTTTCCCGATATCCGCACTTCAAAAATTCCGATTTGAAAAATTCTTTCTTCAGTGAGTACAGCTACTGATAGGAAATCTTTTGAATATAATATTTTTTTTATTTTTGGTAAATAACAGTTTTGGCACCACGGGGCGTAAATAGTAATTTCTGCTTCGGCGGTATTTGCAGCAAAATCTGAGTTTTTAAAATCTGCGTTCAAAACATTCGTGGACCGGTACCACTCACGTCGATAAATGTTTTCGGAATTTTTTTCTTTTTAAAATAATGAATGGTTTCGTCTCCAGGAAGCGTTGATATATATCATAATTTTGTTACTATCTCTGCTTCTAAGAATCGGAATTGAAAAATTCCATTCTTGTTGCATATACGTTTCCGATGTGAAATGTGTTTTATATAATTTTAAAATTTTTAAGTAATGCAACTTTTACTTTAGGGAGTGTAAAGATAAATTGCGTTTTTACAAATATCTCTGCTTCTAAAACTCCGTTTTGAAAAATTATTTCTGTATCACAGAAAGGAAGAAAAGCGTAAAATATCAACATTTCAGGGACAAAATGAACTCCACTTCAAAAAAAGAAAACACAAAAAAGCATACAGCAAAGTATAAAATATCAACATTTCAGGAACAAAATAAACTCCACTTCAAAAAAGAAAACTCAAAAAGAACATAGAAATACCTAATTCCGGCATGACCGAGTCGTCTATGGAAAATTATAATAACAGAGTGTAAAATCAGAGGTTTGTGTTAAAAAATATGTTACCTTACATTAGAAAATTGCTTCATTATGATACATGTGTAATACTGTAAATCATACATTGGAAGTCACCGGCCATATATGCGAAAAATCAAGTATAATAAATTAAGATTGCATTATGACATAATGTTCTCTCTTACTGGAATCTGTTTAAATAAGTGTTCACTATGCTGGTGAACGCTGACTTAAAATAACGTATTTCATTTTATTCCTGATGTCTAATTTTGTAATAGCTCATTCGGTGTATTATAGAATTGAAAAATGTATTCCCAGGAGATAATTCCTGTTCGTGGTTTGACACAAGTAATTTGGAGATCTGTTATCCACTAGCGTCTGGGAACGGCAATAGAAATGTCGTAGCAAGATCCTCATTAGTAGGAATAAAACGCAAGCAGCCAATTGGCGGCGTCATGTGTAACACTAGTGTCAGGTAAGTATGAAATGATTAGCAAACTTTCTATATTTAATATAATTTTTCGAATTTTTTACTGAAACCCATTGTATCAAATTACCGGGTAAATGTGTAAATTAGCGTCCTAAAAAATTTCGCCGGAAAAATGTTAGTACTTGGAAAAAGTGCGACGTACGGATTCAGAGTATGGATATTAATGGCAAATGGTACAGAAATTTCATATTTTAAATGCGTTTTGAAGATTTTAATTGGAATATTGACCTGTAAGTTCGATGCTGTGAAGTGACGCTGCGGTTGGCCTAATGCATCGCTACTGCGATGATGTCCACTGTGCTCCGTTAAAAGGAAGGTTCGTTGCTGAACCGAAATGACAGGCAAAAGAGTACGAGAGAAAGCGGTTTTTTTTTTTTTTGCAGAAGAGCAATATATTTTGTAGTGTACTCTACAAAAAATAGGTCCAAATTATGCACAATTTATTGGTATCCCATATGTTGTTGGCAGGAAAACCCGGAAAAAAGATCTTTGATTAGCAAACGATACGTATCAGTGAGACAGAAATTGACCTGCGACCAAAATATCAACACGAGAACCAAAAGTACAGGGGCACCACAAATCAGCTACGAATGGAAGCCGTTCAAAGTAGAACCGAAAATATGTTCCCCAGTTTTCTGCACAACATAGAAAGGAATATTTGCACTTTCTATTTGGAATTAGGGAATGATGTGTGAAAGAATGAAACATTTCTGAATATGTGCTTCAAAAACAATGACAAAACATGAGCGAACTATATTCTGTAACGTATGAGTACATGGTGCTTCGCTCTCCTGGCTAGAGCATATGCAGCTGCACTTGTAGTCATCCGCACGTGAACTACTCGCCGCAGGGATCTTTCTTTCAACGGATTACAGCTTCACATCGTCGTGGTAACGGTGCGTTCAGCCTACCGCTGCGTCTCTTCAAAAAATCACACCTATAGGTAAATATTACTATAAAAATCGTTAAAAGGCATTTAAAACATGAAATGGCTACACCACTTGCCATTAATTTTCATATTCTAAAATCTATACGGCGCCCTTTTTCGAGGTATTTTTCTTACGAAATAATTTAGGACGCTAATTTACAATTCCTTTCTATGTTGTGCAGAAAACTGGGGAAGCATAACTTCGGTTCTACTTTGAACGGCTTCTATTCGTCGTTGATTTGCTGTACCACTGTACTTTGGTTCTCGTGTTGATACTTTGTTCGCAGGTCAATTTCTCTCTCACTGATACGTATCGTTTGCTAATCAAAGATCTTATTTTCCGGGTTTTCCTACCAATAACGTATGGGATACCAATAAAGTGTGTATAATTTGGACCTATTTTTGGTAGCGTACACTACAAAATTTATTGCTCTCCTGCCAAAAAGTAACCGCTTTCTCTCGTACTCTTCCACCAGTCATTTCGGTTCAGCAACGAACCTTCCTTTTAACGGAGCACAGTTGACATCATCGCAGTAGAGATGCATTTGGCCAACCGCAGCGTCTCTTCACAGCATCGAACTTACAGGTCAATATTCCGATTAAAATTTTCAAAACACATTTAAAATATGAAATTTCTGTACCATTTGCCTTTAATATCCATACTCTGAATCCGTGCGTCGCACTTTTTCCAGGAACTAACATTTTTCTCGCGAAATAATTTAGAACGATAATCTACACATATACCCGGTAATTTGATACAATGGATTTCAGTAAAAAATTCGAAAAATTATATTAAATACAGAAAGTTTGCAAATTATTTTTAATTTTACTTGGCACTAGTGATACACATCACGCACGCCAATTGGTTGCTTGCGTTTTATTCCTACCAATGGGGATCTTCCTACGACATTTCTATTGCCGTTCCCAGACACTAGTATATTATATCTCATAACGTTGTTATAAACAGTGTAATGAAAGGACTTTGGCGACCTAAACATCAAAATTGTAGGATGTGCTTCTGGAAAAAAGTATCTCATGCTAAAATTTCCCAATATCTGAAGGATAGGCGCATTGTTGTATTCTGAAATACACTACTAAAGTCCGCTACTTTCGATTTTGTAAAATTAGCTAACAAAATACCCAACTAAAGGAACTGTTAAGAATAGGTGTGAAAACAAAAAGTTTCACTACTGACGCTAATATCAAGTAATTTCAGTGTGCAAAACACAACTATACGTTTAGTTTCCTGAGTGGCAGAATTTTTAGCACAGAGGTACCATTTTAAAATCCAGGAATATACTTCATTTGTGAATTTATTTGGATTATATTTATGTAAAGTTTTGAATTATTCATATCTGTCACAGTACAGTTCAGAGAAATAGCTGACATTTTGTTTTCATTCTAATTTAGTGTGCACAACAGTTGCGTAAAAATCTCGCTATGAAATGTATCGAGCATTTTGGTATTCATAACCAAAACCTAATTCGAGGTTTATCATTGCGCCAACAAGCAATGCCAAAGGTTTAACTGCAGCCAGTCATTATCTCTAAAGCCTTCGCTACATTGTTTTATTAAATCAAATTGCCAATATCTAGCAAAGATGGGTTTATGAGACTATAATTTTAAAAACGTTTCCAAACATTTTTAGATTTCCGAAATCATATGTTTCTTAAGTGCGATAGGAATGATTTGTGTGTATGTGATATTACCGTTTCCATATTGAACAGAAACACTGTGTTAAAACTAAAAAAGAAAAAAAGATGTATAGCTTTTTCTAGAAAAAGTAAAATTCTGCCCGAACGTTTTCCTAAATCAATATTACGTTCCTTTTCCGCGAATCAGTTTCTTTTACCTTTCAGCTAAGGTGAGAATTCAGAATAATTTTGACGCAAACATTGTAATTAAACTGTTCCTAGCACGAAAGATAACTTATTCAACAAATGCAAACCGCTGTTTTTTAAAACTCCTACAAATGTTACTTGAAAAGAAGACCTTTCAGAGAATTCCAACGATATGAGGCCGCTTAGCAACAGCTGCTATTAATTTGTTTGTTCAGTACGAAACGGTCGAGAAATTCTTTGTGGAATTTTCAAGGTCGTCTCTGAAGAAATCCTTACGCAAGTAAATTTTCCCAAATGCTGACGAAATATAACTGCTTTATTGTGACAGAAATCACTGGGTATATGTGATAAGGAAGCCCCAACAAGAATACAGGTTACTACGAAAAGAAAAACTCGGATGAAAAGTGTAAACGTTGCAGGCACGCATAAATATAAAATTGCTATGACCGGGATTCGCGTGTTTCCTCGTTGTTCATTCGTATAACGATTTTGGATCCTAAAAATAACTTTTGGGAAAACAAAGGATGCAGTAAACATGTTATCAGTGTTACAAATAATTCCAATGCACGTACATGATTTCCCTATATTTTTCAGTACTCTGAAATTTGAAGTTGTGAAATTTACCGCAGTACAGCTCATGGCATATTTTGTATTTTAAAGTTCGTGCAACCAAAGGTATCTGTATATTCATTTCTCCATTTAGAAAATGTTTTTCTTTAATTTGACTTTTGGACACCTGGCAAGCCATTAAAAAAGTGTTCAGTAAGTCACGGTTTTGGCACAACTGCTCTAGAAAAACCCATGCGTTATTTCCAGTAAGGGAAGGAAAATGTTTAATGAAAATTTGAAATGGTACGGGTCAGTCTGTCCCGAAAACTGGGAATTCCGGTCTGGTAGGGGCTTTACATATTAAGGCCGTGTATGCCTCTTGATATGATCGCCACGTCTCTCTCCATTGTCAACCTGACTCATTGTACTTTAATTTAAAATTTTTTGTATCATAAAAATAAAACCCATGAGCTATCTGTCTATAACAGATGGTGAAGTTTGTTATTGCTACTACTACACTGTAAAAAATTGCAGTGAATTTACGGTGTTTCATCCGGATTAAGACGGTTTACAGATCGTAAACACGCCACCTGGCGATCAACCGTCAATTTCCGGTAGATAAACTACATGTTCACGGTGTGTAAACTGTTTTAACCGTTACGGTATTTTAACCTTTACAATCTGGCAACATTCTTCTGAAAGCGGTTGTACGCCTGTTTTTTCACATTCAATCAGTCGACTGACACCACCATTTTGGACAGCACCTCTACTCTACAGGCAACACGTGAAAGTTATCCGAAGAAGCACGTGCCCTACAGCATTTATTTTTGGTAAGTATCTTTTTGCTTTGTGTAAGTTACAATGCATTATGATGAGAATATTAGTATTAAGTGTTTTTGTTAACATCTGGCAGACATGAGAATTTAAACAATTGATTTTTATTTAATGTATTTCGTTCACATTATTTGTTAAGCATTGGTGATTACTGATTACCTACAAATAAGTAAAACAATGCAGGACTAAGCTTTTTTGAGGCCCCTAATTCTGGGCACAAGTGCTCGTATAATACCTTTGTCATATAAGAAAGATATGTACGTCATGTACATATGTAAGATACCTGTCCTTCATATATTAAGGCCTTGTAAAATGCACCTTATGTGTTTGCAGACATGAAGAGATGTATTGAATTATCATTTTTAATATTTATTTCTAAAGAAACATTGAATCAAGTATAGACAACAAAAATTAGAAATGAATGCACAGGAACAAAAGTTCACACATAGTTCAGGAGTTTATCTTTAAAATGTTTGTTTAAAGATGTTTAAGTATTTTTTCTACAAACCAACACATTGAAGAACTCGCTTGTGAGCAGTGTATGTGTGCCCAATCTGCGGTAAGATGGGAATTTATCATAAATATTCCATTTCTTAACAATTAGATTAAATATATCAAAACACAGACTCAATACACAGGTCTGTGTTCAATAATACTTGCTTTACTGCCAGTGTTTGCTGTAAAATTACCAAAAAATGAGAGAAATATCGCCCAATGCATAACTAGAGAAACTTGTGTGAACAGTGTGCATCATCTCTGGTAAGATAGGAATTTATCAGAACCATTAAATTTCTTAAAAATGAGTTGAAATGTATCAGTACACAGGTCTTAGTTCAGTAATACTTGCTGAACTGCTAGTTTTTTCAGTAAAATTACAAAAAAGAATGAGAGAAAAATTGCCCAACGCACAACTCGAGGCGCGTCGCGTAAACTTAATAGCAGTACCAATATCTGTTTGTTTTATTTATAAAATGAGTACCCCAAAAGGTGTATTTCAATGCAAACACGATTGCACGTAGAAAGTTTTACAAACAGGTCGCTGATGCTAGGCAGTAATTACAAATACATTAGAACTGCTTCGTGAGCTAAGAAAACCCCTCAAAAAATCTCTTCAGGTCTACTGTGTAAGAAATAAACATTGCTGGTATACCCCAAAATCTCAAGTGTCCACATATCTCACAAAAATTTTATACTAAAGAAAATTCAAACATTGAATCAAGTGTAGACAACATAAATTAAAAATGAATGCACAAAAACAAAAGTTTGCCGCCCCGGTTGCGCAGTGGTCTAAGCGATGACCTCTGATCATTCGTCCAAAAGGGGTCTGGGTTCGAATCCGGTGAGGCATGGATGTTGTGTTTGTCTTACGGCACTGGCTCTCTCCCTTGACCCTAAATTAGGGACAGGCAACCGCTTATAGCCCATTGAGTTGCTCACGGTGGTCGTTAAACCTCCAATAAGGCCGCCCCGGTGGCGCAGTTGTCTAAGCGATGGCCTCTGATCATTCGTCCGGAAGGGGTCCGGGTTCGAATCCCGGTGAGGCATGGATGTTGTGTTTGTCTTAAGGCACTGGCTTTTTCCCTTCCCTGGAACCAGTGTCCCTAAATTAGGGACGGGCAACTGCTTATATCCCATTGAGTTGCTCACAGTGGTCGTTAAACCTCCAATCAAAAAAAAAAAAAACCTCCAATAAAAAAAAAAGTTCAATCGTTCGTCTTTAAAATGTCTTTTCTTGCTTTAAGGTTTGTGAAGAAGTGCACAACATCGTCAAACTAACTGCACTGTAAAAATCTAAACAGTTATTTAGAGAAATTTACTTGGCAGTTAACTAAGAACTGAAATGGAAATTGAAATTTTTTTATAAGCTAACAGACACTTGTTCAATTTGCTATCCAACTGATCAATAATCACATTAAATGTTTCTACTTCACATTTTTTCTGCCCTTGAAGAATAGTTTCATTACGGTTATTGCCATGTGCATATTTTTTATTGTGATTTGACAAAACTTCAAGGAGATTTTTCACTTAATGTTTTATCTATTTCTTCATATTTTTCAAAATTATTTCTTTCATTGGCAATGAAATGGGATAATGACGGAAGGTTACGTTCAGTTAACAAATCTAGTGATGGCTTTTGTAATTTAGTACCAACTTTATCACATATTTCTAAAATATGCCAAAGAGCACACATGAATATAGATTCAAATTTATGAGAGAAACTTGAAGAAAAAACATCCAATCTCAGTAGGTAGAAGAAAAGATTTAGGATTTCTAGACAATGAAAGTCCTAAATTTAATATGAATAATGCAAATTAGTTCTTCAATTTGCGCTTTTAGGAACTTTCTTACCCACACGAAGTTTTCAGCCCTCAGTAAAACAGGTGTGGGCTATACTAGTTTTGTTGGGGACCAAAAAGTTCCAAATACTTCCACCTCCTTTAGCCCACCAAACACCTCTGCTCTGACAACTGGTTTTGGAGAACGAGGCACAAGTTGTGGAATCATCAATTTCACCTGCAGACCACATGGGCGCCAGAAAATTATTTAGCTAGCACTGTTACAATCGTAGGTGATTTAACAAGAATTCTGACACCATACTCCTGCCTTCTATATCTTTCCTGTCCCAGCTGGTAATCATTCATTAACTTAATCCTTTAAGAATTTCATTTGCTGATTTTTGTGTTAAAATTTGTGTTTTCATCCTAATTTCTTTACATAGTCTGTGACGGGTTTAAAATTTATTACATGACAGGATGGTAGATAATATTTTTTAATCGCCGGGATGCGGCCCAACTTCGAACACTTTATTTCTATGGGTGGTCAAATTTTATTTCTGTAAAAACACATAAGTTGTTACTCAGAGTTAAAGTTGATGCCATTGTTTTCCAGCCAATAGCTATCTCAAATAGCCTGGCAAATCCCTCCTTTTTTTCCAGGCAGAGTTGCCATTATGTTCCAACCTTAAATCTAAGAAATTCCTTAGTCAAACCCTGCATTAGCACCAATGCTAAACATCATTGTTACCCCCCCCATTAGCGGTGGTTTAGATATGAACTGACATCAACTGTTTGTATGCTAAGAGAAATTGAAGGAAAGTTATTACAATGAAACTTTTGCATACTTCCAAACACCTCAGTATGCAAAATTGATTGTGGGACGTTAAAAAGGGTATGTTTCTGTCAACGAATTAAAAGTGAATTGTATCTTATGATCGTTTAGTCCAGGATAAAAATGACTCGTGCTTTGAATGTGATGTCCGAACGTGATTTACCCGAATCTGTAGCCTGAGGGCTATCGGTCACTTAGAAGCTGGTCAAACCCAATCGCAAGTAGCGGACGCCATTGGAGTGTCTCGAAGCATGATTTCCAGATTTTGGAATTGGTTTTCAGATACCGAAAATTTAAGGCAAAGACCAGGGCAAAGTCACAGGAAAGCAACGTCAAGAAATGAGGATCGTTTTTTTTATCACTGACTGCCAGGAGAAACCGGAGTATGAGCGCCCCTCTTCTGCAATGCAAACTCCATATGGCTACTGACACAAATGTTTCGACTCAAACTGTTCGCACCCGACTACACAGTGTTAGTCTGTATGCTCGACAACCTATGGTATCTGTTTCTTTAACCGCATGCCACCGTGCTGCCTGCAGATTTTGAGAACATGACCCTGCTGATTAGAGAAGAAATTAATGGAGCAACGTTCTCTTCTCAGACGTGTCTTGCTTTACTGTACATCCTGATTATTTTGAGGGAACAAGGTATTTGTAACAACCAGAGGTAGAAAAAATATTCTGAAATCTGTGTGGCCAGCTAAATTTTTTAGTGGCCAGACATTGAACCTGCGGGGAGGAGGGGGCTATATATAATGTCAAAGTCGTACATTTCTGTCCAAAAATGTTCTGCCCTCAGCCCTGGCAAAAAAAAAAAAAGGTACTCGTTTTTTTGTTTTGTTTTTCATCTGGGGCTCGCAAATTCCTGAATTATCATAATTTTCGTCGTTTATCCTCAGACCCTAGAAATCGCACTTTTTTTTATTTTCGTATAATCTGTGCCGGCGTATAATACTCAGATTGTGACATTCAGAAGAAAAAAGAAAAAATAGCCATATGATCTTGTATATCACAAATGTTGATCCAGAAGCGGAATTTTCGACAGAAAAGTTAGGCACATAAAGACCCCGGAGTCCGAAGAAATGAAACAAAGACTTTGGTCAAACTGGCAAAGGACAAACTAAAATGCAAGGCACAGTGTACACGAGATTCAGAACATAGAACTTTGAAATGAAGCGTGCATGTTTAGGTTCCTGCAGCAAGCACTGTGCATACATTTTTATTGGCCAATTGATGAGGAGAGGGCACAAGCACAGTCAGCATTTTGTCTTTCCCAACAATACAAAGACAAAATAACTGCCGCCGCCCCTTCCTACAGCTTTCCCGGTCTTTCATTATGACATCACTTTTCCGTCCTCTTCACTTCGTGCAAATCCTAGACTGAAATTTTTTTCCGAGAGAGTTCCTTTTCCAATTATATAGCCCCTCTCCAGCACAATTACCCTGCAGATTATTTTTCAAATTGAACGGCAGCAAAAACTTTTTTTTATTTTATTTTTTTTAAATCGTTTATTCATGGCTTATACAATGCAAACTGCTGTACATGTTTTTCAGTAAGAAATTTACCTTTATTTTCATTTTTACGATATGATCATAAATATGCCTTTGTACATTTGTCTCCCCAAAAATTATTAAATTTAAATTTACTAATTGTTTTGGCCATATTTTTCTTTTTGCATAGCGTACTAAGTGTATGTAGTTCCTATTCCAACCTCTAAAGTTTTCTGTCACTCAGTTTTAATACAAAACTATGATATTCCCTATTCCCTAAATGTTTTTAGCTGTATATATATATAGTAATAAAGTCAACCACAGATAAATTGTAATCCTAATACAGAACCCAAAATAACATCCTGAATTCCTGATAAGATAATTTTTTTCCAAAGACCAAACCCCCCCCCCCCGCATTAAAAAAGGCAAAATCCAATAAAAAAATTTTGCAGTGTTAGTGAAAACACCAAATATAAATATAATCATCTGGTATCTGGTAATTTCTAAACCTTACTTTACCATGGACTTCAATCAAGATGGCTGATGCCATATTTGATATATCTCAAGGGGCCTCTGTCCCTCATTGTCAGTTTGTCACTATAAATGAATTGAAACAAATCTCAGAGAATGTACATCATGAAAGGGTGAATCGGTGAAAATTTTAATCACAATGTAACATTCAGGCCTCTTGTGTCGCCATTCTGATTGAATATCAGCAATGAAGTCACATCACCAGTGAAACATTATCTCCATCAGTGCTAAATAAATGAGGCTAGAGACAAGTTTCTAGAAATGAAAATCTTATTTTTTTGAAAAACTGGAAAAATAAGAGGTACATACAAGTACCGGATTTATTTAAAAATAGAAAGTAGTCATGACTACTCTTTTTTGTGCAAAGTACATCACAACTTGCATTTCCTTTGACATCTTGGAGTCGAATTTTTCACGATTACAATACTTTCTCACGCTAATGTATGAAAAAGGAAAAAGTCTTTTTCACATAAAAAAAAGGAACTAGGAACTCTCATAAAATTGCAGGTCCTGTTAATGTGGTGCTCCACAGAGCTGCACACATAAAATCTTTACTGTTTCTACCGGTTTTCAAAATCTTTTGGATTCAAAAGTCTTAGTTTCTTATTTCCTTCTCAACAAATAAAATTCTTGCTTTTATTCTGTTGCATTTATTTGCTACAAAAATGTATATATACAGGGTGTCCGAGAATTATTGGACACATAACAAAATTATATAAAACAAAACATTAAACAGACAGAAATAAACTGACTGTATTACCTTACAATGTAACTGCACAAGTTAATAAATTTCGATGTGAGATCCCTTGGTTGCTCGTAGTACGTCTAAGCGATACTCAATTTCATGCCATGTATTGGCAAGCATCTGAGGAGTTATGGAATTAAATAGCAGCTGTGATACGCTACTTTAGTTCCTGCAAATCAGTACAAGGCGTCTTATAGACACGATCCTAATCCCACATGAAATAATCCAATGAAGTTAGATCTGGAGAGCGAGGAGGCCACAGAATGGGACCACCACGGCCAATCTATCTGTTGGGGGAAAGGCTCATTTAGGCACTTATGTGTACATGTTGACCAATGCGCAGTCGTACCGTCTTGTTGGAAAATGACATATCTTTTGATCTGGCTGTAGCGAAAGTTTCTATCGTTTCCAAGTAAATGTCATCATTTGTTTGTTTTTTTTTGCAGAAGGAATGGCCAATCACTTCTCTTTTTGATAGGGCGCACCACACGTTAACTTTTGGAGAATCACGTTCCAGTTCATTAGCAGCATGAGGCAGTTCACTACCCCATATCCTACAATTGTGACAATTCACAATACATGAAATGTGGATTCATCACTGAAAATGACAGTACTGAGAAAGTTTTCGTTGTTTTTCACTCAATTTAGCATAACCACAGCGAAATCGTTTCGCAGAGTGTGATCATTTACATGCATCTTTTTCACTATTTGGATTTTATAAGCATAAAACTTTAATTTCTTGTGCAAGATATCGTGAACTGTCGATTTCGGAATGCACAGTTCTCTGCTTGCTTTACGAACGGATTTCCTGGAGTTTCGTCGGAAACTTCCACTAACTTGGTCAACCGTCTCACCGCTGATGCTAGGCCAACCGGCTCCTCCACGAGGTTCCACATTGCCAGAACTGTTTTATCCATTGCTTAATTGAATTCATTGATTGAGGATTACAACCATACTCTAAACGGTACCGTCTTTTAACTTTAATGACAGACTTTAATTTCGCAAGCCATAACACACACATCGCCTTGTGCTGTACTGATGACATTACTACCGATTGTGCATTTCTCATACATTCCTCATCAGGCCACACCTAGTGCCATCTATCAGATTCTGGGAATAACAATTCTGCAAAACAAAAATATAGAAACCGTGTTTGTAATACGTGACATAGAAAAACCGACAATGCTCGGTTTTTTTTTTTTACATAATTTTGTAATGTATCCAATATTTCTGGGACACCCTGTATATTGCTTAAGACAACAGTGCTGACAATTACGGAGGATCTTTTAGCGGACATATTTTTTGTATTGTAAATAATTTTGGTAATGAATCTTTGTTCTGCATGCTAAATTGGTTGAATTTTTAAAAAAATATGTAAAAGAATTTGGTTTCAGATGAATCAAAGCCTTTGGCAATTAGTGTCAGTTATTGTTTATTTTTGATACATGAAATTTTACATTCAATACATAAAAAAGTAATTCCTTCTGTTTTTCTTAGGAATATCTCATATAAAACATTTTGCATAAAAGTGCGTACTTAATACTTAACATCATGTATGAGTGTGTCAATTGCAACTATGTTTCTTTATCTTTAAAGGAATATGTTCACCACATGAGCATTCATAGAAATGTAAATAATTTTAGATTTCAGTGTGGGGTGCGTGGTTGCTCCAAGGCATTTGGCTCTTACTATGGCTTTAATACTCATGTCTCGCGATACCACTGTGGATTGCGTGGTTTACAACTTTGCAATTCAGAAGTGGATTTAAAGTGCAACCAAAGATTGTGTCATAAGGCATTTAATAGAGTTTCTGATTTAATATCGCACATTAAGTCACATCTAACCTCCGGGGGCTTTATTAGATGCTGTTTTAAGGGGTGTGCCAAAACATTTAAAGTCAGATCTTCATTTTCATCCCATTTATCTAGATATCATCTGAATCACAGTACAAAATTCCTATCTCCACAGTTTCTTAATTCTGAGCCAGTTGCCCTGACCTTGAGAATTGACAGTACTGTGGAACTAGTCACTTCTGACGTAAGTGAACAACTTAATCAGTCAGACAGCCATATCTCTGAAGAACTCACACTGAAAAATATTGCTCTTTTTTACTTGCTTTTGGAATCAAAATGCCTAATCCCATGTAAAACAATACAGTTGATAACAGAAGAGATAAATTATTTACTGATTCAGGAGGATTCCTTTTTCACACAGAGTTTCACTGATAAATTGAGTGAATTAGTAAATATATCTGAAGATGAAAAAAAAATTGTAAAATATGTCCATGACTCAAAGTTTTTAAAATCTGCATTCGATCCTGAATCGGCACGTCTTAAATCTATCTATTTAAGACCACAATATTTTGAAAAAAGCATGAAATTTGTCAAACCCATTGAAATTTGCATGGGTCGTGATGAGGTAAATTGCTTGCGTTACTGCCACTACATTCCAATTAAAAAAACTCTTGTTAATCTGCTCCACGATAAGTCTAAAGGATCAAGTAGATCATCCACTGAAAAATGAAGTAGCAGATCGAATGAGTGATTTTACTGACGGTAGCGTGTTTCAGCAATGCCAAGCAGATGGTTCAATAAAAATCCTTCAGCTTATCCTTTTTCAGGATGTGTTTGAGGTTGTTAACCCTGTAGGTTCTTCACGAAATAAACATAAAATTCTCGGATTTTATTTCACATTAGGAAACATATACCCTCAGTATAGGTCATCAGTTCACCAAATGCAGCTTCTTTTACTGTGCTGTGAAAAAGATTTAAAATTGTTTGGCCAAAAAGTAGTATTTAGGCAATTGATTGGTGAAATTGAGAATGGATTTAATGTGGATGGTGCATGTTATGTAGGGAGTGTTTTTTTATTACTGCTGACAATTTAGGAGCACATTTTATTGGTGGATTTAACCAGAATTTCTCAACTTCAGAATATATGTGCCGTTATTGTCTAATGCAAAGAGATACTTGGAAGAGTATCCATATTTGAGTGCTTCATCACGAACTGTTGAAAATTATGATGCATCTGCTTCGCAATTAGCCATGGGTAGCCAAGGAATCATTTTCCCGTCTCTGTTCAATGAGTTGCAGTACTTTCATGTTTGTCTTCCTGGGCTCCCTCCTTGTGTTGGTCATGACTTGTTTGAAGGGGTTTGTGACTATGATTTGTCACTTAACCTAAATTATTTTGTTCAGAAAGGCTGGCTTACGTATACTTTATTAAATGATCTAATACGTGGCTTTTCATTTTTTGAGCATGATGCTTCTTGCAGGCCTGCTGTGTTTCACCCAAAAAGCAAAAGGTTAAATGGCAGTGCTTGTCAGAACTGGGCCTTACTTCACTTTTGCCAATCCTTCTGTACTCTAAGATAGATACTGATGATTCTGTATGGAAACTACGTAGTTGTTACACTCAGAGAAATTGTGGAATTTGCCTGTGCACCTAGCATAAGTCATTCACAAATTGCATATTTCAAAATCATAATTGAAGAGTACTTGGAGGGAAGGAAGGTTGCTTTTGCAGATGTGCCTCTTTGACCAAAGCACCACTTCCTTCTGCACTATCCTGAGTTAACGATGAAATTTGGACCACTTATTCGTCTTTGGACATTGCGCTTTGAGAGTAAACATTCATATTTCAAAAGAGTTGCCCGAATATGTCAGAACTTCAAAAACCTCACTGATACACTGTCAAACAAACATAAGTTATTGCAAGCTTATCTTCTAAATGGCTCACTTTTTGCTGAAAGGGTTCGGTTTGAAGACAGTCAAACTTTCATTATCGAGTTGTACTCCATTCAAATACAAAGGGCAATAAAAGAATCAGAATATCAACCTCTGCACATTTCAAACAAAGTGAAAATTTTTGGTACTCTCTATACTGTAGGCCAGTTTTTGAACGTAAAGAACAAAGATAATGATTGTGTCTTTGGAGAAATACTGTTCATATTAGAAGATAAAAACAAGGAAATATTTTTTATTGTTAATGTGTGGGACGTTGGTGCTCAGATAGTGGTTTGCACATTTGTAAAAGTACGGACAGAGTTTTGTGTGTGAATGACAAATAATTAGGTGATTTCTACCCTTTATCATGCTACAGTTGTGGTAATAAAAAAGTTATTGCTTTGAAACATAAGTTTTTTAATGGTTTAGCAACAGCAATAGAGCACTAGATAATGCATATTTTATCAGCTATTTGTACACTACCATTATGGCTACTGACACAGCTAGCTGAATATTGGTTCCAGGAGTGCAAAATGGTCAGTAGAAGTAAATTATTTTCTTGTTCAGTAATTTTTTTTAATTAGTCAGTAAAGTTCTCCCATGGGGCATTTAAATTCCTAAAAGACAGTGAGAAATGCTGCTGTGGATATGTGTGGAAGAATATTTATCTAAAAATTATGATTCAATTCACAAGTGAAAAATTGTGGTTATAACTGGAAGAATCCACGACAGAAACTGAACTGATATATTTTTTATATGTTAACTTAGATTAATTATATTCTTTAAATAAAACATGCTTATACATGATGTTGATTATTGTGTTGCTTTTTAAGAAATGGAGCAGGTTCGTGAATTTGTCACAAAAACACTACAACTGTCAAGAAAACTACTGAGAGCATTTAAAAAAACTGATAAGAATTTATTTTTGCCCTATTTCACTTTTCATGAGGTTTATATATACACTATGGTGCAAAGGTTAAGTTACAAATAAAAAAAAATGTGATATCTCAAAAACAGTTGGATGTATTGTAATGTAAAAGTTTGTACAAATGTAACCTGTAAAACAACACATAATACATTGCTGGAAAAATAAGCTCCATATTTAGGAACCAGCTCCAAAATTTAGGAGTCAGGTGAAACAAAAGCAAATTTCAGGGTATTCATGCACAAGCATAATTCATGGTGATGATGTGGGAACAAAGACTAATAATAATAATACAGTATAAGTGTATTGAGCACTGCCTATTACCCAAACTACTTATTGCTAAATGAAATTCGAATTTAGTCTGTAAATCTAAGGGTTCTATAGTTTTGATAAAAATCTAAACATAAACCAGTAGTCCACTGAAGCTGATAAATCAAATTTATCCAGTGGTGGTCCATTCATGCGGATCATCATTAGGTTATACAAACTGTTAATTTCCATATTTGATCTGAATTTGTTTTTGTTTTTTTATTAAATTCGTCAAACTGAGCCCTTGTTTGCAGCACACTGTCTATGGCCATCAGCTTTGGGGAAAAAAAAACGGAAATCGCTCCTTGTGGGTCAGAATTTTTTCTAGCAGCTTGTGAAATTTCATTCCTTGCCTGATAGATAACCTTAATTGAATTCTTACCACTCACCTAGCAGACTGAGTCACTACTCAGTCTTCCAAGAGATTCATGAGATCCAAGCTGTTTATGGAAGTGTTTACCCAGTGTTGTAATGTTCTCCTTCCTAAAGTTTTTAAGTTATTTCCTGTTGGACACTAAAATGTGTCAAAGACCTTTGTACACCTGTGAATGCTTCTAGACAATCCCAGGAAAGATTCCTCTAGCAGCTGCACTTCTTGATGTATTCCTGTAAGTTTGTTATTATTAACAAAATTATTTTCATGAGTGCCAGATGCATCCTTCATTATCTGAGGTGTTGAAATTGCATTATTAACTTGAAGTTCCACTGCACTAATGATGAGTTCTTCCTTTTGAAATATGAGGGACAAATTCTTAAATACAGGCAAAACCCCCAAACCAAGTCTCAGAGGAGAATTGGTGAGGGTCGTTGCAGATGACGTATTTCAGTACACTACAAACCCCTCCAAAAAAATAGTCCAGGAGTTTGCAAAATTATGTGTACAGACGTACAATGCCTCTTTAGCTGACAATATCAATGGGATCATTCTCGGATCTGGCTGATTCCCTAGCTCAGCAACTTCTGAACAGGGTTGAGAACATGTGCAGGCTACATAAAAAAATGCCAGTTAGGAAAAGGAAGGTCTCTTGTAATGAAGAGGAAGGAAACACACCTGGTTCCCTTCCTAGCCCAAAGATAGATAGTTATAGATGCATCAACTGGGCACCTAACTGGCCTCACAATGAGACTACAGAGTCCCTTCAGTTTAAAAAAACCCAGCTCAGCCAGCTCACTGAGGGAGATGAAAAACTAATTGAGCTAATCAGTGACACCTTTTACTTACAGCGCCTTGACATAAATAGTGGAACAAGCCTGGTGAAATTAGTTGAAGACTGGCCACAGTTGTTTTCGGGTGTTGGCCTTTTGCAACACTTTCGATTACTAACAGGCATTGATATATACAGCCAATTCTGCAAGTCGGTTGAAGATCGAAAGGCCGAACTTTTGACTTATTTTCGTGCTCAGAAAAAGACAAATTTACTGCAGCTATTTGCAGAAGCCGATGTGTGAAATGGCAATCAAGTCATTTTGCTAATTGCAGCAATTGCTGCATATTTTGATGAAGATGTAAAATTTCTTCTGGCAGTTTCTGAGGTAATTTTGAATTTATTCTATTGATTTCTTTAAACTTTATAAATCATAATGATCATTGCAATTACAACCAACATAATTGTATGGAATATTAGTTTTTTTACAGAGAAACCAAATATTTGGAATATTTTCTTTAGTAGAGAAATGTAGTGTAAATTTTATAATTGATGATCAGTATATCTCTGAATATTGGCATTACCCTCATATCTACTTGAATATTGTGATTTCAATAATTTGGATATTGCCAGCTGGTATACTATCACTATGTTTTAACAACCATTTCATTGATAATCGGCTACACATCAAATGATACTGTTGTATAAGTATGAAGATCTACTAGCAGATTTTCAATAGTTTAATGTGCTATATCAGTAAGATGGGTCATTTGAGGGGTGTGGGGGAGTGCATCTCAAAAAAGTTTTGAAAGGGTGAAACAGTCTGTAGTACACTTATCTATTATTTTTCAAACATTGACCTACTTACACCAAATATATGAATTTCTGCTAACATCTATTTTTTTGAAGAGTGCCCCACATCTATTTGGATATTACTTTTACAGATGTCTGGTGTGGATTTTTTTATGGACCTACGGATAAAATATGTTGGTCCACAGTTGTTGTTTTTTAACTCTCTTGTAGACTTAAGTGGTTTTCCATTTACATGTGTGCACGTTGTGGAGATTTCCAACAAATTTGTTGCCCACCCTTTCATCTATAGATATCTCCCACCTTTATTTTGGGAAATACTGACCCTTGGATGCAGGAGTAACAGAAGGTGCCTTTGCGGGTAAGAAGTGGATCTAAAATTAAAACCTGACCTTTTGTTATCTGTGATCACAGATCATAATTTTTCGCCTACAACCGCGTTCTCTTCATAAGAGTTACTGGAGGTGTTTTTGGCATAAATTAGCTTATTCAATGCAAATGGCCTTGAGCGTGGGTGGTGTAATTCAGGGAGCAGGATCATGGAAGACCTTACCTGATTCGCTTGCAAATTCAGTCAACATAGAAGGCAACACGCAGCATTTTTTAATGTTAAATTATGTGTTTTCTTGGCCGTTACAGTTTTATCACTAGTAAAAGGAAGTTAAAAAAAATATCAGCTAGCTTAACTTTCTGATTGCTGGTATTCTGATCTAATGTTGGCAAAGGGATAAAGATATGGGAAGCTGTAGAGTGAAGGGCTGGGTACAACACAATATTCTTTGGCTGATAAGTCATATTAATGTTTTTAATTTACAAATAATTGGCAAAAATATTAATTTCTCCCAAGTTTTGCAGGTTTATCATGGCAAATGCAAGGGTGAGGGTGCAGCCACCTATACTGTATATATAAGCAGTCTAGATGGAATAATATGTGCAAAATGAGCATGCTTCACCCCCCCAAGCTACATCAGTCCTCAACATGCTGTATGTTTTAATGTTGGTTCCTTTTCTTATTTGTAGAATTTTAGAGCATCACTAAAATGAAGTGCAACAATATTTTATCAGTATCTTGATTTTGTGATGCAAAAGTAATTGATTTTTTTTTCAGGTGCTCAATCCTCACGGTCCTCCTAATGAAGCAGTAACATCTCCATTTCTAGCTGTAAAAGGTAACACTATGATTTCCCTCTTGAATATTTTGAATTTTATTGAAACTGCTTATGGTTTTATCATACCATAAAATTTTGTTTTCTTAGAATATGATGACACCACACGTCATATTCAGGGTATTGGCAAACATGCACTTCCAGTTTGTATGTTAAGGGAAATGCACAGTGGCCTAAAAAAAGCCTTATCTGCAATAACCCACGTTTTCTATATCATAGTTTAGCAATTATTGTACATTTTCATACTGTTGTGTATTAGAAGAATAAACTGTCTTTTAATGGCGTTAACTCATAAATTTTGAAGTAAATTACCTGCACTATTTTTAAATGTTTTGATTGCTGTGGTGAATAGCTATCTATGTACCTTCCCCTTTGTAGAGAGGTGAGAACAATTATGTAGACATAAAGCTTGTTAAATGAGTTTTCTTTTCCCTGTGCATCAACCTTTAAGTCGTTGCTTTGGCAAGGGAAACCAGCTATGAAAGCTGGTGTTGACTTTACCACTGTGGTACATCCGAGTTTCAACTTCCTATCTTTGTTCCTCTTTTGGGCGGAGGATTAACTTGGAACAGACTATTGACTAAGATTAACTAGTCCAGTAGTTTGCTGCTAAGGAAAAGGGATTGCAAAAAAAGTATTCATGATGAAAAAGTAAAGGAACTATAAAGTTGTTAAATACATGAATTTCCATCAATATAGGCTAATACATTGTTATTCTCTAAAATTTTCTGGAAGAACTAGCAAATGTTCCTAATTTTCCATTGGAACTCCTTACATATGTAAAGAAATTAAGAAAATATTTTGTGTAAGATCGTGATTTTTATTTCTCAGATTTTTTTTTTTTCTGCCAACGATAAATTATTGATATGAAGATCTCCTTTGTGCTGATTCATAAAAGTGGAGTGTTTGGCAATCAGTGACATATTGAAAAAGTTCTGCACGATTTTAACCTTTATATCTTATTGTGGGTCTATATTTCAGTGTATTCTGTCCATTTGTTTCATGTGGGGAAAATCGGAAGGGCAATTCTCGATATTTGCTTCGGAGTGTGCTTCCGCATAGAGAAAACATGTGGAAGCACACTTTCAAACTATCTAATGTTTTGTCCTTTGAGTGTATGTACACACTGTGTTTGTGAGAGAGATGTACTGTTAAAATAGATACCTTTCTAGTAACCATGCTGAGCCACCTGTCTTAATAATGCATACATTTTTTTCACCTTTTGGCTGAATTCAGCCTTTTTTAAGATTGTTTTGGTTATTTTTTATATTGTTACAAAACTGAAGTTGTTCTTTTTTTTTTGGGGGGGGTGTTACCCTGTTATAAAAGCAATTGAACTGTGTACGTACAACTTGAAACCAAAGAGAACTAATTTTTGTTTTCTTTAAAGAAAAAGTTTTTCTGAATCATCCTCTTTCCTACTATTGTATTACAGTATTAATTTATTGCACTTTTCTGAAAATCAGGCTCTTATAAGAATCACTTCAAAATTTTTAGTAATTTGGACTTCCTGATGCTGCCATAGATAGCTCTCTGAAAACATCAATAAACTTTTTTTTTATTCTGACAATGTGTGACTGCTCAACCTACTGACAATGTGTGACTGCTCAACCTACTGAAAATGTGATTTTGATTTTTCTGCTACAGTCCTGTGGCAGTGTCATTGTTGGACATATTATTATAAGGCTGATATAATAATTCCCCAAGAAGCATTTTCAGTGTGTCTTGCCAAATCTGATGTTGCACTGGTTATTTAATTGCTCTAACAAAGTTCCAACAGCCTGTGAGACACCACAGTGTGACTTGGTCAGGAAAAAAGTTAATTTTTTTGTAGTTGTAATTAATAAAATTATTTTATATTGGCTTATACAGGATGATTATATTCTGATGTGCTTAGTAATTATAATGTTCAATGCTTTTTTTTCCCGCGCATCGCTAAAAAATTCAGCCTTTATTTTTTCATTGGTCAGTCTCGTGTCTGTTTCATGCGGCAAAATGCCGAACATTTTCAAAGCTTGTGAAAATATTCTTCAAGTATTGCCAGCCATACCAATTCCAAAATTGTCCAAATTTTGCTCAGGTTCATGGCCAAATGGACCCGTGCATTTTCAAAGCTTGAAAATGCACGGATCTTTTAGAGAAATAAAAAGCTGCAGTTCTAAGAATGACATACTTCTTCACTTATCATTGTTTGCTGAATGTTTCTGCTTTGAAAGTTTGTGCCATGCTTTTGTTAAAATTCTGCCTAGCCAATTGTTAGTATCATATTTGGTTTTCACACTCTTAACAGTACAATGTTTTGATTTTTTAAGTATTTGCTTTATTTCACTTGTATGTATATTGTCCTCTGCATTTTTTTTATAATACTGTATTTTTTTAATTATTGTATTCTTACATTTATGCAAGTAAAAATGTCATATCCAAACATGCCAACCTTCAAAATCTGAAAATCGGGAGATTATTACAGCTCGTAAAATCACATAAGCTCTATTTTTATCGATATTTTCCAGAAGTATTATTGGTCCACTAAAAGTTCTGGAGAACAAAACAAAAATAAAACTAAAAGCAATACCCATTTTATTGCATTGTTAGTTTTTGTATTGTAAATGTATACACCCCAGATTTTTTTCCTAACTTAGATAAAGATCATGTAATCTCGGTGTCCATTACGTATAGTTATTGGGGGGTGGGGGTGCAGTTTAAAAACATTCAAGCTCTTCGTATTCCTAAGGGTTGTGGTCTGTTTTTGGTTTTGGAAATTACACTCTTCATTACGCTCCTCCCTTCCACGGATCATCCAACTCCCTACTGAAATAGGTTTTTTGGGTACGTAGATTCTGCAAGATAATAAAAACGTAAAATGGCCCGCGTGCTATAGTCTTCTTTAAGTTGTGCGCGATGGCAAAAACAACAAAAAGCATCGTACTAACATCGCCTTTCGTTACAAGGCAAGGCCAAATTTTGTCGTGTAAGTGAATTTGCCGGATTTCTTGAGGCGAAGGGTTGAAAGACTGAACTGCAAGAAGGCAGGGCAGCTGCCATCTGTCAATTAATTATGGACCCTCCCCAGCATTCCTAATGCCAGAGCAGGTCAGCTCTTTGCTGAAGGTGTCATATGACAATCGGGCTAGGGGAAAAAATTTAAAGCAAATTTTTTTGGTCGGAAGCTAGCGCTTAGACCGCTGGGCCACCTGGGAAGCTTTCTTTTTTGCACATTAGGAGGAGAGGACAAATACAAAACTCATGACTGAAATTGTCGCCTTGCTTTGACGCAGAAAGAAAATTATTTCTCTGGCGATTCAAAATCATGGTGGTGGTTGATGGAATGCTGACCATCCTAATGGCTAATTCTCAGTGAAAATCAGGAGAATTTGACATTCATCCGGAGAGTTGACACATCTGCATACCCCATATGAACTGAATTCAACTTGATATGATTTTAAATTTCCATGTCTGAGCACTCTCAGGCAGTAATTTTTGCAAAGTTATTGCTATTATCAGGGGTGAAAGAGTTCCGCCTTTTTGGAAGTCATTTGGGAGTTCCCAAGATCGGCAGTTAATAAATGGGTAGTGAATTAATTATTTTGCAGATGGTTGGTAGGGTTTGACTTAACCAGCCACTTCGGAGATTTATAAAAATGAAAAGTTTTTTTTTTACATGTCCATGATTTGACCCTTTTTTCCCCCACTACTTAAGTCCATCTTATTTTGTTCTGAAGTTGTTGGAAGCGAGCCCTGCTTCTGAGTGAGTGTTAGCATTATTAAAGTTACAAGCAAAAATCTTAACTAAATTTGATGACAGTAATACAAAGATCCTGATGTCTAACAGGATAGGGCTATCTTGGTTACACCATTTTATAACTGCTGTTTGATGCAGTACAAAAGTTAAAACTGCATAATTACCATTGTTAAATTTGTTAATTTTACATAAAATTTTAGGAATTTAATATATATATATATATATATATATATATATTATTTTTTTAGGTTCCTCTGTTCTAAACCCAGAGAACTTCATGTTAATAATAGACAGAATGTGTGTCAATAGTGTGCAAAATCCAATAAAAGCAGTGTGCATGCTGTTTTCTGCCTATTTTGTGTTTAATATTCACTACCCCTTTGAGGCAAAAGTGACATTGGAATTTTTGCAAAGGTTAGTATAGGAACTTTTGGATAAAACTTTGATTTTATTGAAGTTTTTTCTCTCTCCAATGTTAACAAAGTGTATAAAATATATTTTTTACATCTACAATTGTGTATGTATTGCATGATATACAAAAAATAGTGACATGTCCTTTATTGAGAATATAAACCTATTTTTTTTTAAACAAAGTATAATACTAAAATAATTTTGGTCTTTTCATCTGTTCTAACCCTAAGCCTCCACTTTACCGAGGAAAATAAGTAGTCTCTCTCTTTCTTGAGGACAGGGTGTAAAAATAAATTGTGTCCACCTATTTACTAGAAGGAGTCTGCTGCTTTTCCTGAATTTTTGCAGTTGGTATCAGTCTCAGAATATAGACGTCCATGCGTATGCCATGCACGGATAGTTTCCAAATTATTAGCAGCTTTTGCAGATAGTTTTTGCTTGTAGATTTTAAAATGTTATGTACAGCAATTAAAACACTTGAGGCTTTACTCAGATTAATATATTTACTTCTATCTCAACGAGAAATTTTCACATCTTCTGATAGGGACTTCTTTTGGTTTTACAGACTTTTCGGCCTCTTGATTTTATCAAGGCCTGTTCTCAATATATAGGAACTGTAACAAAAGTTTCATTTACACAGAAAGACTATAAATTATATTGCCAGGTTCCTCTTGCAGTTGCTAGTTATGAAATTAAAGTCTTTTCCTTGTGTATTTTATAAGTCTACTATTTTTGAATTAAGTTGAAAATGCTATTTATAATTTTTGAAAGTTCATTAACGGAACTGCTTTTCTGGATATAAAAACTTTAATTAGTCTTGTTTTTATGAGGTTCATAGTGTTCTGGCCTTAAGGTCAGTTTTACACACATTTCTGCGCATTCAGTCTTGATATACTTTTGTCCTCTCTAGAATCTGTAATGTTCTAATAATTATTTATTGTCATATTAATTTTTCTTTAAATTATCTTATTATATTGTTATGATTCATGAGTTTTCAGCAAGTTTTCTGTTTCAATGGTTGTGTATGCAGATACATTTAATTTTTATACAACTCTGCTAGGTATTAGGAATCTGCTCAGTCCATGAAGGCATCAGTCTTTTATTTTCAGTTGCCCTCTAGTAATTCCACCTGCCTTGCTAATTTTCAGACCTGGCCATTGTGACAACAATTTTTTTTGGTTGGCTTCATTTTCTTGAGTTGACTGCAAATTTTTACCACTACACTTGCCAAATATTATAAACATTGTATTGTATAACCAGTATTCTTATTGTGGGATAAAAATAGTATTCAAATTGATCAAATCTTTTCCATTATTGATGGTCTTCAGGATTTCTCACTACACAAATAATTTAGTTTTTGTAATAATTTAAAATCAAACTAGTAGTGTGCTGTAAAGATACATATTATTTTTGTATATATATTGTTACTTTTTTAGAAGACAGAATTTTTATGATGTATTTCATTGTGTTAATTTCTCACTTTAATCACAGGTGCTTTGTGTGTATAAATCCTGTATGTGGATCAAAGGAAGAAAGGGAAGAAGCTTTATTCTGAAGTCAATTTAAAAATTGCAAACTTATGGCACAAAGTAAAAGACCACAACAGTTTGCTAAAAGATATCAGACAATAAGTGGCACATAATAAAAAAAAACATTGTCTATGATATTAGTTGATCTGTATATATATTGTTACACCAATTAAGTTTGGTTTTTTTTAATAAAAAAAATGCAATCCAGTTGATTCAGTACTTTTTCCTGTGTATCTAAGTTTCAATTATATATCAGTATTTTGGTAATGGTAGTCCTAAATCTATGAAACAATAAATTACTTTTTGCCTGAGCACATTGGAAAATATCTGTTAGTAATTTGTTTCTAGTTCTCTGCATATGCAACATTTATTTTTTTTAAATACTACTGATTCCCCGGTGTCTTCAAGCCAACTGCTATACACCATTATCTCTGTAGTTTTGACATCTGTTTGTTATACTTGCAAACAACGTGCACTTTGGCTTTCTGACTCCTTCCAATTTAAACACCTACAGTGAACTGCAATCGTCACACCAGAAGTTGTAGGGACAAAAATGAAAAATGTGTTACTTTGTGCTGTCATGTAGAAATTAACTGTTTTTAGTAGTCCTTTGGAAAAATCCGAGGAAGCTGTAACAATTTGCTCATCTAGATTTTCAATGGCATAAATATTTTGCACAGGACTTACAAGTAAAGTCATTCACCCCAGTGATCTACATCAGTAAAACTGCATAATGCATATTGTTTCTTAGATTAAAATGATTCAACAGTACTCATTATAAGCAAGTTTGGTGGTATTTGTATTTTGACCATTACGGTAGACTAAGAGTGGCATTCTAGGGTTAACCACATTTTTGAAATCTTTACATAAATGTACACTGATCAGCCACAACATTAAAACTACCTTTTCGTGACTGTATTCCCTAGTGGAGATGACATCTTTCAACAAGACTTGAAATAAAGGATGTAATCCATGTCACACTGCAAAGAAAGTTCAGCAATGGTTCCAAGAACATAACTGGAATTCCCTTTAATGCCATAATCCCCAAATTCACTGGACATGAATCCTATTGAGCATTTGTGGTTTCAGTTGGAGGAAGGGGTATGAGCAGCATCACCCGCGTAATTTGCAGGAAGTGTGGGATCTGTTGCAGTCATGATACCAAGAGATGGCTACCAACATCTCATTGAATCTGTCTCATCAGGTGAAGACACATTGTATTAGGTAGGTGGTTTTAATGTTTTGGCTGATTGATGTATATATTATACGGTATTTTTGAGAGTTTTACGAATTATGAAAACAAAAGCTCAAACACATTATAGATCGTGAAAAACACATGCAATTTTGCAAATATTTTTGTAAAAAAAAACTGCACCATATTTATTTAATGGGCTTTGCCGTGTTTTTTCTTAAAACTGCGGTTCGAGTCCGCCCCAAAAATTGGCTGAAGCCCTAATTAGACCAAAAAAAAAAACATATTAAGAAAAGGTCATTAAACCAAATCTAAAAACCAGTGGCTAAACATTTTTGAAAAAAAAAACAAAAAAATTTGCACCGTGTTTATTTAACAGGCTTTGCCATGTTTTTTCTTTCAAATATGGTTTATCTACCGTATGAAATTTACAGTTGCTCTACCGTGTTAGGCTACATTTTCTGGTAGTTTGACCGTTTTTTATTTCCCGGTCATTAGACCGTTAATGAACATTACAGTATGGTACTGTAAAATTACAGTACTTTAAAGAAAAAACTGTCTTTACACCGTATTTATTTAACAGGCTTTGCCATGTTTTTTCTTTAAAATACGGTTTATCTACCGTAATAAATTTACGGTTGATCTATTGTGTTAGGCCACATTTTCTGGTAGTTTGACCGTTTTTTATTTCCCGGTCATTAGACCGTTAATGAACATATCAGTACGGTACTGTACAATTACGGTTTATTGACCGGCCACTCAGCTGCCGGTGTATCTACCGTAATTTGACCATGAAATTTTTTACAGTGTAAGATGCACCTCACACAACTACCTTTTGTTTGTCTTATGAGCAGCGTGGCAAGCTCATAAGACAAACAAAATGTATTGACTTAACCAACCTTAAAAAACACCAAACTACCTTCAAGTTGGAACTGAAGAACAGATTTTCTGCTTTAGAAGGCCTATCATCGGAAAAAGTGGATATTTCTGAAGTTAACAGAAAATTAACCAAAGCTCTTATGAAAACAGCAACAGAATAAGCTTGGTCTAAGGACAAGTTGTATGTAAACAAACCATCAGGAAAAACCAAAATGTTAATGCCAAAATAAAGAGAGAAGAGGACAAGTAAAGAAGATGTGACTTTCAAAGTGGAATATATAGCGCTATGCAAGACAGTACGAAAACGTATCACTGAAGACGTTAGGATATTCAACTGTGAACAAGTGAGGAAAGCAATTGAAAACAAACAAAGCCTAAATATAGCACGGGGACATCTCATTAAAGGAAGAAAACAGATTATGGCACTGAGAAAAGAAGATAGTTTTGTAACAAGAAATAGAGGCGAAATTTTCGTAAGGGTGAAAGATCTCTACTCCAAATTCAATGAAAGGGATGATACATGTACTCCAGACATAATGAAAGTTACCAGTACCAGAATTCTTATAGTCCTCTTAGCAGAAGTTGCACATGCAATCAAGAACAAGAAGCGAGGAAAAGCTCTTGGAGAAGACGGAATTAGTGTTGACAACATACAAGAAGCAATTGGAGAAACCGAAACAGTACACGCCCAAATTTTCACTCGATGCCTTAATGAAGGGAAGATTCCTGAGGATTGGAACAACGCAACAATGATCCGACTACACAAAAAAGGTGACATTGAGGATCTAAAGAACTACAGACCTATCAGCCTCCTATCAATGGTTTATAAAATCTTCACTAAAGTTCTTTCACACCGCTTGAAGGTGACACTGGACATGGCTCAACCGAGAGAACAAGCTGGATTCAGGAGTGGCTACAGCACAATAGATCATATCCACGTACTGAGAGAACTAATCGAAAGAGCGAGGGAATATGAACTTCCATTCTGCATGGCTTTTATCGATTATGAGAAAGCCTTTGATTCGGTGAAACCATCAGCAGTTACAATGGCTCTGAAATCCTATGGTATTTAAGATGCATACATTAATATTATTAATAACATCTATGAAAATGCAAGTGCAAAGATTCGGCTGTTTGAAAATACAACACACATGAAAATTTTAAAGAGAGAGAGACAAGGTGACACCATATCTCCGAAGCTCTTTAATGCCACATTGGAAAATGTCTTTCAATCACTGAACTGGGAAAACAAAGGGATAAAGATTAATGGAGATTATCTAACCCACCTTCGTTTTGCTGATGGCGTAGTCATTTTTGCAACTACTTCATCAGAGCTGCTGAGTATGATCCAGGAACTTGCTGACAAGAGTAAAGAAGTGGGATTAAAAATGAACTTTCAGAAGACAAAAAGGATGTTCAATGCTTTTGCAAGAAATGAAGATTTATCGATTGATGGAGAAAAGCAGGAGATAACAGACACGTACGTTTACCTTGGACAGCAGATATCAAATGAGGGTCACATTGATGAAGAAATTTATCGACGTACAAAACTTGCGTGGAGAGCTTTTGGAAGAAACAGCATAATTTTCTAGAGCAATATGCCATTATGTCTTAAAAGAAAAGTATTTGATCAATGCATCCTTCCAGTGCTTACGTATGGTGCAGAGACGTAGACCTAAACTAAAAAGGACATACAAAGGTTGCAGACAACTCAAAGCAACGTGGAGAGGTGCATGCTTGGTGTAACCAGGAGAGATAAGAAGAGGATCTCGTGTATCCGAAAAATGACAAGAGTGGAAGACATCATGATCAGAGTTAAATCCCTGAAATGGCAATGCGCTGGACATACTGCTAGAAGGACAGACCATCGGTGGACAGCCGAAATTTTAGATTGGATTCCAAGTGACAGGAAAATACCCAGAATAAGACCACATGGAAGATGGGCGGATGAAATTCGAAAGTATGCGGGAGTGACATGGAGGAGCCTGGTACAAGGCAGACCGTTGTGGAGGACACTTGGGGAGACCTTCGTCCAGCAGTGGATTGATAATGGTTGACAATGATGATGATGATGATGTGTGTGTGTGTGTGTGTGTGTAGGATTTCCGCTTTTTCAGATAGACTAACTGTTTGTATTGACAATTCTGCCTCGCAGATAGCGGCACATTACGCTCTATACATTTGCGCACTAGTTGCACAGATGAGAACGACGTCCAGATCAGACAGCGATAAAGCAGAAGAGAGGAAGTGAAAAAGATCCTTGGTTGTACGTTGTGCAGAATGAATCCTTTTCATTTGTTTATTAATGTCTGGTGTTACATGCGTCTTAAATTCAAATAAATTGTTAAGGGTATTTTGGCTAATTGCAGTCGTAGTGAAAGTTTGAATTCCCCTATACGCCACGAGTTCTACAAGAAAAAGTGGGAACATGTCCCGATTTCATGCCAAGGAGAAACGAAATGTTATATGTTGGCCATATTGTTCTGTGCCGTTCTGATACGTACGGAGTTCTAAGTCAGTCATATTGCTGACTGTCGCCCTTGCATGTACGGATTTGTTCTTATTTTTTGAGAGTCGTCTTGGCTTGACATTGTTGCTGAGGCACGTGTGAATTGTTACACTGGCACGTGTGAATTAGTTCCTGTTTTCCAGGGAGTTACCCTGGCTTGACGGTTTTAGTGATCATCCTGCTCGAGTGCAAATAATTCGATTTATTCCTGCTTTTTGAGGAGACATCCCTGCTCGATAGTTTTGCTGAACTATCACGCTGGATCCGTTCCTGTATTCCGAGGAATCACCCTGGCTCAACGGTTATAGGAAGCGTTCTGCTGGAGTGTAAATGTAGTATTTTATTGTGGCAGCTTTGCCCGAGAACATTAAGTTTTGGTGGGGCAATTTTGCCCGAAACGCTGGTGTTGTACGTGAATGCTTTCAATCTTTCTTCAAGACCGTAAAGTTTTTTTAATTTAACAATAATTAAAGTAACTTTCGATTTCTTTATATTTTATTGAAACTTTCTTGTGGCTACGTTTTAATTGCACTATGAAGGAAACTTCAGGTTAGTCGAAGTGAAAATAATTACTGAATTTTAACTTTAACGAATGACAAAGAGTTTAATAATTTGTTCGCGCTGAATTAATTGATTATGAAAATTAATTAATGAGCTTTCGCTACAACGAATGGCAAAGTGTTTGATAATTTGTTCGCGCTAAATTATCTGTTTTGCAATTCTGTTGTAAGAATTCATGTGTGCAAGTGCCTAATTCACTGAATACGTCCTACACTGTAATTTTGCATGTGGTAAATTCGAATATATGCATTTTCCAGTAGTGTGATTTGTAGACTTACTACATAACCAAGGATGGCATATTTAGCAAAAGGTTTTAAAGCGGTGTTAAAAATACTGGCTTATGAGTTTGGATTAGAAACACCCCAGACTGCAGAATTATAGATTTTAAGAGAGCCATTCTGGAAAGTGAAAATTACAATAAAGAGTTTTGCAGGGAGATACTGAACACGATCATAAATACAAAGAAAGATGACAATGAAGAAAGGCGAAGGAAAGACGAAATGAGTTGAGGCTGAGTCCAGACGAGATGGGAGGATTCAGGTTAAAAATACCAGAACTCTAAGGTGAAGTGTTTAAAATCTTAATTCAGAAATTTGATATGGAAGACGATATAAGCCTGTACTTAGTGCTCTTTGAGCGGCAAGCCCGTCGTGTGTCGTTACCGTTGTAGACATGGGTCACTCATATTTTGAGACTCCTCCCCACGAAATAAGTCAGCTGATTGCTATTGAGCCAGAGGGTTAAGTCCAGAGTTATGATCGAGTAAAGAGCTCCTGCTAAAGAGTTTCAAGTAAATTCCTGAAAGGTTTTGTCAGTTATTTGCTTCGCAACAGAAGACAGAGACCGCCACCTGGCGGTCTGTCTTGAACTCTCCAGAAACGGCATGGGCCGTTAGCAAACAGTGGCAGCGAGAAGGAAAAGGCATTGGACGCTCACATTACACGAGCGCCTAACGAGATTCTGAATGGGAAGCTTCGAAACAAAGATATCACATTGAATAAATTTATTGTTGATGCACTTGTCGAGACAGGAAGTTCAATATCCCTTCTACGTGAGGATGTATATAAACAATTTGCTGGCCTTCCGAACACAGGCGAAGAAACCTTTGCCTTTATCCGGAATTGAAAGGTCGCAGGCTTGGACTAAGAGATTTTTTAAGCGGGAGTTTGCCATACATGGGCAATTTGAATTCACAAAAGTTCTTGTTTTGTTTAAAACTAGCCCTAGTGTTTTTCAAAGGTATGTTTATAGTATTTTCAGAAACCTCATGACCAAAGGCATTGTAATAATTTATATGGACGGCTTAATCATCAAATTGGTAGATGAATAGGAAGATTTAAAGAAATTAGAAACTGCGCTGGAAGCCGCATCTAAATTCTGAATCAAAATAAATTTGATAAAGTGCCAGTTCTTGAAGAAGAAAGTAGAAATGCTGGGTCACGTGGTAGAAAACCTCGCTATTCGTCCATCCTCGGTGAAGACACTGGCAGTTAAAATGTTTCCTGTCCCAACAAATTTGAATATGTGCAAAGCTTTTGGGACTAAAACATCAGAAACTTTATTCCAGAATATTCCAAGGTTGCAAAACCATTGAATCACTTACTGAGGAAAAGTGCGTCGTTTATTTTAGTTTACGAACAGAGAAGAAGCATTTTAGGAGCTTAAGAACTTACTAACCGATTATCCGGTGTTGTGCATTTTTATACAAGGACGGAGGACAGAGTTACACTCAGATGCGAGCAAACACGGCTGTGGAGCTATGCTGCTGAAGAAAGCTGAATATGGGAAACTGCACCCTCTTTATTATATTTCGAAGAAAACGAGTTTAGCTGAAGAGAAGTACAGCAGCTACGAGCTAGAGGTCCGAGCCATGGTCGGAACCCTGAAGAACCTCCTTGTTTATCTGTTAGAAAATCGATTCAAAATCGTCAATGTTCTGCATTCCAGAGGACCAATGACAAGAGGGACCTTGTCACACAAATCGCAAGATGGGCCCTGGTAATGTAGATGTTCGACTGCAAGGTAGTACATAGATCTGGTCAGAGGATGTCGACGCATTTCAACGCCTTGAGTATGCACCCAGTCATGATGATAGCAAAAGATACTGTGACTTCAAAGCTCAAAAATGCTCAGTTGGAGGACGCACATATTTGCTCCCTAATAGCACTCTTCTCCGATAATGAGTCTCAAGAGTATTTCGTGAGGACTGACTTTCTCTACAAGTTTGACAACTCTCGTGAGCTTATTGTGGAGCTAAGAGACCTGCAAGCTGAATTAATTAAATTGGCACATGAAAGGGGCCATTTTCCACTTTTAAAACTGAAGAAGTTGCAAACAAGAATGTTTTTATCTGTAATCTGAGTAAGTTAACCAAAAGCGTAATCACCAACTGCGTTCCTTGCGATTTAGCCAATAAGAAGTATATGTAGAAAGAAGGGTTTTTCGACCCTATCCCTGCCCCTCTGGTGGCGCACTGGTCTAAGCAATGGCTTTTGGTCATTCGTCTGAGATGAGTCAGGTTTCGAATCCCGATCAGACATGGATGTTGTGTGTGTCTTACGGCGCAGGCTCTTTCCCTTCCCTAGAACTAGTAGCCTTAAATTAGGGACTGTCGACTGCTAATAGCCCATTGATTTGCTCACGGTCGTCGTTAAACCTCTACTAAGTCGCCCCAGTGGCGCAGTGGTCTAAGCGATGGCTTCTGATCATTCGTTCGAAAGGGGTCCGGGTTCGAATCCCGGGGAAACATGAATGTTGTGTTTGTCTTACGGCACTGCTCTCTGCCTTCCCTGAAACCAGTGACCATAAATTAGGGTCGAGTGACTGCGCACAGCCCATTGAGTAGCTCACGGTGGTCGTTTAACCTGCAATCCAAAGAAAAAAACCTCCACTAAAAAAAAGCATCCGAAAAAAAAGACATACTCTTGTTTACATATCATGTCGATTTCATCGGCCCGCTGCCTTCCACAAACAAAAACAAACATCATATCTTAAGAATACTCGATTCATTAAAGAAATTCACTTGGTTATACCCAATTAAATCAACTTCGGCAGAAGATGTATTAGATAAACTGAAGCTACAGCAGGAATCTTTTAGAAATCATCTCAGGACCGTAACCGATAGAGGCACGGCCTTTACCTCGAAAGCTTTGAGTGGCCATTGCGTTGAAGAAGGAATCCAATATTTACAAATAGCCACAGGTGTCACATTTGGGAATGGTTAATCTGAACGAATCCACTGTACTCTTATACCTGTCCGGACCAAGTTAACTCTCGACGATGCAGTGAAGTGGTTCAGACATCTGGATAAATTGCAGATAGTTCTTAATAGTATGACGAGTCATAGTACAAAGAGGACACCATTTAAACTTTTGACTGGTGTGAAAATAAGGAACAAAGAGGACATCATTCTCAGGAATCTTCTAGCAGTACAGATGGTAGAACAGTTTCAAGACAAAAGAAGATTTATCAGGAAAGAGGCAAAGAAGAATATTCAAATGATTCAAGCTGAGAACAAGAAGACTTACAACTAGAGAATGAAAAATGCACCCAAATATCAAGTATGACTTAGTAGCCATTCAAAGAATTCAATTCGGTGCTGGTCTGAAGTTAAGATCCAGTTTTCTCGGTGCGTATAAGTGACCAGAGTGAAAACCCGAGACAGATATGAGGTTAAAAGTTTGGTGATCATTCAGGTCTTATTGCGACATCAACCTCTGCTGATCTAATGAAACCCTTTTATAAAAACGTAACAGTTTAATGTTGGGAATTTTTCGTATTACATAATAATTTGATTATTTATAATGCATCCCTGGGCATTTTTTCAATCATGCTTGTTGAATTTATATTTTGTGCGATACTTTTTATAAAATGTAGTCAAGCAATAAAGCATGGTATGTCACATCCGATGTCAATTTTGTGTCTTTGTGCTGTGTAATGTGTTTTGTGATTTGTGGGACAAGTAAATGTTTTCTTTCGATATATCCCTGGGAGCAGTAACCTCCAGGATGACCGAGACTGTAGGATTTCCGCTTATTCAAATAGATTAAATACTTTTAATAACAAGGTTTCCTCACAGATGGCGGTACAGTAGTTCTACACACCTACGCACGTGTTACACAGAAGAGCCGACGCCCAGAGCAGAATAGAAAAGTGAAGAGGGGAGAAGGTCGTTGGTCGTAGTTGTTCGTTGTGTGGAACGAATCCTTTTCAGTTGTGTCACTGCTTCTTTGACCTCTGATGGAGGCAGTTTACCTTCTACCAGTGTTCCTGCCTCTGCGTTTGCAAACGTCATCTGCACTTTCCTCCCCAGCCGTGCTTCTAACCCACCTGTACTTCTTCTGTTCGCCGCAAGGCGCGACGTATCCTGTGTCGAGCCTTACATCGCTTGCTCCTGCCTCTGTTGTTTGTGATTTCGGCCCCTCTGACGAGTCTCTAGATTCTGCTGTGGTCGCAGCTCGTCTGAAACTGCCTTCTTCTAGCGCCCTGACTATGAAGAAGCCAACACTAGGCGGAACTTCATCTTACCAAAATGCCTTACCTCTCGCTCCCGACTAACTTCGCCTGCTGCTCCACCTGCTCACGCAGCCTATCCTCAGGCTGGAGAGCGGGTCGCTAAATTTCAGTATTAACATGTTCAGAAGCTCCTGGAACTAGATCGGTTGCCTGAAGTACTGCTTTCTCCTCTTGATGAGTTCAACCTCCTCGTCGCTTCTACCAATGCTCAGACAACGAGACGCCCTGCCGAAACGAAAAAGGCTTCCTACGTTCCTTCACTGGGTGCCCAATTTAGCCTGTATCGCTATGCGCTACAGAAGATCGCCACGCTCTTTGCTCGTTTTTGTATTTGGATGCCTGTATTCCTTCGTCGCAACCACCATTTACTGAGTGTCGTCCATGCAGCACCGAGTTCGTCTGAACACCATTCTATTCTTGTCAAAGATGACTTACTGTACTGCTATGCAGCTTATTCGGACTCTGATGTCGGAGATCCCTAAAGACTATGTTCCTCTTTATGACTTTGTACTTTGCCCCCTTCTCGCGGATACGCTCAGCCAGTTCTACTTTTCTGCAGGGTGTTCCACATGAAATGCCTGGACTACCACATTTTATATAACACAATCATTGTGTTCATTAATGCGTTCTATTTTTCGTTCACCTACACCCGTTTCTTTCTTTTAGTAAAGCAATTTTGAAATATTTTCAGTTGTTAATTGATGTCTTGTGTTACGTTTATCTTGTGTTCAATTAAAGTGTTAAGGATATGATGGATGATTGTAGTTGTAGTGCAAGATTGGATTCCCCTAGACGCCACGAACTGTACATATATGTAACACTTTCTCAAATTATTTTTCTTTAGGGCCTGCTTTATATTCGTAAGACATGCTCTCCTTCAGTATGAATTTACAACGATGATGTCAGATCCATCTGTAACTCCAAAAATGCTATTTCTTTGCCTTATCAAACACAATTTCAAGGTCAAAGAAGTTTGATCAGGCAAGAGGCAAAGAAGAATATTCATGAGATTAGAAAGGAAGGCGGCACCCAAAGTAAGAAGGTATTAATCACTACCTTGGTGGGTTCTAATCGGGAAATCTTTCTTATAAAAAAAGACATTAAAAGAAAAATACATTAGATGCAGTTAGCATTCATCCTTCCACACTGTTCTTACGAGATCCTACATCCTAAGAAGAGTAAGAACTTCAAAATATGGAATTCAATTCACCTCACGTAATCACTGATTTTATTTTCAAAACAGCAATTTATATACGCCGATAGCCATGTAATGTTTACAAAAAATGAAAGTTTAATAATAATATATATATAACGCAACTTTTCTTTTCTTCAAATTTTGATCAACATGTTTCAATAATTAATCTAAAAAATATTATATATATAATAAAAAGAAATTTATGTTTTAATCGATTATGGTTTTTTTTTGTTTGTTCAAGAACACCTTAATATGGTTCGAATCAAAGATATGATAACATTAGGCAACATCGAAGTCTTGTATTTGAAAATAGAGGTTTCTGAAGTGTAAAAAGTGAATTAAATAGTTTTCAAACAGTTAATAATATCAATACTTTAGTAAGTTGAAGAAGAAATATTGTATTTCTCTTGTTTTTGGAAACATATACGTTTTCACTCAGTAACAGGAATAATATGTTCCATAAAAAGGAAATGCATTTTTAAAAGTAGTCATCTAGCCTGGAATGATGAATTAAAAATACAGGAAGTTTGGCATTTTAGGTTTCCTACTTCCAATAGTGAGAGTTTTATTTGTCTATCATATACAACCGGAGGATCCAGAGCGCATGAATTTGCATAACATAAATTCCTTGAAAAGTTGTATTTAACATATTCCTTTCATATGTATAATAAAATAAAATGCCTTTCTTCCCAGAACTAGGAAGCGTCCCCCGATTGAATACGTGGGAAAAATCAAAGCTCCAAAAACTCAGTGTATGAGCAATTGTGCTTATTCATAAGGATTTTTTAATGACTATTTGGCAGTGATTATAAATTACCCGCTACGCAGAACCTTGTAACAGTATTACTCCAGTTTTAAAGTTAAAGAGATAGTCGTGATAAAATAACTAATAATAAAACTAATGCCGTCTTATACACGGTTAAAATAGTTTAATATTAAAACACAAGTCAAACACATGTTCCTAAGATCTTTCGAATTAGATTCTAACTGATTTTCAGATGTGAGAAAAATGCACATGAACCGGACAAGAACATAGTTTTTATATACTGGTGTGCGTTATATGTCAACCAGAGATATTATAACGAGGATTAGCCTTGCATAATTCTTCTACCATAAAAACTGTAAGTCGACAAGGACAGACAAAATGAGACTGCACTCATTCCATTGTCCTAATCCATTTAAAGGACACAAAGTTATGGAACGGAACGCTTTCAAATTTCCCTAAATTTACATTTGCAATACAAATTCATTTCTAATAAAAAGGTGAATTCTTCTAGTGAACTACATTTCCGTAGACCTCGGAAATTTAATTAAAATGTAAGAGGCAATTATGGAATAATGGTTGACGAATGAATGTCAGTGAAACTCCATTACGTGCACTCACATCTAGATCTTTTTGGAATAAATTGTTTAACACTGAGTGACGAAAACGGTTAGAGATTTCACAAGGCATGCAAAATATGTACAAGAGATACACAGGAAGATGGTATGAAGCCACGATGTAAGAATACGTTTGAAATTTGGTGTGCCGTTCTAATAATGTTTATATGAAGCGCAGGCGATCCAGTTTCTTTTAGTAGGGTTATACATCGTGTCACTATTTGTTTCAATTAGCTCTGTGTATTGATATTATTCATGATTTGTACTGTCTTACAAATCTAGTCCTAATGTCTAATGCATTGTTACACACGTCGTACGTTATGCAATTGCCTAAATTTTGGAGAACGTAAATTGTAGTTAATCTACTGTTGTTAAGCCGAAAATAGCTGCAGTTTTGAAATCCTTGCACAAAATTAATAAAGGAACATCAAAGTATTCAAATAAAGCCGTTCATATTTTGTTACATTTGAGACTCTACCTTCTTTATGAAATCATTTATTCTCTCTGCTGTCCACACCCAGACGGATCATCTTTCAGTATTGTTAAAAAGAAAGACCAGTGATATATTTTACGTAGAAGGATTCAGTCATGCTGCTAATTAACACCTAAAATTGCTATCCAAGGAGACAATGTGCAGCGCACTTTGTGATTTCAGATTTCAGATGACACATTCTCCCAAACTATGATGTCGCAGTAGGTAATTACTACAACTGAATGTAATATTATGAGTTTCATATTTAACGCTGGAAGTGTGTGGTTTCATATTTTCTACGATATTTTTTAAACATAATAAACACGATGATAGCATTCAAATTAACCTTCTGAGCACGTCATTGTTTGAGAATTCGAGTCCTTCTTAGAGTTACTTTTAAAAATGGGGAAGAGTAGCAACGGGAGTGGAAATTTCGGATCAAAACCAGGCGTAAAACGCATTTACGAATACATTTTATAAGAGTAGTGGAACAAAATCTTACTATATTTGGATGAGGGGAACATGCATGCGTAACGTATATATCCCTTAATTTGGGAGAAAGTGAAGGTAACAATCGCGGCTAGAGAATGGATGACTATCATCTTTGTTACCCTATAGGTAGCTTACCGGTATTCAAGAAAAGGCCCTGTTCGTTCCCATCTCAATAACTACAGGAAGAGTTTGAACGGGGACATGATTGTCAACGTGAAAACCCGCGAGCCAGTCGTAGGTTGACCAAACGTGTGGAAACATTTTCGGACTGACTCATATTTTTAGCACAGGTTTTATTTTACGGAACAAGTTGTATCACATGGAAGCCCCGAATGCTTCAAAAAGCATAATAAAGTACACTGACAAGGAAATGTATGCTTACCAAATGCTTTAAAATTAGTGGTAATAAAAAAAACTGAAACCATTTCCTTAAATGTTGTTCCTTTTTTTTTTGGATATTTTAGATTTCCTACTCTGGAGGTGGTTGTTTGATTTTCTCAGTAGGCGTCTGATGGACAACCAAAAGGCCTCTCACAGAAAAACCATGATATACTTCTAGGCATTTGTATTTATCAGTAGGCGTCTTTCGGATAAAAAGTGTCCCACAAAAGTGCTTCGATATAGTATTACGCACTCGCATTTAGCACTAGGCCTTCCTCGGACATTACAGCCTCAATCGGAAACCTTCCGGTTGCAATCGGACGGTCTCAAACTAGAAAACAAGATATTGCACCTGATATTTGAGAAGAAATGATCTCCGACGGTTAATTTTTGTTAACACCCAAGATACAGCATCCAGTTTGTATAGTTGAAATAAGTATATAAAACTTTCTTTTCAGTTAAAATACTAAAAAATGTTAAAGAAAAATTACATAAGCTTAGCTATAATTTTATTAGATTTTTCTTAGTAAAAGCACCTTTATAAAATACTATACCTTTGCAGTAAAATATATCTCTCCCCTTTTGGAGTTCAGATAAATAAAGGTTACCTTCATATAAATTAACGTCAAGAAACCCAATATTTACATCGGAATTCGAATCCTAAAGAGAGACACAGCTATGGGCTACCGGTTCCGCTACTCCACAGGAGAAGCTTTTTGACTAAGGCATGCCAACATTGTTGCGTACTGGCTGTTGTGTTGGAGACCATGGATCAGATAGTTAAGCTGACCGAATGGAATGTAGGGTACATGTGAAGCTGCCAGTTGAATGTTAGGCCACCAGCCACGTTTCACGTCTAGGTTACTGATTTTCTTTGATATTGGCACATGTCGGCGAGTGCTGGTTGCTGCCGCGGCGCCAGAGAAAGTTCCAGGAGTTTCCTTCCCTCCCGTATCTGGTGTTACTTTTCGTGGATGATTCTCGTGGTTTTCTGAGTTTTGTGCTTCCCCCGAGGAAAGCCTTCGTTCTATATCCTGAAGGGACGGTTTCTACAGAAAGTTTATCTCTTATCTGTGTATTTAACCTTTCTGTTTTCCTTTCATACTAAGTTTATTTACTCAAATGTTACAAATTCCGGTTTCTTCAAGGGCAGGTTTAGGCCTAGATTGAGATAAACCATTACAAAAATCAGTTATCATTATATCATTGCAGACAAAGGAATTTCATGTTACTGAGTTCGGCGAAACGGATACTGCTCGATATGATGGGGTCGAAGTCACTTGTAATTCCACACAAATTTTTCAATATTATGTCACCGGCAGCAGGGGACCCTTATCCTCCGAACTTGTTAATTTTTTTTTTTAAATGTACTAGAAGTGATAGCAACGCGTAATTTATTCTCTGCGTTTTCTCAAAATTCTAGGAATAAATGGATACCGATCTGCGTGTCCGCTGTATGCGTTGTTATTTTGAATTTTTATAATTTTTAAATTTGGTTTAAATTTCTCATTGCCGATACGATAGCCATTTTTTCTGTGTTAATTATGTATTTGCATTTTCAGTACACGAAAATTTCCTATTCTCCATCCGCGCAACACAGAGAGTATCTTCGAATTCCTGGTTAACTAACAATATCCTGTTGAAAACACTCCAAAAACGTGGCGACAAGTAAATAAATAAATACATCGCTCTTAACCACGTTCTAGAAACATACAGCAACCGAAAAATTGTTATTTCAGCCGCCGCTGTGGAATTGAACAACATAACTCTCGATATCTAGCTGAGTGCGTTGCATATACGCCGGAGTGTTTTCAACTTGTATCTCGCCCTTTGATTTAATTGCTATAATATATATATATATATAGCTAGTGCCGCTAATGCCCACCAGATGGAAACGTCTCAGTAGCTGAGCCCATCTTACGGATTTATGATGTCAGAAGCTGACTTAAAAATACACATAGCACCGTGGATTGTTGGCCACCGTGGAGTACATGTAACGCACTCGGCTAAATATCGAGAGTTCTGTTGGTTCAATTCCACAGCGGCGGCTGAAATAACAATTTTTAGTTGCTGTGTGTTTCTAGAACGTGGTTAATAGCGATGCATTTATTTATTTAACAATATCCTGGCTTTTGCTATCTGATTTAAGAGAGAACAAGCTGTTTATCATCCACACACATTTAGCATAAAACAGGAGCTTGGAATAAAAATTGCGCTCTATGAAATTTATGATCGTTTGTCCTTCTGAAAAAAGCATAAATATATCAGCTTGAAACTTAGAGAATGTGCACACTAGCTAGGAACAATCAAATTATTGAGATAATTGTGAAAACTATCAGTGAAAGGCACCTGACTGACCCAAGAAAGAAAAAAAGAGTTGAAAACAATATGTTTCAGAACTATACAAAGAGGAGAAGTTACAAGAACCGCCTTAGTCAAATTCATACTTAGTCAAAGACGGAATGGAGAGGAATCAGGAAATTACAAGAGAAGAATTTGTGGGAGCCGTCCGATCAAATTCTAAACAATAAAGATCCAGGGACAGATTAGGTACCAATCGATCTACTTAAAGCATCTGGAGAAGCTTTAATTAATCAATTATTAGTCTTTGTAAATTGTTGCCGACAAAAAAGGAATTTGGCCTGCTGACCATGCGTCCCCCATAATTATTTCTATACCAAAGAAACCTAAGGCAACAAAGTGTGAACAGTACAGAACCATAAGTTTAATTTTACATGCATCGAAGATTCTGCTGAAGATTATAAAAAACACATTGGATCTTAAGATGGAAAAGGCGTTGGAAGAGTACCAATTTGGATTTTGAAGAGGAAAGGGTACTAGGGATGCGAATGGCACCCTGAGATTCTTGGCTGAAGGAATGATCGACACGGGACGCTTCCTCTGCATATGCTTCATTGATTATGAGAAGGCCTTTGACAGAGTGACTTCGACAAAACTGCTTCCAATCCTAGAGAGACTCGGCATGGATGATAACAGCATCCAGCTTATCAAAAATCTCAATATAAATCAGGAAGCATTCATTTCAATACGAAAATGAATGACTGTTCCAATCCAAATAAGTAAAGGTGCAAGGCAGGGAAACTTGTTGTCACCTGGCCTTTTGGTATTTATGCGAAAGTTGTGATGGATCAGGTCTTGGGGAGCGCTAGTGAAGACGTTTGGGTTAATGGAGAGATAATTAAGGCCATTAAGTTTGCTGATGGCCATGCAATTGTTTTTAGGATCAGCCAAATCATTACAGCGCATTTGTCAAAAATACACACAAATGCGGTTACTATGGAATAAGATACATAAAATAAGACAAAACTAATTGTAATAGGGAAGGATCCCAAACAAGCTTTCCTTAAAATTGTAGGACAATGAATCGAACGAGTTAAATCATAAAAAAATGTATTCTCTGTGCTCATGTCTGTTACTCTTTAAACCATGTGCCGCTCTAATATGATTTCACTCATCGGCCTGAAGATGCTACCAAAGTAATAGCAAAAATGCTCACCAAAGCATTCAAACAACCATATTTTTAAATTGCAAATAAATACGTTTTTAGAACATACGGTTTTAGACGATAATTTGGAAGTGTGGTGTGTGCTCTTTGCAACAAGTTTAATTGAAATCTTTGAATTAAATCATTTCGCTATTTAGGTCAAATTATTACTAAAGATGCAATCTAAAACAATGATTGGACTATGGAACGCAATGGAAGAGGAGCGGAATAAAATATCAACTTTAAGAAATGCCTTGTTTTCTTCGAAATCTAGACGGAGGTTCATAGTCCATAGAAAGGGAAATCAGATAGAACATGTGAAGAGTACAGTTCCTTGACGTCCTGCCACCTGTTGTTTCTGTGTGAACCATGTCGACCTGGTCTTAACGGAAAGTCAAGGAAGCCAGAAGCACTTCTAAGGAATGCTGTTCCTCCATTTTAACCTTTTGCAAAAATACTCTGGGTTCAGATGTGAAAAGGAAATTAGAATGAGACTGGGGATGGCCAAACGACTTTTACAATGAATCAAAGACTACTGACAGCCAAAAACATAGATCTAAAACTGAGGAAGATAATTTTAAAGGCGTATGTTTTGCCGGTAGCTCTCTACGGTTCTGAGAGATGGACATTGACACAGAGGTAAGTTAAAAGGCTGGAGGTATTTGAGATGTAGAGCTATAGAAGAATGGTGAGAATACGCTGGCTCGATCGAAATAATAATGAGGAGGTCCTGGAGAGACAGAACACATGAATCTGATCAACATGTTAAAAGAAGAAGGATGTTATGCATGAAGCACACATTGTACCATGGAGGCCCGATTCTGAAAGTTTTGGAAGGGACAATTCAAGGCAAGAGAGGAAGAGGACGGCCAAGAAATGGTTTTGCGGCACAATTATTCCAAGACACAACTACTAGAACAAACTATGAATTGCTGAGAATGGCGGAAAACAGATATGAATGGAGTGACAGAGTAGATCTACTGAACAACCAGACCTTGGACACCGTAACCAAGAAAAAGAAGAATTCGAGAAAATGCGCATTCTGATTCGGAGTAGTGCAGTCTGAACTGTCCGATATTTGGTATGAAGTACTGGCTCAAACTAATGCAATACAGAATCAACCTGTGTTCGCTATATTTCCCATTTCCCTACCTCTATATATGCTGCGTATAAATTACACTGAAGTGCAATTGAATTTGAGATACCTGGTCACTAACGTGTAGCACCACCTTTCGCCGTGATGACGGCGGCGATTCGTATAGGCATGGACTCGACAAGACACTGGAAGCGTTGGGAAGCCATACGGATCCACGGCCCTTGAACAAGCTCCCACAGTTCATGAATATTTGATTGAAGGGGGTCAGAGCTTCCAAAACCTCTCTCGATGGCATCCCAGATGCGCTCGATAGGACTGAGGTCGGGTGACCTAGCTGGCCAAGGAAGCGAGGTCACGTCAGTGGAGTGTTCATCCAACCATTCAGATACAATTCGGGAGCGATGGGAGGGTGCATAGTCTTGTTGCATGATGAGGTCCCCAGTGGGATGTTGAAGACGCACAAACGGGAGCAAATGGTCGTGCAGAATATCATGGTAACGTTGATCTGTGAGGGACGATGTCACGCGTAATAGTTCACGTAAACAGCTCGCAGACGAGAATGTCACCCTTTCAGTTCACGTAAACAGCCCCCAGACGAGAATGCCATCCCCACCAGCTTGAAGAGTACCCTGCTGGCAATAAGGATCCATCGCTTCATGTGCTTTGCGCCGCACTCGTATCCTGCCATCCGCATGTACCAACGTGAGTTTCTACTAATCAGTCCAGGCAGCATTTTCCACATGTTTAGGGTCCAGTGGCGATACCCCATAGCGAGGAGATGGTTCTGGATGGTGTGGGTGCTTACAAGTTTTTGTGCACCATCGTTAAATTGCCGAGTGATTTCTGACAGGATTCGATGTACTCACGGTGCACCCGTGACACAGTGGCTCGTGCAAATTCCAGTGCCTGCACGACTTCCGAGATAGAGTGACCCATTCGTAGGGCCCCGACGTTTTGCCCACGATCAAATGCACTTAGATCCTTCGTCTTCCCCTTACTGATTCCCGTCGCATCACTCCTTATATTGTCGGATTGTTGCGTACGTCATGTCGTTTCCTTTTACAGGACCTCACACAGCGCCATTATTGCATAACGCCAGCTGTCTCTAATTAAATTGCTCCAGTGTATAGCTAGCTGAATTTTACCTGTTACTCTGATTTTAAAAATTGTTACCTCTGCATTACTTAATAGCTTTGGTAGAAATTACGCTGCTATTGTTCTCAATATTATCGAAATACACCTGTGAAATTTTCAGTGACATTAAAAATGTTCTTTCTTAAAACAAAACATATTATCATTCCATTTGTTAGTCGCATGCTGTTAATTTTTGATAGGCGCGGCTTAACGCGATCAACTTGTGAAAGGCTAATAAATTTTACATCCACAATATTATGACGTTAGAAATGTAAATGTGTATTTGATGTTTCACTACGACAGCAGTTTAAAAGACTGAATTCATTTCGAAGTGTTTCCCAGAAACAGGTTAATATATTTTGAAAATGAGTGTAACAGATTTCTTGAGATCATACAAAGAACTATTTCTATCGTGTGGCGTTGTTTCCGAGACGGGAAATGAAACAGTCATGTGGAGCGCTAAGTGATTTTTTACTCTGCTTTGTAAAGATGATCTTATCTCTACAGTGAAATAAGAAAAGCAGGAAAAGTCTTCCAATTCTTTTTAGTTACTTTCACAGGTTTTTTTCGCGCACTGAAAAACAGAGTGTTGCGCATTGGTCCACGTTCTGGATCTTTTCCTTCCCTGCAACCAGTGGCCCTAACTTAGGGACGGGCGACTGCTTACAGTCCATTGAATTGCTAACGGTGGTAGTTAAACTCACAATAAAAAAAAAGTAGTGTCCCCATATTTACATTTCTATGTATTCGGTTTTATATTTGGTATAACATACTGCGAAATTAATTTGAAACGCACTTCCTCTTTTTTGTTGTATGTACTCCGAAGAGCCGAAATATTACGACCAGCTCATCATTATGCAAATTGAGCCAACAGCAGGTAAGCGACGGCGCGTGTGAATGTCATGAAACTCTATAAATAACACCTTTTGCTAAACTCTGTTAATTAGTTTTATTTTTAGTTATCAGACAGAAAAGGCAGCTAACTTCCGCGAGTTTGACAAAGGCCAAATTCTGAGAGCCAAACGATTGGGTCAGAGCATTTCCGAGTTGGCAAGTCTTGCGGGTTCCTCACGGTTAACGGTTAGCCGTAGTTAGTACCTTCAAACGTGGTCCGAGTCTGGAAATTCTATGAACCACTGGCATGGTGTTGAGCCGATCACGTGTCATCGATGCTAGAAGTGAGCGAAGGCTATCCCGTATGCTACAAGAAAACATAAGGGACACTGTGGCGCAACTCGGAAATTTTACAGCTGGTGGAGAGAGCAATGTGTCACGACACAAAGTACACAGAACCCTTTTTAAATGAGGCTGCATGGCCGCAGGCTTTCCCGGAGTGCCCATGCTAATCTAATTTCGCCGCCAGAAGTGCCTGGTCATTTGATCCGGTGTATCCCGATTCCTGTTGCACCATGTGGACGACCGGATACGTGCGCATCGTTTTCCTAGGTACGTTTTCGCACTAGGCTGCACTGCGGTTTCGGACGAAACCGCCCGTTGGGTTTCCATATGATGAAATCCAGCCGGCGTAGCAAGTGTCATGTTTTGGGCAATGTTCAGCTGGGAAGCCCTGGGTGCAGTCATTCATGTGCAGGAAACTATGACATTTACCACATTCCTAGATATCATTGTGAACTAAGTAGATGTTTCCATAGCAACGACATTTTTAACAGGATAATGGGCCACACCACAATACCCGGATTTTTCGAGAATGGTTCACGGAACATGACGAAGACTTCGAAGTATTGTCTTGGCCTACAAATATCCCAGAATCAAACCAATCGAGCATATGTGGTTTTTGTTGTAGCAGCAAATGGGACCTGCGTCGGGCTCAACCACGTTACTTACAAGATTTAAGGGATCTACCGGTAACGTGTCAGTACCACTTACATCAAGACAACTTTAGAAATCTTATAGCGTTCATACCTTATCGTTAACAGTTGGTTTTCCGTAACGTGGAGGAACAACATCATATTTAGAAGCTGTCAAAGTGTTTTAACTCTTCGTGTTATAACACTATCACATCTAACTATATTATCAATAAGAGCCGCAATTATGTTGAAAAAATTATGATGAAATTCTCCACATGTCTTTACATAACATGCAATTTTAACAGTTCTCATCGAGGTCAGTCTGGCTTATTTTCGGACTTCATTACCGTGCATAATAAAATAATGCACTTTTAGGCCTTTCCCTGTCTCTTAGTATCCAATTAAATATTTCAGTGATCGAAAGTTTGTCGGTCTTTTTGAACAATATGTCTAAACATTGCCATCAGCAGTTCTTTCCTTTGACCATAATGTCATGTAGAGTGGTCACTTTCTGATCCACATTTTCCTTTTCCATTTTTCCTATTTACACTGCTAGCCACCCAAAATGCAACATCAAGAAGGAAGCATCCGATTGGCCTGAAATTCGCAGCATGCGTCGCCCGCGAAAGGACATGCAAACGATTAGCATTGCATAGCATATGCAAATCATGTGCGCCCGGCACGTCACCGAGAAGCACTATAAGAAGGGTGCACAGAAGGTGGGGTGTAAGTAGTGGAAGTGTGTTGTGCTGCCGGACATGTGCGTGGGAAGCTTCCTAATGTCTGGGCGCAGAACACGGCAGTCAATCCAGCACGTTTCGGAGTTCGACAGAGGATGAATAGTGGCTTATCGCGACAGCGGTTATCGTACCGAGACATCGGCGCACGTGTGGGACGACATCCAGCCACAGTGAGACGTGTTTGCATTCGGTGGGGGCAGGAGGGACGGACGGACCGAAGTGAGCGATTGCAGCAGCCGCGGGACACCACCGAACGAGAGGACCGGCATGTTGTGCGGCGGGCATTGACGGCTCGCACCGCCACAGCACGAACTTTAGCGACGGAATTAGGGTGTGTTGCGCAACAACTTGTGTCAGCACGTACTGTTCGACTTTGTCTGCAGGAGCGGGAACTTCTTGCGCGGCGCCCGTTGCTCCGATTACCATTGACGTAACACCACTGGCGAGAGCGGTGGCAGTGGACCGTTGAACGCCACACCAGGACTACGGAATGGTACGACATTGTCTTCTTCGACGAATCACGCTTCTGCCTGCAACACCACGATGGTCGAATCCGCGTGCTGTAGCACCGCGGCGAGAGCCTGTATGCCGCCTGCATTATGCACCGCCATACCGGTCCGTTGCCTGGCGTTATGGTTTAGGGCGCAATTGAATATGACACCCGCACTCATCTGGTACGCATCGCCGGTACACTTAACAGCCACCGCTACAACTCCGACGTTTTGGAGCCTGCAGTCGTTCCTTACCTGCAGGACTGCCAGCGGCCAAGTTTCAACAGGACAATGCGCGCCCGCACGTGGCACGCAGTATGCAACAATTCTTTACGGCCCATCAGGTGTTACTGCTGCCGTGGCCCGCCTGTTCTCCCGATATGCCGCCCATCGAACACGTCTGTTCGCTGATTAGCAACCGAATGGCCGGGCAAGCACTACCCGCGGCTACGCCTGATGAACTGTGGCAACGTGCGGAAGCAACCTGGACCGACATACCCCAAGCCCACATCCAAAGCCTTTTTCGTTAGTTGCCGCGACGTGTAGCGGCAGTTATTGCCAGCCACGGGGACCACACGAACTACTGATGTCCGCGTGTTCCGCAAGTCGCACGGGCCTGTAAGCTCAATCGTTTCATCTTTGTATATGTTGTTATGTGTCCAGTAAATCTGGCTTTGCTATCTCGTGTCCTTCTTGGTGTTGCATTTTGGGTGGCCAGCAGTGTATATACAACTGGCACCCCATTATCCATTTGTGAGTTGTCCGTAACATTTGAAATTATTTGTTCTTTAAATTCTATGACACTCTTTCATAAATAAGAATTCGAAGTATATATAATTTTAAAAACTTTCAATTATTACTCTAGAAAAGTTCACTGTTTCTTCCAAATGAACTCCTGCAAAGTTTTGTGCGCCTCCTCTTCCTCGGTATCCGTTAACAACGATAAATAAAGACATCACAGTTGGTATCAAATAACGACGATAATGAGACATCAAACTTGGTATATATTAACAACGATAAATAAAGATATCGACGGTAATAGAGAATTCTAACTTTGCATTTAGCACTCCAAATTCTTACGGTTTTCTAGAAGAACTGTATTTTAACTTTGTTTCTTATAAGTTAATGTTTAATCTTCGTTCTTCACTTATTCGACCAAGTTCCTAGATCCTACAGTGAAACTCTGCGGTCGTACATGAAAGCATGACTATGTCATTAGCAAAGTGATGTGTTGTATCTCAATCACTTCTTTTATCCCGTTCTCTTCCCAGTTCAAAGACTGAGATACATTCTGAAATATGGTATATGATCATCATTGTTGCCGTTTAACATTCCCAATTCACTCTTGAATGAAGGTATCGTCAAGCTTTTTCAATATTTTTTGTCAACCATTTGGTGTTCTGGGTCTTTTCCCATACGTTGGCATCCAATCTAGAATTCCATTTGTCCGACGGTGATCAGCTATTGTAGTACCAATGTGCCGCACATTATCACTTTAGGGTCTTCACTTTGGTTACGATTTTATCAACTCTTTTCATTTTTCTGGTCCATGAGTTCCTCTGCGCATCGTTCCTGTTTGCATAATGCATGCACCTCCCCATGCCTCTTTCATTTTATCGAAGCATCTGTGTGTGTGTGTGTGTGTGTGTGTGTGTGTGTGTGTGTGTGTGTGTGTATGTTTCTATTTAAACTAAGGTCCATCCTTCTTATCCATAAGTAAAGACTGAAATGAAGTACTGAATATACATATTTGCCTTTACGGTATGATGTCAGATTGTTCTTGAAAAGTTTACCGTTTCTTGCAAATGCACTCCAGCAAATGTTCATACGCCTAGTAATTTCTTCCTATATGTAGCACTTGCTTGATATTTCATTTCAAACTTATATAAAGGGTGTTTCACAAAGAGTGTTACAAAAGAATAGGAAAGTAACGGTTGGTTCCAGCAGAAAAGCAAACAATGAAAAATACGCAGCAAGCAGGGGTATTTCAGCTATCCAGGAATGAATAACTTCCGAAAAATACGAAAATGTAATTTTTTTAACAACCCCATGGAAACCAAAGACAATGAGTAAAAACCTCGCAGCGCCGAAAATTAGGGAGAGAGAAAGTTAGCTGGACGATTTGGAGGAATGATGATCCACCTTTGGTTTCGGGTGAATTTCTCATTTCCAGAAACATTTTAAATCTGATTAAATTGATTTGACATTTCATTAATTCCTATGTTTGTCATATTACATTGCATTTCCTAATAACTTCCTTTCTTTTGTAGACATAACCGCTATAAATGTTATTATCATAGAGCTGAAAAGTGCAATAAATTTTGTTCCAATTTCATTGATAACAAACATTAAATATTCAAATGTTTATACTTGTTGGAATAAATCTCAATGCTTTGTTACCTGGCTGAGAGCCAAATCCTTAATGCATTGTCACCTACAGAAGAAACGGGTTCTTCGTCCGCGGCCCCTCAGGAGGAGGTTACGGGAGTAGGGGTGAACACTTAAAGCGTGAAGGAAGAATAAAGAGATGAGAACAAATTTAAAGAAATGTTATGCATTTTGAAGAGAGCAGTGTACCAGATATAATAAGAAACCATACATGTTATTGAGGTAATGAGGAAACTCGGCATGGAATTCCGGAACATTTCTTAAAGGCATCCTACAACACTATTGAGCTGTTATTTTTATACAGCCATATAGACATAACAGTGACGTCTCATTTTAAAAATGAAGCTGTCTACACGACCTAGACGAAATAATGACCAGTAGAGATAGATGAAAGATGCAAGTTTCTTGAAGGAGAGATGCAATCTCTTTTTATTACATTCAAGTGATTAGATCATTCGTGACCGAGATTAAGGACAAAAATAAAGGATTTAGGACTAGTCATTGAATCTGAGTATTCTCCACTAGTCCATTTCAAGAATATGAGTATCCACTCTCCCGGCTAATAGCAGGAGTGATTAATGCATCGCTAAACGCTACACGTTGAACAACGCAATTGGGCGCACGTGATAACTTTTCTCACACTACCTTTTCCCGATATTTTTGCTTAAAAAACAGAAACAAAAACACAGGTGTTCATAATGCGCTGCTGACAAAAAAAAACCATTAATGAAAAATAGGCATAAAACGAGCTGGTATTGTCACATTATCTGTGAAAATACAAAACACATAAGCCGGTGATCTCTTCATGAGGAAATATCTTACGTGACGCAAATTCCAGCGTTCTCTTGACAGGAAAAATGTTCACACTAAACGCACGGGAACAAAGAGTAACAATTTTGATGGTCAAAAAGCGCTAGTTCTTATCGGAACTGAGAACAATGTGTTGAGAAGATTATAAAAGTCAATTAGTGCGAAGGTGCTGCCCCCAGGGTCACTTTCAAATTAATGGCGCTCTTTATATGGGAAGCGTGAGAAAAATGCTCATAGCGCTAAGAACGCCTGGTTAAGAAACATCTCATCTGGATATTACAATAATGTCACGACGCATTCAGAGTATTTCATTGCAATTTCTATTCTTGCTAAAACTTTAATTCTACAAATTTATAACACAACAGCTTTAATTCCACAACTCTGTGTAGCTTCAAATTTAATTCCACTAATGTATGTCACTACAACTTAAATTTCCCGTTCTATTTGTTTTAGGGCGACATGCTCAGTAAACTAAAGAGTGTGGACATTTTAATTTTTTCTGATAAGTGTACATTCTGAAATGCCTACCATACGTTATGTAAAATTAAATATCATTGATATTTTCCCAACTGTCTTCTTGTACTTTTTTCTGAAATTTCAGGTTTATGGCTTTATGCTGCTGTTCGTTTGTTTCATGATTTGTGAACTCTCCCATGCTGTTTACACCGAAACTTTTAAGCAAGTATCGGAAATGCTAACTTGCCATATCTGCAAAAATAAGTACTCTAGTGAATACATTTGTTGTTCAGAAATCAGTCACTGTTGCAGGTGAGTCCAACTATAGTTCCCAATTTGTCTTCAGATGTCCAAAACGGGTGCAGTAGTTCTGGTGCGGCACATATCGTTACGCAGAAAAGAATGCGGGCACGGATATAAAGCATAAGGGATAAGCAAACTATGGTCCTTTTAATTTTTCCGCCAAAGCTATATACCTACTAGCATCGGCGTTCAATATCATGCAGATGAGTCAAGATTTTCTTGTTCAAGAGTAAATAGTTAATGCTTTAATAAATTAGGCATAAGGTTCAGAAGACGACTTTGACGCTCCGTCATGATTTGTTCGACCCTGGACATAGTAGACGAAACGTTTAGCTTAAAAGAGGAAAACGAATTTTATTCTCTACCCTTGGATGCGGATGAAAGGAAGTGGTTTGTTTGCTTGTGATGTATACAGGGTTTTAAACAATGATATTAGGTGCAGAGAAATATACAGTGGAAGTAAGTGAGCATTTGTTTTCTTAAGTTTCACAATAAATTCTCGAAAATACTCGTTCACACCACGGAAGAGAATTATCGGCACCGACAGAAGAAACCTAATTTTTTTTTCGAAAAAATTAACATGACAGAATCTTGGACATGATATTTCCTGATCGTCGTCTAATATAGTAAAGTATGGATGTATTTCCGCAAACTCCCTCTCTTAAGATTTTATGCAAATATCATGCGTTTCAGCGAAGCTTCTGAAATATCCGGCAAAAAATCAGTTGATCAACAATCATTCTTTCAATATTTACAAAACAATGATTTGCACCTTTTGAATTGCTGAGAAATGGCACCGCAAGATATTGAAAATTTTTATCACACCTTTCCTTTCGATTCGTTTTTGCTCTAATACAATATCTTATAATAAGTTTCGTTTATCCCATGAGAGTTTCTAAGTTATTTATAAAATCAAGCGTGTTGTCCTATATAAAGGGCAACTGCCTTATTTCAAAAAATACAGTTGTTTAGTTTCTGACTGACTCGAAGTAGTCCATGTTCGAACGTGAGAGAAAACGTTTAATTCCTACTTTTAAGTAATTTATCTTCTGACTAAATTCTAATTAAACGAAACCGCGAAACGTTCTGTATAAGCAGTTCGCGTTGTTCTACCTCTCTGTGTAGTTATTTTTAATACTGCAACACCATTCGTTCTCTTTTCCAGGTGATTTCATGAAGTGAATCACTTTGCGAGCTCAAACAAAAAAACAAATTTGGCAATAAAAGAGTTTCTTACCTTGAAAAGCATTTCCCCACAAGAAACTTGTCTTGATAGCGTGTGAACACAGTGCGCTAAAGGGTCTTGCTCGTGTTTCACACTTTTGAGTGGAACAGAGAGCGTCATTGCATTGGAATGATACAGATCGTTTTGCATGAACCTACATCTACCTCGGAGAAACTAATTTCGGGATGAAGCATAAACGTATACCTACATCTGCATGAATTAAAATCCGCACTGCCCATTAAATCCTGTATTACTCTTTACAGGCCAAGTAGAACAATACGAGATGTGTTCCTATAAACTTGACACTTCAGCAAAAAATACAATGTAATCGTGTATTCCTCATTACTTTGAGTATTTCAGGATTGACAAGTTTATGAAAACCAATTGTTGCAACACAAAGAATTTGTAAACGTCACATGATTATGAGGATAATAAACAAAGTCAAAGAGGAGGCCACGCATCCGCTCTACCTCCCAAGTACTATCGTGTTGTTTCATCAACCAGCGAGGTAATGTAGAACAGTTACGGCTGAGCCACATTATTGTGACCACCAGCTAATGTCAGGAGTTACCGCCGTGTGCAGCGCGGACAGCAGTTAGACGTGCTGGGAAGGATTAAAAAAATTGTGGAAGGAGTTCACAGGAATGTGGAGCCATGCTGACTGCAGTGGATCTCACAGCTGCTGGAGGGTGCGTGGTTGAGGATCTATATCTTGAACAACACGATCGAGGAGGTCCCACAAATGCTCAACTTGGTTTAAGTCTGGGGAATTAGGTGGCATATACGCACTTTGAAGACTTCATCGTGCACTTTCAACCACTCTTGGGCATTTCAAACTATGTGAAACATCGCATTGTCGTGCAGGAAGATCTCATCCGCCCCAGGAAAGACAATAAGCATATATAGGTTTACGTGGTCTGCAAAGATGGATTCATAATGAATTTGGTCCATAATGCCTCCCACAAGTATTCGTGGTCCCAGTGAATGCCACGAAAACATTCACCAGACCATAACATTGCACCCACCAGCTTGTGTTCTTCACAAAATGGCTGAAGAATGTTTGTTCTCTGATGTTTCTCGCCTTATACGCCAACGTCCATCCGTTCGATTAAGCAGAAAACGAGACTCATCGGAGAAGGCAATCCATTGCCAAGCAGCGGAGGTCCAGTTCCGAGCCGTGCAAATGTAACCTTTTTCTGCGGATGCACCTTCATTAGCATCGGTGCAATAACCATCCATCTACATCCTTGCCCCATACGCAGCAGGGTTCGCTGAACTGTTGTTTTAGACACACTTCACTTGTCCCTCTGGTTAATTTCGCCAGTGAGTGCTGCCTCACTGTAGCGTGTCGATCGGCCCTCAAGCACCTTCGGAGCCGAAGTTCACCTCTCATATCAATGGCACGTGGTGCTCTGCAGTTTACACGTCGCCTGTTCGCAGTGGTGCCATTTCTACAATCACGATACACTTTAGTCTTTGACGTAATGGGGAAAGAGCGATGATTTCTGTTTGGTGTTCCTGATCCACGTCGAGTGTTTGAATTAATCACTTTAACCACAGCAGCACGCGAACTGTTCACAAAATTTCTCTGTTTCGGAAATACTGCCACCCTTGGTGCGAAAGCAGATAATCATTCGGTTTTGCAAATCTGATAAATCGCTACTTTATTCCATGATAGCAACGAATGATATGTTTTCAAATTGTTTTCAGTACACCTTATGTACCCTCTAAACCAGTCCCCGACACGTGCCTTCCTTCATTGGCTAAGCGCTGTTGACGTCAAAAGTGCGGATTGGTAAAAATACTGTGACTCGACTTGTATCATCATGCTTTACTACTTGGAAATATGCAAGAGCAGTAATATAACTGGTACATAGTACAACGAATTCAAAATCACACTTCATTTATCCATCACGAGAAAGACGCCTGGAAATCCGAGAAGATTTCCAGTAGTCATGCTTCAAATCAGTTAACGTAGTCAAAAACACCAGCTAGTGAATATTAAATACGTAAAGAGAATTTTAGTTGCGTCAGCACCTGCACAATTATCCACACAATGGCGTTATTGACATTTATTTGCTCCCCAAGCTGAAAAAAGACATCACTTATAACTTAAATGGCCAAGAGTCTGAGGTGGTCGCAGTTGGGAGTGTGCGTAAACATATATTTTTTTCATGGGAGTCGACGTAGTTCGACATCCGTAGGTGAAGTTATCTGTAGAACACGGATACCTGACACATAATTTTGAATGGCTGACAATGGTACAGCTTTCTTGTACGATACAAACATAAATCCTCGAAGCAATCCTGTACAGCAATCGTTCCAGATATATTTCCAAGGAAACGTTGTGTAGTTGTATTTTTCTGTCATCGACCACCATGCGCATTCGGTAGATCTTGTATCATTTCCCAATTGGCCACCATTTAAGTTTGTTCCTATTTTTTTATCGATTGGTGATAGCAACCACCGTGATCAACTCATTGGATTATAAGCAGTCGCCCATCCCTAATTTAGGTTCACTGCCTCCAGGGAATGGTGACAGACAGAGCCGTAAGACAAACACAACATCCACACCTCACGGGATTCCAACCCGGACCCATCTCGGACGAATGGACAGAAGCCGTTGCTTATACCACTGCGCCACCGGGGTTGCCCTATTCTTTTGTTTATAAATTAGTAGTGAATAAATACTATTAAATGTAACATTTAACAAAGGAAATATGCAACCAACGCTCCCTGAAATAAATGTCTCTATTATGTTACCATAAAGACGTTTTCTTTAGTTTTACCTTTTTGTGCTTCGCTGTTATAAACACTACATATTCACTCAAACAGAACCATCATATATCATTTCCGTAACATCAAAGACCAAATTACCAGGTAATTTTAAAATCGCACTGCATAGCTCAGAAAATGTAATACATAATTTCACACATTTTCTTCAAATCTGAATCAAGCAAAATATCAGTAAGCTACATATATCCAAAGATCATATGTTCTAAACATCATCATTGCAAAACATTGAAATTATCATTTCCGAACTGGATCAACATGACCACATCTTCATTAAAATTTAACTACATACTGAGAGCACAGGAAATGAAATGCATCATTTCTCAAATATTTTATCCAACAACTAAAAATCAGCCATGGCATTACTGTGTTTTCATGTACCAATTTCAAGAACATTAGTTTTATATTACAAAGCACACACAAACTTTTTGATATACACTACATGAATACAATAATTTAAGACAAGAATATTTTTATATATAATTATTCAGATACTAAGTACTAATTGAGAAATATGCGGGAAGGAGTCATGGTAAGAATTTCCTGTTACAACAACTTAGGAGATCAATTAATCTTTCTCACTCTTAAAGGAGATTTCTTTAAAGGAAACACTCATTGGAGAAGACATAAACATAAAAGCTTCTTTTTCTGTGAAATATTTGGTAACCGCATTAATTTTACACATAAAAGCCTTTTTATTTTTTTAACTATTTCGTTAACATAAATGACGCAAGATTATCATAGAACACCATATTCATTTTGAAAAATATTTTGTCACGCAAAACCTTTCCAAAATATTTCACAAGAAAACCTTTTTGTATCATATGTCAAAATAACTATATTTATCCTGAAATCCATGTAAAATCGAAGTCTATATACCAGTTCCGCAAAATTGCCTCCGTAAAATCTTCCAATGTAATTGTTATAGATCGTGTTATGAACTGTTGGTTTATGGTAAAGAATCGTTACGCTGAACATATAAAGAAGATTAGTGTGATATCCAAATCAGCATTGTCCGTTTTCCAGTTCAAGTCGGCGATATATATTCGTATATATATGTCCACTTCTAACATCGGAAGAAGTGGACATCTCTGAAGTTAACAGAAAAGTAACCAAAGCTCTTATGGAAACAGCAACAAAATTAGCTGGGTCTAAGAACAAGTTGCATGTAAATAAATTATCAGGAAAAACGAAAATGTTGATGCAAAAAAGAAGAGAGATGAGGACAACTAAAGAAGATGCGACTTCCAAAGTGGAATATATAGAGCTATGCAAGACAGTACGAAAAAGTATCACTGAAGACGTAAGAAAATTCAACTGTGAACTAGTGAGGAAAGCAATTGAAAACAACCAAAGCCTAAAGATAGCAAAGGGACATCTCAGTAAGGGAAGAAAACAGATTATGGCACTGAGAAAAGAAGATGGTTCTGTAACAAGAAATAGAGGCGAAATTTTGACAAGAGTGAAAGATTTCTACTCCAAATTATATGAAAGGGATGATACATGCACTCCAGACATCATGAAAGATACCAGTACCAGAGTTCCTCCAGTCCTTCCAGCAGAAGTTGCACATGCAATCAAGAACATGAAGCGGGGAAAAGCTCCAGGAGAAGATGGAATTACTGTAGACATCATACAAGAAGCAAGTGGAGAAATCGAAACAGTACTCGCCCAAATTTTCACTCGATGCCTTAATGAAGGAAAGATTCCTGAGGATTGGAACACCGCTACAATGATCCTGCTACATAAGAAAGGTGACATTGAGGATCTCAGGAACTACAGACCTATCAGCCTCCTATCAGTGGTTTATAAAATCTTCACTAAAGTTCTTTCACACCGCTTGAAGGTAACACTGGACATGGCTCAACCGAGAGAACAAGCTGGATTCAGGAGTGGCTACAGCACAATAGATCATATCCATGTGCTGAGAGAACTAATTGAAAGAGCGAGGGAATATGAACTTCCATTGTGCATGGCTTTTATCGATTATGAAAAAGCCTTTGATTCGGTGAAACCATCAGCAGTTACAATGGCTCTGAAAACCTGCGGTATTGAAGATGCATACATTAATATTATTAATAACATCTATGAAAATGCAAGTGCAAAGATTCGGCTGTTTGAAAATACAACACACATAAAAATTGGAAAGGGAGTGAGACAAGGTGACACCATATCTCCGAAGCTCTTTAATGCTACATTGGAGGGTGTTTTTCAGTCACTGAGCTGGGAAAACAAGGGGATAAAGATTAATGGAGATTATCTAACCCACCTTCGTTTTGCTGATGACGTAGTCATTTTTGCAACTAGCCCATCAGAGCTGCAGAGTATGATCCAGGAACTTGCTGACATGAGTAAAGAAGTGGGATTAAAAATGAACTTTCGGAAGACAAAAGTGATGTTCAATGCTTTTACAAGAAATGAAGATTTATCGATTGATGGAGAAAAGCTGGAGATAACAGACACGTACGTTTATCTTGGACAGCAGATATCAAGTGAGGGTCACATTGATGAAGAAATTAATCGGCGTACAAAACTTGCCTGGAGAGCTTTTGGAAGAAACAGCATAATTTTCAAGAGCAATATGCCATTATGTCTTAAAAGAAAAGTGTTTGATCAATGCATCCTTCCAGTGCTTACGTATGGTGCAGAGACGTGGACCTTAACTAAAAGAGACATACAAAGGCTGCAGACAACTCAAAGTAGCATGGAGAGGTGCATGCTTGGTGTAACCAGGAGAGATAAGAAGAGGAACTCGTGGATCCGAAAAATGACAAGAGTGGAAGACATCATGATCAGAGTTAAATCCCTGAAATGGCAATGGGCTGGACATACTGCCAGAAGGACAGATCATCGATGGACAGCCGAAATTTTAGATTGGATTCCAAGGGACAGGAAAAGACCCAGAAGAAGACCACATGGGAGATGGGTGGATGAAATTCGAAAGTATGCAGGGGTGACATGGAGGAGACTGGCACAAGACAGACCGTTGTGGAGGAAACTTGGGGAGACCTTCGTCCAGCAGTGGATTGATAATGGTTGACAATGATGATGATGATGATATATGTAGACTTTCAATTTACACTTAGATTTCCCCTTACCGTATTGTAACTCAATTTCCGTACGTTATATCATTTTCCTTTTTTACATAAAGTCAATACACCCAAAAGCAAAATATTAAAGTGCAATAAAATGAATTATTACAACACAGTGTGTCCCTTCTCTATGTTAGATAAAGTCTAACAATAAAAGCCTATGACTTTCATTTATTTCTTTACACAAGGCAATACTATTTCTTTCTCTTTTTAAATTCAAATAGTTCTTAATAGCCCTAGAACTACCCATCTGTTAGAGTCCTATTAGGTTAACTCCGCGCTGAAACATATTTTCCGACAATGGAAACATTTACTTACCCGATCCTAGCGCAATATAATTCAATAGGGATGGCACATTGAAATATCTAGAATATCGTCAAAATCCTCCAAATAGGTAAATATCTAGGAGACAATGTAGATAGAAAAAGTCATCGCTCTTCCCACGTTTTTCTTTAATTAACACGCAGCAACCGAAAAATTGTATAATATAAATAATATTATAAATGGGCATACCAATGCATTGTTGACACATACTTCTTGCAACGAAGATAACGCACTGTATTGTATCTGAAGGAGTAGGAAATGGCACTTGATTAGAAGACGATGATGACACATTATGTACCAATTAGATGATGATATATTCCTTTAAGTAGATATAATTATAATCCCAAGGCGGAAAGGCAATGTACGCTATCTATACATGAAGTTGTGGTTAGGCGCTCTACAGTCTGCGCAACGCCTCAAACTGCTGAGAAGCTTAGCAACACCAGAAAGAACACCACCTTATCAGCCAAAAACAAACAGTGGTAAAATATCTGTAGAACTACTGTCAATCGAAACGAGTCTAGGTAGTAACAGGTGGAGAAACTGCAGTTGCAGCACCCGACTCAGATATGTTTAACCTTGTAAGAAAGATATTTTCCTATGTGGTGATTGCAGAAGTTATGTATCACTGAAAGGGATATTTTCGAGTTTTATAGAGTGTAACGTGTAACTATATAATTTGATACCTAAAATTATGATTTTCCCTTTATAGGAATAACGGAGCGCAAGAGAGTCCTAACATGTGAAACAATCTGCCTTCAAAATCAATCAGGACTATTAAAAATGGAATAAAGTACTAAAAAGCCCAATTTCATAAAATTCACTTAATGTGTGTATGCAGTGCAGCCGTATTGAATAAAATGGTCTTATTAAAGCAATGCTAATTGTATATTAATATATCTTTGCTGTAAACCAAATTACTATTTTAGGAATGAATGTTAGTTACTGTAAAAAGATAGGAGACACAGTGACAATTAATATTTCATGATATACTGTTCTGGGTTATTCAGCAAGTAAAGGCATTAGGAGTCGAACAAGATTTCAAAAATTTGGTAAACAAGATTAATAAACGAGATAAATAGTACATTAGTTCTCTGAAACTGCATTGTTGTGAGAAGGGGAAGTAAGAAAACCACCTCGCCTTACATCGTTGTCCAGTTTTAACAGTTGGATAGAATGATTTTCAAGTTTTCAAAGAGATGTTCACATGCTTGACCGTTTTTTAACAGTAACACACTACTGTTATGTATTTCTACACAAAAACTTTAGCGGTTTGTGAAACACGCGCATCTCTTGGTTCTTTGATTATTATTGAGATACGTAAAAAACAGCAGGCAAATTATTCAGTTTACAATCCCACAGTTGGATTGAGTCTAGTGCGGAAGAAGATATTGGGAATTTTAAAATACACGTGATAAACACAGTAACTCGAACAAAAACGTGTGTTACAAAATTTAGTAGGAAAGTTCGGAGGACGTCAGCAAGTTTGAAATTTCAAGTAACGTCCGACTTCGAGCGTAACATTCAGCACTGTCTTCAGTAGACATCCTCATTCCTAAATTCAACGAACAAAAAAATTACCTTAGCACAGACATCATGCCATGTATTTTTTGCAATAATAAGAATTGCTACACTTTTCCAAAACTTATATTCGAAACAAATGTGTAGGAACTCAGCATTTTATTTGAAAGAGATTTATTTAATATAAATGGCATTGTTCCCGTCTGTGTAAAACTTGAGTTAAAACGGATACAGCCTTTACAAATTGAGCGGCGTGACCTAAATGTAAATTTGTCTACATAAGAGCGTGATGTCTAAGTTAAGAGCGAAGGTACGGACATCTTTGTTAAAATTATAGCTATTGGAGTTCATGAAAGGACAAATAACAGTGCATGCACTTTTGACGACGGAACATTGGAAGCAGGTGTGCTGGTCCAATTAAAAATGATATACGCTCCATTTTTCCGATGGCCAAGACTGTCTGTATTCAATATCACGATGATTAGATTCTCTATGCATGGCATCGAATATGAAAACTGGTGGGGGCAATTGTATGGCAAGACACATATTCAGCTTCCTTGGACTGGTTACCCTGCTGCGGTAAGATCAATTTGTACACTACAGGTACAGTCCAAAATGCTGTTCCTCCAATCGAGGGAGATCAGTGCGTCCAAGATTGTACGAGGATGCTCCCCATATTATTGCGCCCGCGACGTGCAGTAATGGTCAGTCAAACCCTGTGCTGATATACGATATTTAGAAATTCCCAAACTCGCCTGAACTCAATCCAACTAAACATCATCGGCAAGTTGTGGTCAGCCAGAGGAGGCAGTTGGACAAAACATCACTCTCGATATCAGAATTTTAGACCAATTAAAAAACCAGTTGCCACAGATTCCATACAACAGTATAGACATTCAGTCTCCAAACACAGTACTTAGATTTTCGGGAGCAAAAATAGGTTAAAGTACTGCGGATCCACATTGCATTTTCCCTTATTCCTCTGACTTCGTTCGTTATAAGCTACATACAAACAGGGTACTGGGGTACGTTCCCTTATGACTTTGAAAAAATTAAATTGTCATATCAATGAAATAACTAAAGGCAGATTCATACAGCATATATCACACTTGATTTTGATTCGCGAGCGCACTCCCGGACCCTCTGTTCACATGACGAATGCGGTCAACAAGAGTAAACGTGTACTAAAGAGTATATGCTGCCAGCATAGTCATATGCAAGAGTATGTGCTGTCAGTATAGTCATAGTTTAAAAGTGGTATTAATCGGCATATTAAAATTGTGGAAATCTGAACATATAGTGATTCTTTTCGGCGACACAGATTCCTTATTTGCCCCGGCAAATTTTTAGGCTCTCCACATTGTTTCCGACTCACATGTGACAAATGGTGAACACAACACTTTTTATATATATTATTTAAAAATTAGCACTCAAAACCAGTCATAGATTTTAATTTTTCTTTGTAATTTAGTAATTTTCTTTAGTAATTCTCTTAGTTGCTCTAAAACGGTGTTTTTAAGGAAATGTAAAACTCTACAGGCAAAAACACGTACCTTTTAATGCGTATCTTACACTTTTTTTAAAACTTGCGTAGTCGTTAAACTTCTTAATATATCAACATTATCTTTGATTCTACCTTTACAAACTAACAACTGCTTTTATTGAGCCTTTTTTTTTCTGATTCAAAACCAATAAACTTTACTAAGATATTATTCACTGGCTTGCAAAACTTAAGGACGGACACTATTGTACACTAACTAGCTAACTCCGAGTACGGAGAAATGGCCACCAGAGAACCGAACACATTGCAATTTTAGTACCACTAAATTGTTCTGCATAACCTCAATTCGTGTGGTTATATATTCCTAGCGACTTGAGCAACTATTGTTAATAAAATATTTGTTTTTAATATTTCATTTTCAGTAAGAAATTTGGACATTTCCGTGGTTTTAGTGCCAAAGACAAAGCGGAAAACTGGCGCCCACAAAAATTTTAGGGGCCGTAAAAAAATTGCTTTCTGGACTGCTCCGTGGCTACGTTACCCGGGATTGGTTATCTGACACACATTACATTTTCGTAATTTCGTATTTTCTAATTTACGATATTTTTCAAGGGTCATAAACTACAGCTAAACAAATTATCTGCGGGTATGTGCAAACCCAGAAACTTATCAGGGTGAGGGTGTTGCTTAAAACCTAAAATATGAAATATAACGAATTTCTGGTCCAATCAGGATATTTTCAGCGTTTAGAAGCTACTACTCAACAAATTATCTGAAGGCATGTGCCTACCCAGGAATCCTAGATGTTAATACCAAAAGTGTAAACTATAAAGAATTTCTCGTCCGATCGGGAGATTTTCAGCATTTACAACCAGAAATACTTTATATTTTATATTTTAGGTATTACCCACCCACCCCTTCTCCCAGAGGTTTCCTGATTCAGCACATGCCCTAAGAGAGTTGCATGCAATGTAGGCTGTGCATGTTGAAAACCTCCCGATCGGACCAGAAATTTCTTATATTTTATGCTTTTGGTGTTACCTTCCCCCCCAGACATGTTTCCTGAGGCAGCACATGCACTCAGATAATTTGTTGACTTGTAGGTTGTAAATGCTGAAAGTCTCCCGATCGGTCCAGAAACCCTCTATATTTTACAGTTTTGGGTATTACCATAGCCCGACGGGTTTGCTGAGTAGGCACAGTTATGTTGCAAAATAGATGTTGCTGAAACGTAATTCTAAGATATCTCTGAAAGTGTACCGAAAATGAGAGATTGTAACATTACTGATGCATATCTGAAGCGTTTTGTACTGTATGGGTATAGGTCGGATGGTCTACTTTGCTGGCATACTACTAATTATGGGCTTATATGTGAGTCTCAAATAAGACACAGTGTTCTGTTTCACGGCTCTGGTTTATTCCTGTCCCTCAGTGCAGAAAACAAGATAAAGACATGTCCTTTGAGCTTCGAAAGCTCATTTATTGGCTACAAATATCTTAAAAACTTTGCTCCTGACCCCTTCGTTGCAAAGTTTGTTTCGACATGTAGAATATCTATTTTTGGTGTACACGCAAGAACTGCAGTTAGGCTGTCGCACACCAAACAGGAGCGTTCATGAGGGGAGCGCTGACCCTAAGCTAGAATTTGAAATATTCTGAAAATTTCAAATTGAAAAAAAGGAAGTTAAAACGCCATCAATCGTACTTTTCGTTTCTGTCATATGACATTTCTTCTTAATAGATGAGCGTGAAACACCCAATAGGGCGCGCCAAATAGCAGTTCTGTCGTTGGAAATCTTTTCATTTAAAAAATTTGCAGCATTTCATTCGCTTTGCAGAAAGATGTATCGCCTCCGTTTGCATGTGTCGTGACTTTTTAGATCCTCAGTTAATTTCCTCACCGCTATCCCATCAAGGAATAGTAGTGTAGATATTAACTTGTAGTTCTAAAGCAATGTTAATTTGCCTAGCTTTTCTTCATTGGTGTGTTCAATCAGCCTTTTACTAAAAGAGAGCTTTGTAATGTCAATATAATAACCTATAGATTTTGGAGTACCTTGATGGACTTAAAATGTTCGCTCTTACAAAAATAATTTATAACCGTTATTTGAGTAATACACTAATTGTGTACACGGGTAATGTTATGCTGGACAAAATGACAGCGGCTTATCACGGAAATTTTATATCCACTTCTAAGGGATTAGGTTAAAGAAGTCAAAGTTCAGAATTCTAGTTTACAGACAAAGGACTGAAATTATCACTAATAACAATGTCGTATTGAAGAATCACCAATCTACCTGATTTTTTGCGAGTTCTTGTTGACGTTTTTCTGCCATTGATTTTGGACGAATGTCGTCTGCGCTAGAACCCATGAACCGAATTTTATGCTGATTTGTTAAAATTGAATTTTCCCCGAATCCTTTTCCTTCTAGCTTAGTCACCGCAAGCCAGATTCAACAATGCCTCTGGTGTACAAAAGTTTTCGTTTAGTTCTTAAGTTGACGAGAGTAAAAGTATTTGTAATATGTCAGCGTTGTGTTATGTGAACAGAGGCACGGTTTCTCGAGAAATGTTTATTGTTTAATGACTCCAATAGTAAGACACGAATGGCAATATATACGTTTCCACTAAGTTACTTAACCTAACTTCATCCTTTCCTGTAAATGACATGAAACCCTCCGTTGTAAGGTAAAAATCTGACTTCAAAAATGTTTCACCTTTTCAAATGCAACGTATACTTCGACTGAAAAGTTCTTATCAAATTTAGTAGAAAAACAATAAAGCTATTTCAATTTGTTTTATTTCTGCATAGACTAATTTTGAAAATTTGTTGATACTAGTGATATTTACCTTCCGAAAATTCATCTGAGTTCGTCTTTATAATTAGGTAGGAATGGAGTCACAGAAGCATAAAGAGCATACATATTTTACGAAAATACAGTAGAATACAAAAGTGTTGACCCCAAATCCTTTTCAATACGTAATTCGAAGCTGTAGCAAAAATAAATCTAATTTCAATAAGAAATTCTTGAATTGCAGTGTGGTGATATTTAAACTTTGAAGCGCTGATACTGCATCGGAGATGTTTATTTCTGATATCTATTTGCAGTTTATACTGCAATGTTGCTTGATTCTCCGGTAGATCTAGAAATTGTAAAATAATGTTTTGGAGGAATCATGTGGATGGCGATGAATGTATTTGTAAGTCAACAAATCTGAAAATTGTTTTTTGGTTGGCTGGTTCTGTACATTGACCTAATATATATTTTTAATAGAAACAATACATTTGTAAAAAATTTGATATGTTCCTGCTTTGTCAAGCGTTCAAATGGTGTTTACATAATAAAGTTCTTCAAGCAAACTTTTTATTTCTGTTTTGTTAAAATGTATTATTTTATTATAAAATGCACGTAAAAACACTGTAATCATTGGTAGGCCAAATGACTTATGGAATATACGAACTCAGCGAAATGTAAAATAATTGAATTTCCTTTAATAATTCATTTTGTTAAACATTTAAAGCTGATCCTGCACGTATTATCTTAAAAATATAATTTAATATACTACTATGTGGAATTGGATTTATTCTAACTCATCCTAATTATTTGTATCCCGTTTATTTTCTTAAAACTCGCTTTTAAATTGTTTTAGTAGTTGCATATTCGCACACACAAGAAGTTCATACTTTCCTCTGTTTTCCTATACATCGAACGTTTCAATTAGATAGACAGAATAGCAACCGATTGCTTGCCGACAAATATTACAAGCATAAACATTGCTATCGAAGGGAACGTCCGAAAGCCCACAAGTTGTTATTAGGGTATAATGTGCAATTTTTCATGTGCCATAGTTCCCTTCTTAAAAACGGGTAATACTGAATTACCTTGACATTAGTTATGCTTTCCTGAATAGCTTCCAAAATATTTCTCAATAATCTTTAGACAGGTACGATCCATTCACAGTTAAACCGCACAACCCATCGTCATTTTTAGAAACGAAAACATGAGATTCTAAAATTCCGCAATAGTTAAGGTCATCGGAGAAATTAGTACGAAATACGTTCGGTTTGTTTCCGGAGAAACGAGCTCGTTATTGCGGTATATGCACAATGGCTTATCCGGCGTAAAACATGACCCTTTAAATGGGATATTGCCACATAGTCCTGTTTCTTTTGCTCACTTGTCATGACCTGACTACTCATTTTTTATTGTATGCTGCTGTCTGCAGCTCCAAACCGACTTTTACTGTCTGCTAACGCGAACAGTAAAATGAACTTTGGAGCTGCATTTTCCGGTCGACTTCTACCAGAACTTCTACATAAATGGGTGGCATGGCCACAACACTGGAGCAAGACGTTACGTCAGTATCGAACAAGCAGAAGTTTGGATAATGCTGCTCTCCTAAACCTGTTTTAGACCATGGAATGTTTCCGTGCCCTGATTATACACTATCTACCAACAAGTAATTGGACACACCTGCAATCGACGATATCTGTGGTCCTGATACGTATATAACGGCCGCCGCCGTTAAATATCGTGTGGATAACAACAACGCAACCAGTCGCATGCAAGATGCCATGCAGTTTGGAGCTCTCTGATTTGGAGAAAGTTATAATCGTCGGGTATCACAGAAATGGCCGATCAATACGTGACATATCCAGCAAGCTGAAGTACAAAATCAACAGTGGCCTACGTGATTGGCAACTGGAAGATAAGAGGTGTTTGTCGGAATGTGCCCTCACCCAGCATACCCACAAAACTGGGAGTTAGAGACCGACGGGTGCTGGCCAGAGAAATTCGGAAGAACCGCCCCAAATCGATGAGCCACATCCGCGAGGAGTTTCAACAGATATCCAGGAGTATTCTTTCGATGAATACCATCCGTAAGGAAGCCCATCTGCTCGGTTATCATGGACGTACTGCCGCCCACAAGCCTTTGATCACCAAGTCCAATAGCGCTGCTTGGCTAGCTGCAAAGTACGACCGTTGAACAGTGGAATCAGGTTGTCTGGAGCCACGAATCAAGGTTCACCCTCTACCGTTCGGATGGCAGGGTCTGGGTTTGATGGATGTCTACAGAACGCCTCCTACCGGAATGTATGTGCCAACTGTGAAGTTCGGCTGCTGTGGAATTATGCTACGGGGGTGTTTCTCCTGGTATGGCATGGGACCCATGGTCGCAATTCCTGGTAGACTCAACGCCGAGACCTACTGCGCCATTTTGGATGACCATGCGCTTCCTACGTTGTGGCAGTTTTATGCGGTGGACCCATGTTATTTTCAGGATGGCGATGCCACCTGTCATATTGCGAGGTCCATCATGGCTTTGTATGGTGACAATGGGGTTAATCGAATGGACTGGCCGCGTAGTGCCTGGACCTTAACCCTATCGAGCAACTGTGGGACGAGTTGGAGCGTCAACTTAAGGGGTGTCCCTACCGTCTAAAATCGGTGAAGGAACTGACCTGTCTTCTCCAAGCCGAGTGGAAGAAAATACCGCTATCCGTCGTACAACGCCCGGTTGAGAGTGTGCCCCGGAGGGTCGCAGCTGTAATCGCCGCTCGTGGAGGCTCCACCAACTATTGAAGGTGAATAAGCTTCGTTTTTTTTTTTTTTTTTTGCTAACACCTGTCCAATTACTTGTTGGTAGATAGTGTAGCTCGCGGGAATAATTCAATACAGTACACTTATGAAGGTTGAAAATAAATAGCACCGTTTCGCACGAGAAATTATTCGTGGGAATCTAAGGGTCCCAACTAGTGTTCTCAATTTTGATTTAGCTAATTGTGTGCAAACATTTATTTCTTTTTATGTAAATTTGCAGTGACACTCTGCTCTATTTTTCCCCCACTTTATGGAAGCCCTGGATAAAATAGTTCTTACAATTTAGTTTATTCAAATTATTTTGCAATAAAAAACTGGATATCATTGGCAGTATAGGCTTACGTAATATATCATCGATAAAATAAAATTCAGAACTTCACTTTTACCTGTCTTTAAATAATCACATTAAACAATAAATAGCGGAATAAGGTATTCATTTACTTCCCCAATTTTTTAGACATACGTAGGTGCATGAAAAATTAAGTTACACTAACAACGTTCTGGAGTGGGATTGCAGTCAGGCAATGTGAGCTTTGGAGCTAAGTACACAGCAAGTTCAATTATCGTGTAACGCGTGCGCAAGATGCAGTTCGTAATGGCTCATCAAGTAGATTATTACTCCAAATTGAACGTCTGCAGGTAAAAAACGAATTTCAAAAGCTAAGCGCCTACATTTTACTGACATCCATTGCGAAATCTGTGCTGCATACGGTGAAAGTGTCGCGCCTCGGCTGATCATTGTAAAGTCGTGCCAGCAATTTGAAAAATTTCGCAAAAATTTGATGGACGAATGCCGCAAAGGCAAACTATCAATCCACAGCACTGCGGAGCATATTGACGAAATGATTGGAGATAATATGTGAATCAAAATCAAGAAAATTGACAGTACGTTAGATATTTCTTACGGGACAGTGCATTCCACTATTCACGAGCAACTTGGGTTGCCGAAATTATGTGCGATGTCTTTAACTGGTTGCAACAGATTGAAGGAGACATTTTCTGTACAGGTATGAAAAAGATATTCACACGTTCGGATAGATATTTGCAGCCTTTAGGCGACTATGTCAAACATTTCATAATTGTTTTTTACTTTTAAATCCATATACATTTCCTGAGTATATCTCTTTATTAGTTCTTTTTATTTAACGGTGTAACTAATTTTTTGATCCACGCTAGTATTTGGCGTAAAGCGATGAAATTCGCAGGATAATTATTAAACACATAACAATATGTTTTACACATTTTCGAAATTTCCGACACTAAACGCAAACTATCATAGAACGTGGGCAAAAGCAAATAGCTGGGTGAGATAATGGCTGACTGCTGCGCCATCCAACATCTTTTCAGGCAACTGTAACTGCTCACAAATATAGTGAGAGAAGGGACGAAAGTTTACGGTGAAAGCAATGTCGTTCGAAAACCAACATTTAAGGCACTGTCTCCTGTTAGCATTTCAGCTGAAACAAAGGGCCACGGAAGCCCAGGAAATGATCTGTGCTGCTTTGGGTGAGGGTGCGGTGTCGTACAGTACGTGTAAGAAGTGGCGAAAGCTGTTGAAGCAGGGAAAGTTCGATCTCCGTGATGCAGAACGTCCAGGAAAACCACAGAAAATTGACGATGAAAGATTGGAACAACTGTTGGACGCGGATCCCTGTCGCACAGTCAGAGTTCACCCAGGAAACCGGAGTAACATAACAGGCCGTTGTAAATCGCCTGCACCATCTTGGACGGATTCACAAGGAGGGACGTTGGGTGTCCCACCAACTCACAGCTGGGAACAAGTCTATGTTCTACGATGTTGCTGTGTCCTTGCTCTCAAAATTCAAGAAGAAGGATTTCCTCCTCAAGATTTTGACCTGTGATGAGAAGTGGATCCTCTATGATAACCCCAAGTGGTGCAAATCGTGGTTTTATCCGAATCAGCCTACCAGCAGTATCGCCAAACTGAATATCCATGCCTGGAAGTTGTTGCTGTATATATGGTGGGATCTGCGCGCTATCGTACACGAGTTGCTGAATCCTGGTGAAACGATCAATGCTTTAGCGTTATTATCAGCAATTCATTCGTGTGAGGGACGCAACGGAGGCAAAAAGGCTATACACCGGCAAGGGCAGAAGCACGGTCCTGTTGCTTCTGGATAACGCGTGTCCTCACACCGCGAAAATTACTTTAAACACAGTCACCGACCTGAGACTAGAGATTTTGTACCACCCGGCCTATTCTCCAGACTTCGCTCCGTCAGATTATCACCTCTTTCGCTCCCTGCAACATCACCTGATTGATACGCTGTTCACTTCTGCTGAGGAGGTCCACACAAGTATTGATGATTTTATCAACTCGAAACAGCCCTTTTTTCCGCAGTGTCATTCGGCAGCTCTCTGACCGATGGCTCAAATGTATCCAACACGACGGGGATTATTTCCCTGATTAGATACGTATTCGATTTGCTATAATTTGCTGTCAACATTTCGTGCGTGTGGCGGAGAATTAAGCTGTACACCTATTACATGGCTTTCAAATAATTCTTATGATATTTCCTTTATAATAATACAAAATATCCTTTATGTATATTTCTAGCAGATATCCGTACAATTAAACAAAGAATATAGAACACATGGAATTTACAGCTTTTGTTTGAATGATTGTTAACGACTGGTACAATTGCAGATAAGTTATTATGAGTCAGAATCAAACTTACAAAATGAGGGGGTAATTTTAAATTGAAGAAATGTGTTAACGTCTTATATGGTATCCGGTGTTATAGTATTCATCCAGAAACGTTCTTCCTAATGGAAGATAATTGATGCATTTATTACGCTGTTTAACAAATTCATCCTTGTATCATAAAGTTGAGTCTGGTTTCTTACGTTAAGACTGCAAGTGTTTTAAGAATACTGTAATTCATCACTTTGGTGTGAGTGATGACTCTATTTGAACAAAATAAGGTCTAGAGTTTTACACTTACTATCTGTACGAAATTTAGAAAATAGCCTTGAAAGATTAATCTCTCTCAGTATTCACGTTAAGTAAAAAAAAATCAACTTTCAGAAAAAAATGAACAAAGACTTTAGGCTGCACGTATTGAAAATTTCCTTTAAAAAAAATACTGAATATTGCATGAAATGTCAATCATGTTTAACTGCTTTTGAAACTGAGACTAGAAAAACAAACTAAAAAAAATTCCATATCTGTGTTATACCGGTTTTTGTTTTTTGTCGTGAATTTCATTAATTTATTTATAATCTGCTACTACGCATTTTTTGTGATACGAAATTTGACTAAATATTTTATAGACTTAAACCATAGTGGTCGACAAACGTAGCTGGCCGTTTCGAGTATCTTTCGAATTTTTGGTTATTATTTTACAATTCCTGATGTACTATGGTTTGGAAAAGATTTTTTTTTTTTTAATATTTATGATCAAATTTTTGCAACATATCTAATGTGTAACGTGATTCTCCAGTTGAACAATAAATGTAAAGTTCCTATTATATAGCCGGAAAAAAGAATAGGTAATAGGACTAATTTTCTAAATAAAATTCTTTTCGTTCGCTTTCAACAGTTCTGCTGAAATCATGGTCATTTGTTTCTATGAATTGTAGGGCCTAATGGAGATACGGACTTTTCATGTCAGCAAAAAATAGTATCTGTCAATGTTTATTTCTATTTAAACCAAAACGGAATGTACATTACAGAATTACATACCCAACTCAAGAGTATAGCAAAGTAGGAAATTTAATATTGTTAGTGGAACAGCCAGATCTATCATAGAGACAGAAGTGAAATTGTGCGAAAGAATTTAATAAAAGTAGAGCAATAACAAAGCTTCAATTACAGTTGATGATCGTTTTAATCAGTACTAATTTTCCGAACAGAAAAACACTCCATTTTACATTTCCTTTCTCAATGGGGAAGATAAAACTGCATAAAAATTTAATTAGGTATAAAGAGCATACGCTACATAATTTTCAGTCACTTTTCCCAGGAAAGGGAAGAAACCAGCGTTTTAAAGCATAAGCGTCTCTGATATCTATCCATTGTTTCAATTCAGTCGAAATCGAACCATTGGCCTATGGGATACGCTTGGTTTCAAGGGTCAGTGTTTTCCAGTTTGTTATAGGCCGGACATTATCTGCTACTTGATATACACTATCTACCAACAAGTAATTGGACACACCTGCAATCGACGATATTTGCGGTCCTGATACACGTCACGGGCGCCGCCTTTAAATATCGTGTGGGAAAAAACAGCGGAATCAGTAGCATGCAAGATGCCACGCAGTTCGGAGCTCTCTGATTTCCAGAAAGCTGTAATCGTCGGGCATCACAGAAATGGTCGATCCCAACGTGACATATCCAATGAGTTGAAGTACCCAAAATCGACAGTGGCCTACGTGACTGACAAGTGGAAGATGAGAGGTGACTCGGAATGTGCCCCGACCCTGCAGACCCACAAAACTGGGAGTTAGAGACCGACGGATGCTGGCCAGAGAAATTCGGAAGAACCGCACCAAATCGATGGGCCACATCCGCGAGGCGTTTCAACAGACATTCGGGAGTGTTCTTTCGATGAATACCATCCGTAAGGAAGCCCTTGTGCTCGGTTATCATGGACTTGCTGCAGCCCACAAGCCTTTGATCACCAAGCCCAATAGCGCTGCTCGGCTAACGTGGTGCAAAGAACGTCGACAGTGGACCGTTGAACAGTGGAAACAGGTTCTCTAGAGCGACGAATCAAGGTTCACCCTCTACCGTTTGGATGGCAGGGTCTGGGTTTGGCGTCTGCCTGGAGAACGCCTCCTGCCGGAATGTATGTGCCAACTGTGAAGTTCGGCGGCGGTGGAATTATGCTATGGGGGTGTTTCTCCTATTATGGCAAGGGACCCTTGGTCGCAATTCCTGGTAGACTTCACGCCGAGACCTACTGCACCATTTTGGATGACCATGCGCTTCCTACGTTGTGGTAGTTTTACAGGGTGGACCCATGTTACTCTCAGGATGGCATTGTCACCTCTCATGTTGCGAGGTCCCCTATAGCTTGGTATGGTGACAATGGGGATAATCGAATACGCTGGCTTGCGTAGAGCCCGGACCTTAACCCTATCTACGAGCACCTGTGGGACTATTTGGAGCGTCGACTTAAGGGGTGTCCCCACCGTCCGAAATCGGTGAAGGAACTGACCTGTCTTCTCCAAGCCGAGTGGAAGAAAATACCGCTAGCCGTCGTACAACGCCTGGTTGAGAGTATGCCTCGGAGGATGGCAGCTGTAATCGCCGCTCGTGGGGACTCCACCAACTATTGAATGTGAAGAAACTTCGTTTTCCTTTGCTATCACAGGTTTCTAAATACGTGTTCGTAGATAGTGTAAATCACTACGAAGAGCATATTACTTCTAAGAGCACTGCATTTATGTGGGAAATAGTGTTTCAACAGCAAATTCCGTACAATCATTGGCAGATTACCGTAAACCGTTCTCTGAATTGAAGGAGATTTAGAGCAGAAAGTTAAATTTTTTATAATCGAGTTGGAACAGTTATTTTCTTACAAGTGATGTTTGCTTAGAAAACTTGATCCTCTCCAAAAAATTGGAATACCACGCTAAAAGAAGTATGAAACCACATATAAATTTTTATGATCAACCGTTCTCAGCAAATAAAACCTCACTTCATAATTATGCGTTTTAATGCTTTCTAAAAGAAAACACTGAAAGCATTCAGCGTTAGTCTTTAAAGTGGCTATACGGCGAACCCTGAGCGCCTTTGTCTGATACAAGCAGCCTCTCTTTCAAAATTTGCTGTTATTGCTTTCAAGAAAGTGAGAGAGAACCAGTGGTGGAGAACACGTCCATAAGCCTTTCCATTTCCCAAACTCAAACCCGGGAAGACTCGGACGAGTGCTCAAAAGAAAGTGCTTAGCCTACAGTTTTCTCAAATAAAATATTCAAGTCTCTTAAATCGATATCTGTCCCATCGCATGTACCTTACTTTTGGTCATACTGCGAATTAATAGTTCCCAAAATTTGATATTATTTTGCTCAGAAACGTTAAACTACTCAGATATCCGAAACAGCGGCAAGACAGCTTTGAAATATTCCGGGAGATTCAGCGAAGTGTAGTGGCATAGAAAGGATTGCAGTCAGATACGGTAGCTATCTTTGCTGAATATCGACGACTCTTAAAATTAAAGGTCCAAGGGTAAATTGCGTATTTGAAATTAACGTCTGCAAGTTGCGTTTTTACCATCAACTGAACAAACACACCAAGGATCAGACCCATTTTTTTCTTTGAAACATAGACAAATAGGTATAACACAGAATAACAAAGAAAGCCAGTACCATAAAACCCATTCATGCTAATTATGAACATGTTGATTTGAAAACTAGCTTAATTCATTTTTGTTGCCTCAGTTTTATGTGCCCTCAGGGAAACAACATTTAATAACTTCTTCGGTTTTAATCCAGTGTCCACAACGGCCATACATGGCAAAATGAATTTTCCTGAATTTCAGAGCAAGTGGTTTTACGTTCCTGTATCTTCTTTAGTTCTCGAGATAGCCCTTTAGCTCTATTTTCTCCAAATACCTCGATGTTTGTTTTACTCAAGTTTTTCGGCATTTAGCCTAGGTTCCACTCCGACAATGCACTTTGATTGCACTTCTTCTAAGCTATAAAACAAGTAGTATTACATTTCTGTATCATCCTTAATTCAGTTGATACGCATTAGCATCTGCTCTCACTCGTTTTCCTGCTGCACAACTGAGTTTGAAACAAATGAAAATAAAGCTAAATTTGCCGCCCCGGTGGCGCAGTGGTCTAAGCGATGGCCTCTGATCATTCGTCCGAACGGGGTCCGGGTTCGAATCCCGGTGAGGCATGGATGTTGTGTTTGTCTTACGGCACTGGCTCTCTCCCTTCCCTGGAACCAGTGACCCTAAATTAGGGACGGGCGACTGCTTATAGCCCATTGAGTTGCTCACGGTGGTCGTTAAACCTCCAATCAAAAAAAAAAAAAAAAAAAAAAAGCTAAATTTCACCTTACGTTTCATGATCAGCATACAGTCGTTTAGTGTCACACGCTATCTTTGTTTTTATTGTATTATACCTCTTTGAGATACGTTTAAAACAGGAAAATGGATCAATCTTGGTTGTTTCCTAGGTTAATGTTACAAACGCAATTGGCAGACAGACACCCTTAGTTGTCAAAGAGTCTACTTTCGTCACCAAAGCAAGCTGCCGGGTCTCACAGCGAGACTTCGTTACATCTCCCGGTGGATTTCAAAGTTGTTTGTACTAGATAACATTACCAAATAAATTAGAGAATTGGCATTGAAATGCAGCTTGTGTGAAATTACCTCCGCTCTCCACAAATTAGTGTAAGCGGTTTCAATAAACTAATGTTATATGTAGGTTGTATCACTTTTTATGGCTGTTTTATATATTTATAATATTGTTTCAATTAAATACTAAAAGCAAAATCCTATCGGGTTTGTTCAAATGTCTTCAGGGTTCCGAAATCTATCTCTCTATTGATGCATATCTTAATGCAAATCCATGAAAGTTTCAAACAAATCATTCAACTTATACTCAGTATAAGTTGATCCGGTAATAATACAATATTTATTACCGGATCAACTTATACTGCTTAAGTATTTATGTCCGCATCAACTAGAACTGTGCTTAAACTTCTTTTAACCGGATCACCTTATTCTCTGCTTATGGCACTTATGACAGGACCAACTGAAAGTTTGCTTTTCGTATTGTTACCAGATGAACTTATACGTTGCTTACAATATTTATGAATGAGTTCTTTGAGTGAGTGGTTTGAATTTTTGTCAAATTTTTTCTCTGTCGGATTACAAAGTACAAAAGCAAACAAACTACGTAGAAAAGAAATCCTAAATTTATGTATAAACATGAAAATATATATTGCTCAGGAACATTGAGTTCTTGAATTCGGCGGCTAAAAACAGTTTAAATACCGAGGTATGTTAACAGAATTTAAGTAAATAAAATTCTAAAAGTTGCTTTGTGTTGTATATTTTATGTTATATCTGTAGTTTAATAATACAGTTGTTTAACTGGTTGAGAAATAATCCACTATTGTTTACAAAAAAATGTTTTCCAAGACTGAAAAACATTTCTTAACACGTGTAAGATTAACCACAAAGCAAAAGTGAATAAAAAACTGCTGGAGAAAAACGGTTTTGTTTTTTGTATAATTATAAGAAAAAGGCGAATTGGCAAATTGAAAAAGAAAAATTTAAATGTTCTAAATTTATTTCCAACATTTTAGTGAGACAGATGAACTTGTTTTTTCATACATATCTCATCAAAAATTGGCGCTATTTTTGTGATTGCAACACTCATTTCTTCTTCAATGCTAACATTTGCCATATATTTTAACTTTACAACTTCAACTTCGGAAAAACCAGCTTCATACAGGGAAGCAGTTCATAAAGAACAAAAACAAGCAGTACTCTCGTACACTGTGTATTCATTCTCATTTGGGCACCCAGAACTCAGACAGTCAAAAAGATTTGGTGTCAAACTGTTTTTAGTTCTTTACTTTCAATTTTGAGTCAGTTGACACGTCAATGAGCTGTTCTATTGTACTTCCTCGTTGTCAAATACGGAGATATCTCTTCATTGAAGGGATCTGTTACCTTTAAATTGGTTTAACTTCGTCATGTGGAAAGTATTTATTTCTAAGTGAAAAAGCAGTTACAGCACAAAAGCTGTCCTCAGTTGCTCCATGCCATCTGATTTACGTGCAGAAATTGGTCTAATAAGGGATGACATTTGTGGACGTCTTTTCTTGTACTGGTTTTCCAAAGGATCACATTCCTCTTAAACCCTGAGACTGTGTCTGAAACCGCAAGATTCTTGAATTACGTCCTTTCAATGACTTGTTCAGTTCATTTAGTTTTTCCAGAAAGATCAGAAAAAAAAACAATTTTTATTAGAAAGTCCGTTTCAATAAATTTGTCAGCAAAACAGTGTTCTTCATCTTATAGATACGAGTATATTGCATTCCTCAGCTCGCACAGCATAAGCAGCGAGTTACCAAGAGCCTCAAATAGAGATGGTTACCCTAATAAAATTCCACATTTTCACTGGAGTTCATCGAAGATGTTATTTTCTTCATTTCTTATTCTCTATACTCAACAGTAGAAAAGGTTCCTGAAATTGAATGTTTTTACTAATTTCTCTGATACAAGCACTTATCTGATTAATATAAAAACTGGTGATATACATAATTGTAAACATTTTTCACTGTAATTAAACAGTACATGTTTTCAGTATTTTCACAGAAGGACGGCTGCAATTAATGTAATCCTACTATGTCTAAAGTCGATAACGCTGCTCTTCCGATGAAAGACAATCGAGGGATGTTCAGACGCAATTTTGTCCAAAACTATGAGTCCACGTAATTGCGCCTTATTTGGTTCATTTTGATACGTTGCTTAACAATATTTAATTATACATTTTTATATTAAAAAAGCGAAATATCACTTTGATCTCAAAAAGTAATGGTGTGTTGACCAGTGTTAGTCGTCGAGCTTTCAGCTGCCTGTTTCTGAAAGTGAAAAAAATTGTGGACCAGGATACGCCGATCCTATGTAATAGGAAAACGAGCGCGGTATCACTCGCTCCCCGCTACGTACTCGTTGACATACAATCGTGCTCTTAGTGGACAACGAAGGCATTTACTTATAGAATAATTCACAGGAGAATTTTGCTCACTTTTATGCACTAGCGCAAAATGTGAGATCTGCGTGAAACGAATCCAGATTGTTAGATGACAGCCAATAATGTCAACTGGAGTGTGCTTCCGATGCAGAATAATCTAAGAATTTTTGTGTACGACACGTACTAAATCGCTGCGCATAACCGAAATTCTGGCTACTTGTGGTAGACATATGTACATCGTCACCAGCGATTGAGGAGAAGCAAGTGATGCGTCAGCATGCGACAAATAAAAGGAAAATGTTTCATTTACATAACGCTACACAAATGAGCCAAGACAGATGATGGGAAGAAAAGTTCCGCAACCGTTCTGTACGAAGCTACAAAGTGCCCTAAAGGAAGAAATGTTGCGTTTGTTCTAGAATATTTAAAACATAAGATAGACTATTTTCCGAAGGTGCATGCTTCATTCGTTAAAAGTGAGGATAACGAGAAATTTTTGTCACACGAGTTGCATTTGAAGCACCTTTCCAGCATTTCTGCATGCTGAGATGATACGTATCGACGTCAAAAGAATGATATTTTCCTTTAAAAACAGACTGTGTTACATTTTAATATGGCAAACAAAATAATTTTGGGCTTCATAAAACGGAAAAAATGCATTTGTGCAATCGGCACCGGACAAATCCATAGAGATTTCATTTTTGCTTTGATCCGTAGAAGATTTATGGGAAAGACATGTTAAGCCCGTCAGCAGAAAGAGAATGAATAGCTCTGGAGCCGTTGTAAACCACATCCTTCGAAATAAGGAAAACCAAGGTAAAAAATAGTACATGCTACTACCAAAATCCCGCATTAAATTCTTTTATTTAGCTATCAAAATATTAGTTTCCTTATGATTTAGCTCTGTATGCTGCCTTCATTTAACTAATCGTCGAACAGATATACTACTCTATTTTTACATGTCACACCGCTATCCTCGAAAGTACGTTTGGTATCATCACAGGAATACCTGCGAAATGAGCATTACGTTACGAGAACGGGTTTGAATCATGAAGGAAGGCAGCTGAAATTTTTCAGTAATGCTACGAAGCTGCATTTTTAACAAAAGCTGTTAGCTGGATATGTGCCGTTTCGCGAACAGTTTGTTGGGAAAGTACGAATCATCAAATTGACTCATTGATGAATGTATCTTTCCAGAAAAGAATCGATTTCGTACAAGTGTCAATTCCCATAATGAATCAGCAGAATGACTTTTTACTAGAGGTATGTTTTTTTCCAAGGTGTCTGGCGAGGATCATGTTCTAGATTGAAAATCTGACCTTCTTCAGAAGTGTACAAATACAATAAATTACGTGAACATTTCGAAAAGAACTCTTAACAAAACCGATGATAAAATTTCCCGTAAGAGTTAAAAACAAATTTATACTTCAAAAATGGCCACTACACCGGAAAATGTCAAGGAAAGAAAATATCTGAATCAGGAAATTACCCCTGGATACAAATCGTTCTCTAAACCGGAATATAACTGACCGAAATAAACCGACTGACAATCAATTCCCCGAGCACATTTCGTTCTCTAATCCGGAAGAATCAAATGACCGAATCGATACGAACGAGCCTTTCTGGTGAGTCGAATCCAAAGAATCGGTTTGCACATCTCTACTGTTATCAGTTGTGAGCTAAATCTTACTTTTGCGAAACCTTTACAGGATGCATGGCCACAAAGGTTTGATGTCAAACAATTCATTCTCTGCACCTCTGTGATAATACTGAAGCATCGTGTATTCGAGGAACAAACTGTTAATTCACAATAATGTGCAGACATATTGCATATTGTGTGTTCGTTTCAAAGAATAAAGAGGCGTTTTTCTCTTTCTTCTGGCGAACTCATGAAAGTTATTTATATGTGTTGAAATACCTCGTGAACAAAAAAAAAAAAAAAAAAAAAAAAAGAAAAAGAAGGAAGTGTTGTTGAGTTTACTGAACGTACCACGGTAACATCACAATATTTAAGGCCGGCTCTAGTTTCACATTTCAAACACCCGAACTCAATACTTGTGACTGCGGCAATATCGATCACAGTTAAAAAGGAATTAAAAAAAAACATCAGCATTTTTTGTTTACGTAGCAGGGCGTGTAACCGACACAGAGGCCGAAATCAAGAAGCGTTGCCTCTAGTATCAAAGATATTCTAATACAAAGAATTATGTTCAACCCTGTTCAAATTCTCATTATATATGATTTTTTTTCCGAGCGAATTTACTGAAAATAGGTAAATTGCTTGGTCAATAGTTATTTTTTACAATAAACAACAATGTATAGATGTATTAAAAATTAAACTTACTAATGAATATTTATCTATTAACTATAATTATGTTTACAATTGATTATAAACAGGACCATTGCTAAAGTCGAGTGGAAATAAACCAAAAGGTTAAAAAAAGAGACATTATTTCCCAAACTTATTCAACAATACAGATAACGATATTCATCCAGAGAATTAAGCTTCATCCCATCAAAATATAAAACCCTAGGGTTTTCAAATAGACGCACTGCCCACCTTTTGATTCTTTTGGAGTTGCCTGGAGAACTCGATTCTAAGTTAAATCACAAACAATGTATCTCGAAAATTAGTGTCAGACGCATAATTTTTTTTCAGTAAAGAATATTCAGTGTAATATTATTTTTGTAGAAATAATAGATTTATCAAATAATAAAACACAAAATTTTAAATCATTAGCTGTTTATAAATATTACAATAAAATGAAATGCTCTGCAAAACAGTTTCTAGTACAGTGTAGTACAGTACTCATGTTTCCTGATATTCCTTTCCGCAAATCTCAAAAACGCTGAAAAAAAAATAAACTCAAAAAAATTTTCTTCAGTTGTGAACTATTTTTAGTCTATTTTTATCAACAATAAAAAATATTTATCAGCATGATTTTAACAATGAACAAATTTAAAATTCACATATTAAGTGAATTATATTAGGTCTTGAAAAAGTGAATTATTTCTACGACTTTCACCAACGAATATATGAAGAAAAATGAACAGTAGAGGAACACATTTCGCAAATACCTTTGAAATGTTTTAAATTAAACGCCGAGGTAGCCATTTTTTAGCAGAAATGTTTGCATTTTTGGACATTTCTTTAAATATTTTTGGGCTTGATGTAATGGAAGTGAGGCGGAGTTAGATTTTTCATAAACTTTTTTTCGTTTGTATGAAACCCGATTTAAAAGGAGTTGAGGAAATGCAAAGAAATAAAGAAGTGACGAGCAGTGAAATCCCCCAAAATTTTTGTTTGAGTTTCTATTGACTGGAATATCGGCAGTACGTTACCCATTAGACTGATGGATACTTTAACGTTTTCTAACATATTTATAAGCTGTTCAAACAAAATAACACAGTGCTGTTGTACGGCAAACGGACCACAAGGTCCTACCAGCATATAACACGTACATGTCTTTAACTGTTATTTTTTAAACGCATGTGTCGTCCTAATGAAACATGGGAAAAGGTAGACGAGTGGCGCTGCAGTAACCGCTGAAGCAATCTTGGGGCGTAGTGTCACCTGAAGCGATGACGGTGCTGCGGTAACCAGACGAAAAGAAGGATGAAGCGTACGAAGCGCTTATTTGATGCAATGTCTTGGATGTCAGTGATATCAAAGATATGTAAATGACCTATCTCGTAGATACCTACTAGACTTCACAGAAAGCCATGTTTTAATTTTTGACCCAAGAGGGAAGCAGATAGACAGAAATCTTACGACGTATGGAGGTAGTTTGCGGAAAAGTGTGCCTTTCACTCAGTATGGTCTTGAAGTATTGCAAATAATTTTAGGGTGGATGTGCAAGCACTACGGATCTTCCATGACCTGGACATCACACCGGACACTATTTTAACATTGGAGGAATTGGTAAGAGTTAACCTCAGAAAAAATAATTGTTAGCAGCTACAATAGTCATCAGCAGAGGCTCCATTGGCAGAATCCGCCAACAAAAGACTGGGTATTTGAAAGAGTGTGCACAGTAGGTTCTAAATCCCCTAAAGTAGGATCCATAAACATATCGACCGATGGGACACTTGTGAAATTGTTCGAAGTGCCTATTTTCTTGCGCTTTATGTAAAAAATTACCTGTTGACATACCTTTAGCTGTAATAAAGTACACTGTATTCCAACAGCTAGTTAATATTTCATTTGGATGGCATTTATAGATAAGTCCCAAGATATCGAAATGTTCAAGATTTATTATATCACGGGTGAGTAGAGTAGATACAGATTTATTTTAAATTATCGGAATTTTGGTGATTGTAGTGAATCTTTTTGAAAAAGAAACGCGGGCACGCGCCTTATTTAAAATAATATGAACAATTAAATTAGCGGTCATTAATAGCTTTATATGAGATATCAATGGCTGTAAAACACAAGAATGTGCGTATTGAATTGCTGAATTATGTGCATTCAATGGACATGTCAGAATGCGAGAAGGCAATGTTACTCAAAAATCGTACCGTAATAAAAAAACTCTTAATGTATATACAAAAAGTAAGCTAAAACGTGCACAACTACACTTAAAATGGTAAAAATGTACTGGAATAGTTTTACTCCACCACCGTATTGGTCACGTTTCCTAATATTGGAAGACAGATTTCGGGTTTCTGCCTTTTTCCCAAATGCACACACATCGAGATTGCTTGTTTAACCTGTGCCTCGACTCGTCTCTGAAACAAACACGGGCTCATTGGTTAGAGAGAGGGCTAATGATGTCAGGCCCAATTTATACGAACTCTGACGTTACTTGTAGGATTTATCGCATACAGACCTATCTCGTGGAGTCTTCAGTATACTGTTTGACTGTATATCACGGTTCCCGAAAGCAGAGAACAGCTCTTGTGAGAGTTTATTGGCTCCATACGATGGCGATCTGTTAGTTAAAAACGCTGATAGTCTTGACTTTTTGTGGCTCGTGGGTGTCCTTGGCTTGGCCTTTCCGTTGTTGTCCGGGTTTCTATGAAATATCTCTCGACATATTCAGCCATCTTGCTGCTCAACTTGAGATTTCCCTACTTCCACTCTACCCATCATTCACCATCGTAAAGGTTCCTATAAGCGATGTAGCGGGGCCATTCTTCCACTAACAGTAGAAATCAAGCTTTTATTGTTTCACCTCTCTCAGAACATGTTCTTAAAATTCACGTTTCTTCCAGTCCATGAGTACAATCGTAATTTGCGTATTTTTATGGACGCTAACACAGTGTTAATTCGGTATGTCGACTCAGCGTTTCCCATTGCATGTGTTCCATGCTGAAAAATCTTTACAGTCGGTTGTATTGTTTTGGAATAATCTCCGATTTGTACTTGTCACCTTAATTTCGGACCCCAATTTGTTTTTCTCAGTGAATCTGTCGGTATGAAATACAGGTCAGTAGGACAACCCGTTGTAGATCTTGCTGCCTCCTCAGGACCAAAGGTTTCAAGACAAACCGTTTACAGGATGCTCAGAGCAACTGATCTCCATGCCAGAAGTCAAATGTTTTGTGTTCCGCTCAACCTGCGAACAGGAGGTGTAGTTTAAACTTGAATCAGAAATATCTAAACTTGACGCTGATTCAGTGGAGCAAAGTACTTTTCACTGATGAGTCCATATTTAGTTTACAGACTGATTCTCTTTGAACAACACTTTGGGTAAAACGGGTAGCCCGCTACAGTCCCAATAACATCAGCGAAATGTACCAATTCGTTGAAGGTGGAGACGTGGTATGGGCACGCATCACGTAGGATGAGCGCACAGAGCAGCTCCATATTTTCGACAGTGGTACTGTTAATGCTCAAACATTCCGGACCTGCGAAATGGTATTCGTCAAATGTGGAATTCTTGCCCACAGAACGCTTGGAAACCTGATAAGCAGCATAAGAAGTGTGTGTGAGGCAAACGTGGCTGCAAGGTGTCACCACATCGCTGACTAATTATCAGTATTACGTAATCAACGCGAAAAATACTGTGTTGTTGAGTTAAGTAAATGTTTGTAAGTAATGATATAAACTTTGTTTCAAAACTAGTTTTATTTGCTCTTGTACTTGCAATATATTATTACACAAGTATAACCAGTTTTGTGCCTTTTAGACAATTGGTTCCTGAAATATTCACTTGTTTATTGATAATGGTTAGCATTTGTACATGAGTATAATATATGGCTTTTTATTTGGTTTTATGCTAAAGGCGCAACATAAAAATTGAAGTACTGGGCTGTGCCAATAACACGTATTTCAACAGGGAAATATAACTTTTATCTCTCCAAATGCATCAAGTGCTTCACTAAGCCAAGATCAGTAGGTTCTCGATAAGGAAATGAGCACAAATGCCATAATTTCCACTTTCTTCTCATTTTGGAGGACAGGATGACTAAACGAGAAATAATAAAAAAGAGAATTTTCCCAAGTACTGTGAAGTACGATCTATTCATATAAAGGTGAACTCTTTAAAGAGGAGACGACGAACATTATATTTCATACACACCTAGGCGCAATTGTTGTGGTACTCAACCAATATAACTATAAAATATAATAATTTTGAATATTGGAAAGCTAGCAGAAAACACCAAACTTCAGGGCTGAAAAAATGTCTTATTTTTTAATAAGGTTTGTGGAAATAGTATTCAGTTTTAGCTCGCGTTAACTGCATAGTGCAGAAACATGACATGCGTTAATGTATAACAATATTTCAAATAATGCGACGTGTTTTAAAAATTCCAATCCCTGAATAGTCTGCTTGAATGATACCATCAGTTTCGAAATAAAATATATTGCTCATATGTATGGTAATGTTCAGCATTACAAGCCATATTTAGATGCGTTCTTCTATAACATGCTCAAATGGCAAAGGAAAACTCAAAAAGTTTCATTTTAAGTGCAAGCTTCCCTATTCCTACACAGTGTCATATATCTACATTTTTAAATGTTGTTTTATCTACCAACGTTTACTCTGGCTCACAAATCTCGGGAAGTTAAATTTTGATTTACTCTGGCATAAAAGCTGTTAACCGATTGCGACATAAGCATTTTACGACAGAAAGGATTTTAGAAAGCTAAATTATTGATTACTTAAAAATAAAGTAAATTTTGAATCTTTTCAAAAATGTATTTTTCAGAATTTTTACAAATCATTCTATTTTAATTTGAAGATTGAGGAATTTCCTTTTATTATTCGACACGCGTAATATCTGAAAATTTTGTAATGAGCAGCGATCTATGCAACTAATTTTTCTAAATTAGGAATTTATCGAAAACGTTTAAGTACAAATTTCTCGATATTTGTAATTGATGTTTATCGTGTTTACATAATTATAATTTGTCTATACTGAAAGCTATGTCGTCTTAAATGAAATGAGACAAAGAATGTATTCCTTTATGTTCAGCACAATATTGTTTAACTGTTACTTTTCGCTTTCTGCGTTCCTGAGGATGCAAATGACTCGTGGTGGTCGTTAAACCTTGAATCAAAAAAATGCTTTAAAACATTTTGTGCAAAGGAAACTTCTGGGAATGGCACCAAAAGGTGGAATTTTTCGTCACGATTAATGAACAACGTTAAAGATGACTGGGGACATATTACCAATTTTTTTATCAATCGAAGATGATCCTGGTGACTGAACAGATGAAGAAGTGAACACTGCTTCAAGCTTTATTCGTTTTCTATCTAAGTTCAACACTAAATATTTTTTCTTATTTTGCTCCGAAAAACATTCGTGTTTTATGATGTTTTGTTTGATATATTGCAAACATAAAAGCATGGACATTAATTACTGTACGAAAAAAATTAATGAGTTCTACGAGCTTATACAAAAAAAATTAGAGATGGAGATTTAGTCAAGTGTGGACAGAAACCAGAAGTCATGATAAAGATGAGGAAAATGGACCAAGACAAAAACGACAGAGAAATGATGATGATCGTTCCGAATACCTATGTGTTTTTAATAAAATGTTAGGTACTCTAATGACTCAAACATAACTAAAGTTAGAGTCTCAAAAATATCTTAACTTTGTGGCTTTGTTAGATTCGAATTGCTTTGATAAAATTTGTGAAAGCTTTCCTGAACATCTACTGTCCAAATTTAAACAACCTTATGGTTCACATTTTGATACAGTTTGACTCAAAAATGAACTAAAGGTGTTTTATTCTGTTGATTAATACAGAAATAAATCAGTACGAGACATTACTTGTTACATTAAATTGGATGATTTGGATATTTTGTTTAGTGAGGTCTACAAATTAGCAGAATTAATATTAACGTTTCCGTCAACAACTGCATCCACCTAAAGAAGCTTTTGTGCATTAAAAATAATCAAGACATTACTTAGAGCCACACAAGGACAATACGCTTGAGCAACTTGGGTGTCCTGTCAATGAAAATAATATTCTTTTAAGTATGAAAAAGTACTCTGAAGAAATATTTTAGGAAGATGTAACACTCAAGTTCACACAAAGGGAAAGAAGAATGGAGTTCATGTACAAATAAATAATTCAAAAGGTAAGGTGTTAAAATCTTAATCCTCTTAATTAGTTGGTGTTACCTAAAATTAAAAAAAAAGAAAGCTTCGCAATAAAAAAAAGTGCTGGAGAGGGAGATAGCCTAGATCTTGGACCCTAGATACGCCACTGGTGCATGCTCATTTGGGAAACTTAGAGAACTTATTACTGAAGAATACTAATACAGCGGTCTATTATGGGAAGCGTCATAGGCGTTGTTCCTTGCTGATTTGGGACGTGCTGTCGTAAATCTTCATGGTGGCGGTACTAAACTTCTGTCTTTCCTTCAGCTTAAAATGTAGTTTCAGGGAATTCACACTTCCCTTTCTGGAAGGCTATAACACCCAGAAAATTGCACTGAAAGTATTTGATATCAAATCTACATAAATTATTTTGCTGAGAATATATCACAAATAATGCAAAAAGATGTTTAGTTGTTCTCTCATTTTACGACACACCTTAAATTCCACTGCCTACATAACTGATTACAAAAAGAAGGATGAAATGAAAAGAAAAACCGTGTTGATGTAGGATTCTCCCTATAATCGAAATTTCTGGGAAGATGTTCCCCTTTCCAAAGAAATATTGGGTTAATTCTCCAATTTTATGACCACCGATAAATTCCCGTTGTTTGCGTATCCACTTCAGATATTTTTCAGCACAAGGAGGGAAAGGCGATTATGTCTTTTTGGTGGGACTAAAATATCCAAGTTGGATGTTCCGACAATTTATTACTTGCCCTCTGTTTAGCTTCACACCATGACAAAGTGCTTGGACTGTTACATGGCGCAAGGGTACTGACAATGAATACTTTGCGAAGCAGGTATTCTCCTGCTTTCTGGCTTCTTTTTGCCATTCAAGTAACTCATCTATGTTATTGGCTGTTCTTTCAATGGCCTTGGCCCTGCCATTCCTTGTATTCCCAAAATACCTATGCCGTTCCGTAAAAACAGAGAGTATTTTTTTTAGAGTTGGTAACACAACGAACTGCCAAAATAAACATTCAGACGACTAACTGAATTAAGGAAATATTTATTACAACAGTTATTAGCCATGACAGACGATTTAGGTTTTGTTATTCCGAAGTTGTTTAAGGTACGTCTGCATTTCGCCATACATCTGTGAAGATGAAAGATTAAAGATTAAGAACTGAAATGCGTTGTACGAAAAAAAATTGCTATCCTTTGGATAAAACAATTCCAGAAACAGTTGATTTAATGAAAAATGCCAAAAAATATATTTGTTGGTGTGAGTCAACTATTTCTAGATGGCACTACGATTTCCAACAAAGGCGTTTGTGGGCAGAACTTGCTCTTAGGCGTCGTCGTCCTAAGAGTATTACGGAACGTATTGTAAATAATATTTGAGCAACCCTGCAAGAAGATGGACGAATGACGTGTGAAGATATAGCGGTGTCAACTAATATTTCAAATACGTCTGTTCCAAATTTAGAGCTACCGGTATCAGCGAAGTAAAGAGCAATGCTGTAAGTTAAACACAACTTCCACGCATCGTCGGCGTTTGAACTGGGATCCATCTCGGAAAAATAATCAGAAACTACTCCTCAGACCAATACTTGGATAGAATACATTCTGAATAACAAATTTAATAATTTTGAATGTAGTACCTAACAAAATACGTTTACGAGTCTTCATTTCACAGCAATCAACAGTGCCACTACTTTGATTTTTATTTGCCGTCTTTTACAATGATAAAATAGCGTGATACTTTTAAAGAATTTTCAATTTCTAGTGAAATAAAAAATTCAGGTAGACTCAGTACGCAACAATGCCGTAAAGAAAATGAGGAAACAAAAACTGCGGATCTGTGGGTTCACGATAATTTATTTCTGCTCAGGTCCTCTTCACCTGTGACTTCTTCCTGCCGTTCTTCTTAATCAGTATAAAGCAAGCACATATGTTTACCTCCAGGTTGGTATTTTTTTTCATTGTGGTACACTTACCAAATGCAGCAAACCAGTCTACGAGCGTACTTTGCGTCGCCTCACTCACGGCAATAACAAGTCGCAAAACCGTTGTATGAGCAAATACAGCATAAAAGAGATGGGGTTTGCTCATACGAGAATGTCGTCGTAAAGCGGGATCTTACTGCGTTTAGTTAGGAAATACGTATAACAAAAAATTCTAATTGCAAAATTTTGCTTCATTGAATTTCCAAATTTTTTTTTCTTACACTCAAAAAAAAATTTTGCAGATGTAATGCATTAACGGAAATATTATGTTAAAGTTATAATCACGAAAAACATCTGATTATATTATCAGAAAAATCATTGTAAATTGAGTCAAATGAAAATAAAGAGGATCAGATTTTTCCTTTGCTTCGACATTGTAATTGACGTAGCATTAACCCAAAGAAAACTGACTGTTAAAAGTCAGTAACGTTATCATAATACTGATCATTTTCGACCGAAGTAAGTATTCTTGTTAGCTTGAAAAATGAGTATACATTTGTATGAGAACTTCACAAATATTTTAAATATTTTTTTTTATTTTAATTCCTAATTTTCAGAGCATTTAATTTCTCCTTTACCCGGATGATTAAAAAGGATTGTAAACGATATGCATGTGTATCACATATGCTGCAGAAGTAATAATTGCATCAATAAAAATAACAATGTTATATCTACTGGCCCAGCTACCGAAGAAATGCAATATCAAGCACAAAAGCGAAACGTCTTATGGACATTACCACAAGAAATATCCAGTTCTCTGATTTCGTGTTCAGTAGGCCTAGTGATTTGAATTTGGCCCACTGTATTTTGATATTGAACTTAAGATTGAGCTAGCTAAAGTTTTACTTACCATATTTCATTTAATCGAGGAACACATTGTAATACTTGTTCTAAAATATTTCGTCGACTCCACATGTTTAACTCCTCGACTTCATTTCTGGCTCCACGAACTCGTGTGCTCTGGATAAACAAAAAAACTAGCAATCTGCCTCACTCGCGTTGTAGTTCCAACATCGATTCTTTAGAACGACCCAGAAATCCAAAGACAGAATCTCGATTTGTTGTGGAAAACCAATCTCCCACTGTTGGAATATCGATCCACTGAACGAATTTCATGTCCTCCACGACCCAGTGGCGATATTTCTCATCCTACTGCGAACTCATAGAGAACGGATATGCTGTTGAGAAGGCTACTCGATGGGAATTTTGGCTTACTTAATGCATTACGGTATTCATATGTGGTGTTGTCTTCGTACTAACCTTAGTAAGACACCGGAATTTGAATACAGCTGTTATGATTTCCCATGTGACTCTCATTTCCGACGTCACGATAAAATCGAAGAGTGAATCACCTTCTACATGTATTACGACCATATTTTGCCCGGCAACATGTGACCGTAATGAATTGGTATACGTAGTACACACGCACGACGGTATCACCAAGAAATAACTAAGGTTTTTAAAGAAAGGAAACGGGGCACCCTATTTTCATTTTCCTGACTATCTGCCCACAATCGAATTTTTTCAGGCCTCCATATTTAGCCATGGTCACAGTCTCCCGTACATTGCACACCAGTTAGGACACTGTCCTATTTTTAACCCTAAAACATTTCAGCGGTGAGCAATAATATTGAAGGGTAGGAAACGTTTTCGAATGAATGTTGTGTGGGCACTAAATTTGGATTTCAGTTCAGTTGGAAACATGCCACATACTTTCACAACCTCTTTTTATGAAATATTAAAAAATGTGTGTAATATACTCCCCGAGGTTGATTATATGTCTTATGGAAAGAAATTTTTTAATCGAAGTTTTAGAAACAGGAATATTGTAAAAACCTTAATATGCATTTTCTTCCTTTAAAAGGATGGGTTTTCTTACTTTGTGGAGGTGATACGAATAGCATTTTTTCCGTTGTTTACGGTATCTACACAACTGCTTCTGAATCATGGTTTTACACGCGTAGGTGCAACTGTAAATATGTTGAAAAGGAAACTATGAGCTTATTCCTGGCGATGGAAAATTTTCCTCATAAATAATTATAATTGATATGAAAACTATTTTTTAAAAGCGACGTTCTTCTTTCACCAAATATGTTTCTGAAATCGAACCAATACAAGTGCTAATAGCGGGAAAATGCGCAATAGACAATGCAGATTCTTCACGAGAAATTGTTCATTATTTTGAAAAATAAATTTTGCAAAATATTCTTTCTTTTGCTAATCAAGTTTCAGTCAAGCCTCCTTTTAATCTCATTAGAAATGACCGTCCTACGTGCTCTTGCGCTTTTTGTATAGGAGATAAAATAGTGAAGTCACTGCTAAACCTAACTGTCTTTAAGTCTCAGTTTACGATCTCACTGCAATAACATCTACCTAGCATGACTTCTACAGATCATGCTTATAATGCAGCTGATGATCTCAGTCTTTCAAACATTTTATTCCAGGATATGTTATATTTAGGTACAAAAAGACTGATATGCTTGCTTTACCTTTTGTTGAAATTACACTGGCGAAGGGATGCATATATCTCATAGAAAAGCAAATTACAAATTTCAAAATGAGAGGGCATTTTTCTATCCCCAACACCTTAGAATGCAGTAAGGGCTAATTTATGATATGTTCTGTTGGGTGACACACTAGAAAAAGAATCAAATGTTTTAAATTATTCCTGTAAATTCTAAGCAAATCCTTTACTTAGACGTTAGCGCATTATATCACATACTGTGCTTAAATTCAGTGAAGTGTTATGAAGAAATGTTTAGTCATAATTTCATTTTTTGAGATTTATTATTGAGCCGTCAAAATTAGTTCATATTTAGATAACACGAAAATACTTCAGTACATAACTCAAACGAAAATATCCATTATTTTAGCAGCATAATTAATACAGACATTTAACGTGGACCAGTAACATCAAACAAAGATCTTCGCTCTATCCACGTTTATAAGTGAGTCACGGAAAAATTCTCATTGGCTGCCACCGGGAAAGTCGAACCTAGGGTCTTCCAGTTACGCGCCGGATATGCTTCCGGCGCGTAACTGGAAGACCCTGGGTTCAACTCCCGGTGGATAGAGCGAAGATCTTTGTTAACTGGAAGACCCTGGGTTCGACTCCCGGTGGATAGAGCGAAGATCTTTGTTTGATTTTAGCAGCAACCGAGAGATCAAGTCAAAACTACAGCGTTGTAAAAGTAGTTACACAACTCATCATTTTCGAAGTACTAAATTTTGACGAGAAGCAACTCTGTAAAAGTAAATTACATTTTCATCAGGATTACCTGCTTCGACAATTTTACCACCACTTGATGAACATTTCGGGTGGAAGTTACTCTTTGTTTCGGGCAGCGTAATATTCGGAATTCATTGTGATATGTTTTCTATGCCAGCAACTCCACCCGGAGTATCTTGTTTGCGTCAAAGCATTCAGTAGCGTTTGACTTCATGCAAATTGAATTGCTTTTAATATTTCGACCGTGGTGAACTCCTTTGAAACCACTTACAATTGGCTTACTTGGTTTATGGTATAATAGCACACTTGACCTAAGTCTCATCGCTGGTCACCAGGGATTCGAACATCTTCTCAACACTGGTTCAGTCGTCGTCATATATCTGACAAATGATTCAATTCCAGTGCTTTGTACTAATCTACCACCTTCACAACACCATCAGATTTATGAACGAAGCAAACGTTATGTGTGAAGCGCGATACCGGTCCAAATGAGTCCTAATTGCAAATTTTTCTAAAAAACGATCACACATTTTACTGAACATCAAGATGATTTTTTCGACACTTCCAACACCGATGTTGAACATCATATGTAATTGAAGAATACAGACGTGTGATGTTGAGTTAGAATAAATTTTCGAAGTTTATTCACAATTAAATGTTTTATTAACATCCACTATAGTTTGCAGAACGTTTGGCTCGGCTTCATCAGGAAGAATGGAGTAAAAACATCATCAGAGTTTTGACGGTCACGGATTTGTTGAGTTGTTTTCACGCGGTTGAAAGACATGGTGTAGACGTCATGTCGTTGATAAGCCGTGAAATTTACGGTATATGTGGATAGCTTCTAATGCATTAAGCTTAATTAAGTCGAATTAGGTTTTCAATAAGCGTAGCGTTTCCAAATAAACATTTATGGTTATTTTCGTAACAATGTTGGGCTGTAGCATACTTCTTTATTTCATAGTTCCGTATATAGGTCTTGGGTTCTTTCACACGGAAACTTAAAGCCCTGTGGGTGTGCCCTGTATATGAAAGTCCACATTCACGAGGTATCCGAGGAACACAAGACTTACGTACGGAACCATGAACTGAAAATCATCAATAGCCCAACATTGTCATGAAAAAAACATATATTTTTGCTTGGAGACGTTACGCTAACTGATAAATCGAATTCAACTACCAAGCTTAATATATAAGAAGCCTTCCACATATACCGGAATTCTTCACAATTTTGACTGTAGACGTCAACGACATGACGTCTACTCCATTTCTTTCAAGCGCTTGGAAACAACTCATCAAAATCCATGACCTTCAGAACTCTGACGATGTCACAATGATTTGAATGTTTACGCCTCATTCGTCCTGATGAAACCGAGCCAAACTCTGTGAGAAACTCTCCAGCAAAAGTACAAGTGCTGGGAAATTGCTGGCCACCAGCTGGCAGTGCTGGGTCACTGCTGGCTGAAATCTGACGCTTACGGCCCGGTAGTGGTCCGTTGATGGCTGCGCTATCAGTTGGCGAGCCATTCATGGCCATGCAGCATCACCGTGAATTGTGGGCCTCCAAGCAAGTGCCACTAGTTGCCCGTTGCTGGCAACCAATGTAACCCCCAACAGCAGGTGGACGCATCGGGACTGCGCATGCGCAGAAGCAACACTTGCTGTGTCTCTCATGGTACCAGTTAGTTGAAGACGACGCTATCGCCATCGTGTTATTTTAGTGGATGTTAAGAAAAAAATCCATATGTGGAGAGGCGAATTAATTTCTTAATGAAATTTTACGTCGACGAAGATATCAGATTAAGCCGTGAAATACTAGATTACAGCCATGAAATACTAGATTACAGCCATGAAATACACCCACTCCATTCCCATGAATAACAATTCATGGAATGGAGTGGATGAATAACAAGAAAAAATTTGAAACCGCTTGAAACACATATCCTGGGAAACCATAAAAATAGCGTTTGTTGGGAATACAAAAAGAATTATACGCGTTACAAAATTTATTAAGTATTTGAAAGAAAAAAAAAGCAACGCTATGTGGTGCACTCATCCATGGGTTGAATACACAAGACTGGGAGGAATTCGCTTCTAAAAATAACGAGAAGTAAAATAAAATAGCTTTTATTCTTTAAAACAAATGTAGCTTTGGACAACGGAAAGGAAAGACACAACGTTAAAAATGTAACAGAATGTGACATGAACCCGGGTAAATATATATTTATTCAAGAATCTCTTTTCAAGACGGCAAGGACAGTACAAAACTTTAGAAAGCGACTCTAAGTATGTACACGCCTTGAAAATGAGTGAAGTTCCCTTAAGGTAAAAAAAAACAACTATCGTTGCGTTGAAAAAAATTAATTTATCAATTATATGAAACTGACTTTTATGAAAAATACCTCGCAATATTATAAAATGAAAGAGGGAAGCATTCGATTACAAGTTGCATGCCAAACAGATAGCTTCCAGCACGCACCCGGACGTCGTGAATTAGTCCGGTCGGTAGCGAGCGCGGATTCCACGTAAACCGCCCAGAATCGAATCTAGTCGGATGCAAACGGCGTTTTTCCGGTCTGTCGAGAAAATTTCCCCAGCGCAGTGAGTTAATTCACAAGCTTCGTAAGGGTAGAAAAGAAAATTGTAGCTTTAGGAAACTGCGGTTATCCTTGCTTTTTTTTATTATTGCTACTACTGGGAAATTGGCAGACAAGATTCGGCAAGCCACCAGTTACGTCACGTGGTTGCTGGCTGCCACTAGCGGACCACATTAGGCTAGCCATCATTTCTGGCAAGTACTTGCAGGGCCACTGAAGGGCAACTTGTGGCAGCTACTGCCTGTGATGGATCACTGATGGCCCTGTTGTGGCATATGACAACTGATGGGGTACCAACTGTTGGCCAGTTGTTGGCCTGAATTGCTGGCCCTTCTGTTGGCCGCCCGGACATTTTATTGACGGTTCGGCAACGGCAACATAGTGCTGGGGCATTGCTGGCAGTGCTGGCTCCCAGCATTGGCCCACTGCTGGCCCAGCAATACTGTTTTTGCTGGGTATAGTCGATATTAATAAAAGATTAAATTGCGAATGAACGTGAATAATTTATACTGATCGATGTTAATCATTGAAAGGAAATCTGACATATATCCCCATCAGGTTTGTTGGCTAGTCGTCTGCTACATTCGGAACTTTGCAATATTACACGCGAAAGAGCCAAAACGTAGCAGCGCGTATTTCCTCACAAGAAATCGCCATTGGTACAAGACAAAACACCTATACGGAATGTGAACGCCGCGTCAGTGGACAGATGAGGCTCCGTTGTACAGAAATCAAGAAAACGGGCCGCAAAGTTGTATGACTGTACGGTATGACGGACACCGCTAACTGTATAGCAGCGATCGATCGCACAACGCCATCCACGTTGTCAGGGCAGCAGTGGAGCCCTGTCACAAGTCAATCTTTGTCACAGTTTGACGTCGTCTGCTTAATCAAGGACTGGTCGCTAACAGCCCATTGTTGCGCATTCCTTTGACCCTCAATGAAATACACCTCAGGCAACGGATAATACGAAAAACACGCAATGGATGCACTGATTGGCAACAAGGGGTGTTTTCTGACGAGCCACGATTCAACATGATGCACCCTCATAATCATATACGTATTTGAAGACATCGTGATGAACGACACCTTGTGGCGTACATTTTTCACGTCATAACTGTCGAACGCCAAGTTTCATAGTTTGGGATGCTTTAGAAGCAAAAAAAAGTGAAATTCAACGATAAATAAAGTATTCATTAAAACAAAAACGGAAAGCCTTGTTTTTGTTACCTTTAAAATTTTTGCTACAAAACTTCTTCGATGCCTTTTTCCAGCAGCCATATTTGTGTATCTGACATATAGATAGTTCTCAATCACCATAGTCAGATAAATGATACAAGACATAGGACTATATATTTCTTGAATATGCACCATACTACGCAAAGAAATAATTATCTCCTTGTGAACATCTCAAAAACCTACTAACAAATTACCTGCTCTAGAATTACTTTGCTGCGAAATGGCGATCGATCGCGATTCTTTGGATTCCCTCCGTTCATGCCTGCGCTGCACGATACACAAAAACGTGCTTAAAAGAATATGAAGCACATAAACGAAAATCATCAGAAAGTGGGCACTTTGTAAACGGCTGTAATGGTGAGCGTATCGAAGAAGTTTCGAACCCCGAAAAATTGTTTACCATAAATCACCAATACAAATTATGGATCATATCGTAAAAAAAAAAAAAAAAAAAAAACTTCACACGATAAAGGTAAAACAAGTAAGAATTTAACAACTTTTTAAGTTGGAGAATGAAAAATGATACTGCCATAGATTCATATGTGAAGATTGATTTGAAAATCTGATGGAAATCGAGTTATTCCTAAAGTTTTTCAGTGTTTGAGAGCCGTTTCTACAAAATAAAGCTTTTCCCTACTAGTCCGTCCTTTTCTTCAAACACCATACTTTTGAAACGAATCCTGTACTGATTGCATATACCTTCTTGTTTCAGACACCTGTTTTCAGTTTTCATAATTCATTAACCGATCTATCCAAGAATCATAAGTACTCAAATGCATATTTTTCATTTCATGTAAGCTGTGCCTTTTTGATGGTAAATTTTATATGTAAAAAAACAAAAAAATTGATCTTAAAATACACACCACATTGTAAAGTACCGAACGGATATTTACACTAATGGCTAGATGTAAAGCAACATGAGAAACAGCAGATCATCATTTGGAAAAGAACAATTAAACATTTCGGAGAAGAAAGTAGTCTACCATGGAGGACACAACTACAAAGAAAAATATCGATGGACTTATTTTGTTAATTGTTTTGGGCATATCTGTAGATGTACTGAGGTTTTTCTGGGAAAACCCTGCACATGAGAAGATTTCGAAGCAAACGTGCATTTGAAACCCAGTTGTAGGTTTTGGATTCAGTAGCAAAACCTTATTATTCTTTTGTTGAGTTTAACCTGACCATGAGGATGAAATACACGATGTTTTCATTATATTTCATTATTTCATATGATTATGTAATTTCCAGAAAAACATTGCTTGGGAAAGTTCCTTGGAAAATATTATTTGTATTTTCAGATCGATTCTTATTAATTTTGCGGCACTGCTGTTTCAGAGGGCGGTCACTCTGTAAGTTATATGTTGTTTAATCATGCAATATGAAATATTCTCCTGGACGTATTAAACCGCAAAGCAGTGGTTCCCAAACTTTTTCGATTCTCGGCGCCCTTGCTTAAACCAGATTTTCCCAAGGCGCCCTATGTCAAATTATAACTAGTGCACTTTCTATATGTCAAATTCTAACAAGTACACTTTTTGCCTATATCAAATTCTAACAAGTTCACTTTCTATATGCCAAATTCTAACAAGTAGACTTTGCCTATATCAAATTCAAACAAGTACACTTAGGTAAAAATAAATAAAACACATATTGAAGATCACAACAAAATTCAACTAATTATAGTTAGTGGGATGGATGAGCTTGTTGATTACCGCACATTTTCTCAAATCTTGGAATCGAACTGCACACAGCCAGCCTCATTTCCTTGTCCACATTAATTTTTAGGCGATACTTAGTTTTTATCCCAGCGACCATTTGATAAAAAACTAAGTAAATTGATCGGTTTTTACTGTTTAGCAAAAACAGATCCATTTTTAAAAATACATACCAGAAGAAAAACTTCAAAAACTTCACTTCACTTAATCACAACAATTTTCATTTGATACGCCGAAAGCTTACAAACTAACAAACGCAGCGACAGAGCATCAACGTAACAGACGGTTAACCGCCAAAAGAGTCACAGATGACAACGGATGAGCGTATTTAAAGGATCTGGTGACCTTCTCGAAAACTCTGGACTGCGAATCTCATTTCTAGATACTGGGAAAACGAGGGAGGAATGGTTATCAGAAGCACGGAGGTTGGTGCGAAAGCTCAGGTTACCTGCGGTAGCGACCGCGCGGAACACACACGTGCGCCAGACGGTCGGCGGTCGTCCGGGGGAAAAGCTCACTCTTGTAGCACTACTGTAGAGCGCCATCTAGCAGCCTTTTGTTGAGGCTTCTACAAACAGTTATTACTAAGTGAGTAACTGGTTAGCATTAGGTCCGCTAGATGCCGCGATGTCCCGTCCTGTCATATTGAATTGAAAATTGAAATAAAATGTTTAAAGTTTTGTAATATTTCGCAGTACCTGTGTGAGAAAGCCACAGCTCCCCATGGCACCGCGGCGCCTACTTCCGGAAGCACTGCCGTAGATACATGGACAATTATTGGTTTTTTGTTCTGATTTTCAGAGTATATATGCGATACAATGTTTAGCACGATACAAGTACCTACTTCAAATCTACGGATAAATATCTTTATATTGTATATAGAGATGACTGTAGTAAAGTTAATTCCTTCCAAAAGATGGTTTATCTATACTGCGTGTTTAAAGTACAATCAGCTTAAAAACCATACAAGAATAGAAATAATATATGCATAAACAAAAGATCGTATTTATGGTACAAACACTTTAAGTTTTTTGTTTGTAAAATACATTTTATTAAAGAATAAGTACGATATGTGAAGTAACGTATCAGTTCTCAATTTAAAGGGTAAGCCTTTAATTAGGTTGATTAATAATGTTTCGGATAGTCACTCGGATTAAGGTTAATCACGATCTTATTACGTCATCTTACAGTTCCTTGATGGTAAGTGTGAGCCTATAACTAGAATGTATCTGTTTATGATGTTCTGGACCAAACTTCTTTGAAAGAAGAGTATTGAAAACAATAATTTAGTTCTCGTTGTCTGTTAATGTTCCAGCAATTACTCTTAGTTTGTTAATTAGCTTAACTGTTTATGACACTGCCTTTTGAATTCATGATTTTTAAGTCTCTGATTGGCATCAGTACGATATATTTGAAAAGTCGCTATCACATACGTTTCCTAATATACCCGTGCCAGCGTATTTTGGCTCTGACGGCTAAACCTAAGGGTGAATATCGCTAAATTTAAACATCAGCATCCATCAATAAGTTTGTACATGCAAGGAGAAATGATTTTCGGCAAGTCGAAAAACTTTCAAATTGCGTTACTACATTTTTTTGAATCTACGCCTATGTCAAAGTTCTGCGTATATACATCTATAATTCACTTCATTCTATCTGTAGCGAGAGCTTTATTTTGGCACTCGAAATGGGTTCCACCTTCTACTTATTATAATCATTATTACTCAGAAATTTCCGAACACATTATATTGCCTAGTTACTACAGGAGAAAACAGTTTTGGTTTTCGAAAAATTATTGCTTAAATTTTCATTAACACGTTTTTGCACAGTCAGTTATGAATGACAGGTCTTCAGACATGCAATAACAAACAATTTTGACTTTTTTTCTTTTCCGCGAGATCAAGGTTCGAGCAGCAACCAGGATGGTAATGTTTAGTCTCAGATGGAAGTGTCGCGAACATTTAAGATTTGTTGTTTGTGCTCTGAAACTGTTCAGAGATGGCTGAAAATGCCGGGTACACCCCGTCGTCATGTTTATAGCCATTTAGATGCTTTCCAGAGAGCAAGAATTGTAGGCCTGTGTGAAGTAGACTGGTCTACACGTCGTATCGCTGCGGATGTGCAACGAGATTAGCGAACTGTTGAATGCTTTTTGCACAACTGAATACAGGAATGTTCGTACGAGCGTCGGAGTGGTATTGGGGCGGTCCGACAGACGTCATCCCACCTGGACTTGTTCGTCACTAGGAAGCACTGCAGCCGATATATTTGACGTGCTTGATGATTAGACATGGACGTCGCCATAACGACCAGAACTGTAAACCGAAGGTTACATGTGGCAGACCTGCACAGAAGGCAACCGCTACGTCGACTGTCATTGACGGTCAGCCATTGCAGGGCTCGTCTGGCTTGGTTCCGGAGTCATGTTAGCTGTGGTCACAATTTGACAACTGTGGTCTTCAATGATGAATCCGGTTATGTCTGAGAGCTGACGATCGAAGGATCTCTGACAGGAGATATCCTTGTGAGCAGACAAATCCCGGTTTCGTTCGCGACCACCACATCGCTCGTCAAGCAGGCATTATTGTGTAGGGTGCTATTTTGCGTGACACAGGTCATCTCTGTTCTGCGCCACGGGTACACTGGCAGCTGTATTATACGTGAAAGATGTTCTACAGCCCATTTCGATACCTTTCCTGAATGACCTACAGCACCCCATTTTCCAGGAACTTAACTCCGCATATACACTCTTCGGCCCTCCACAAAGGTTTTGTAGCATGTTCGAGCTCTGTCATGGCCAGCAAGTTTACTCGATTTATATCCAATCGAAATCCTGTGGGACCACATTGGACGTCGTCTGCCATTGAATTAGCCTGCGAACGATCTCGATAAATTATGGGAGCAAATCAACCGTGCTTGGTGTTCCATTCCTCAGGATGATATCAGACGACTGTTTGATTCATTGGCACCCCGCATTACTGCCTGTATTGCCGTTCGTGGCTGCGCAACCACTTGCTGAGGTGGACCCATTGTGCTGAATTATCACATCTGCTAAACACGGTACGTGGATGAAAATTAAATCAGGGTGAACACTTAGGTATTTCTATTTGCATGCAGAATATCATCGCTCCATCCTCATTCCTTCTAGGTGGGGAGATTTCTATGTCACGCAGTGTGTTTGAGTCACTTAGTACTACCCAGGGGCATGATATTCGTGACAGGAAGTTTAGCCGTTTCCCGCACTGCCTTGCTTCATGGAAATGAGGATAGAACGACAGGAAGGGGGAATTTATTTTTCGCTCTAGGTTTACATCTCCACCGCTGAGAGAAAACGGGAAGAGGAATTGTTTACCCGTAGCTTCCATGAAACTGTTTCACAATATGAAACATTTGTGTATTGGCAAGGGAGAAATTTTTCCGCATATTGTGTATAGGTATACATTCCGCGGGCTAATATCTGCATGTTTCCCATCTTATATTGATTTCTACCAAAGTTTACAGTATATTATTTTGCAAATAATTTACCTAAATAATTGATCAGAGATATGCTCTAATCTGTTTCCTTAATTTTTGACTTAAGCACGCGTTTGGTTAGGTTCCTTAAAAGAGATTATGTATGTCTTCCTACAGTCCAAAATTGTGTGAAAAATTGAATTGTATATCATCGAAGCCAGATCTGATGTTATGCTTTCAGAGAGCTTAGATTCCAATCGTGTTTACACTTCGTACATTAGTTATAAGACTAACTTGCAACAATTGGATGGTTCATTCACATCTCCTGCTCTTCAATGAGATGGAAATAAGATACATTTTACATTTTGTTATTGGGAAAACTTAAAAAGAAATTCAGAATATATATATTTGAATTTTTCTGAAGAAATAAGTAGGAGTTGTTATTTCAAAACATTTTAGTATATAAAAGTGGGTTTATTTCTCTGTCTCTCTCTCGCGCGCGCTCGCTCTCTCTCTCTCTCTATTTCACACACACATACACACATAAATATAAATCATCACCATCATTATCAACTATTAAATCATTATCAATCTGCTTCTTGATGAAGGTCTTCCCAAATTTCTTCCACAACGGTCTGTCCTAAGCTAGTTTCTCCATGTTACCCCGGCATGCGCCCGAATTTCATTCATATCTACCATGTAGTCTTCTTCTATGTCTTTTTTTTAGATTTGACTTTCCGAAACATCTGCCCCCATTTTCACAGTGATACGAAAACATTCCTGCAACAAAACGATGTTTATCAGTCATACTGGGCAGAGATTCATCGTGGGAAAAGAAAAAAACATTTCGGAAGAAATCATCTCTCCGTCGAACTACCATTTTCGGATTTTTTTTTCATTTTTGTAACTGAAACACAAATATTTATAGAACAAAGGGATATTTAAAGGCAATAAACGGCAGAGAAAACACCGAGAGAAAGAGAATTTAAGTTTACGGCCTTAGTTTGACCTTAATTTCAATTTCATTCTAAAATTAAAATACAAGCTTTATTGACGCAAATGGCACTTAAAAATAATAAAAACATAAAAAAAATTACGAAAAAAAAAAAACGATTCCGGTAGATATTTTCACAATCCTAATATCCGTTTTCACAAATTTTGGAAAGACGGAAATCCCACCCTAGACGGAAATTCATCACTAATGTTCGGTAACTGCACAAGGGAGGCTTAAAAAGGGGATCTGGGTTATTGTTTTTGTCTGCAGGACCAAAATAAAATCTGCAACGTACTTCGCTCATAACTTCGATTCCGCTACGGAAAATTTTAGTAAAAGCATACACTGTAATTAATGCAGCCAGGTTTTTCATGAAAACAGATATAGCTCCAACTTAAATGCTGTATTAACCTTATATGTGAAGCTGTCTCAGCACGATGTAGAACACTTGCTTTTAACACACGCAAGCTTCAGAATAATAAGGTATTTATTTACATCTAAAACCAGCATTTACAGATAAAAGCAACTTTGAAAACAAACAAGAACGTCCTTCAAGTCCTTACAAGACTAATTACCAAGCCAAAATGCCGCCCGATGTGCATTGAACAAGAAGGTGCATGCGACCGTTATGGATCTGTAACTATAGCAATATTAAGTGTACATGTACTGTAAACACAGAACTGAAATTTCCCGATATTTTATCAAAATATCCGAGGGTTTTAATAGATAAAGGATAATGTAACCCACATGGGGAAAACGTGAATCATCTAGCTCTTACGAAAAATAAACGAGATACACTTTTAACGGAATCACTATTTATCACATGGTTTGACGATGTATGTTCCAATGAAGACCTGTCCAGTAACTTACCATTACATTGGCATCAATACGTTAGGACATTAAAACCACCGAATATTTAGATAAAGTATTGGGAAAGTTCATTTCTATGTGTAAATTGCATGCACTCTTAGATGTATCTACAATTACAGATGAACGACGGTCACTTTATTGTGCATATATGGCTTTGTTCACTGCATATTGTGCTGCGCTTTGGTTTGATAATGAGCCTTGAGAAGACTTGAAAGACTTTGATTTATTTGAAAGTTGCTGTTATCTGTACATACTTGTTTAAGATGTAAATACATAATTTATACATCTGAGGCTTGCTTGTATTAGATCGAAGTGGTCTACATTTTTCTGAGACAGCTTCACATATAAGACAAATTTTGAAAATGACAATCCGATTTTTGGCGTAAATGTAACAAGGATGGTAAGTCAGATAATAACAAGGATGGTAAGTCAGTTACATTTACGCCAAAAATCGGATTGTCATTTTCAAAATTTGTATTATACGGCGTAATCCCGTATTTCTTTCATGATTCACATATAAGGTTGATTCTATAATTGCACGAGATATCATCATCATCATTGTCAACCATTATCAGTCCACTGCTGGACGATGGTTTCCCCAAGTTTCCTCCACAAAGGTCTGTCTTGTGCCAGTCTCCTCCACGTCACTCCCTCATACTTTCGAATTTCATCCACCCATCTCCCATGTGGTCTTCTTCTGGGTCTTTTCCTGTCCCTTGGAATCCAATCTAAAATTTCAGCTGTCCATCGATGATCTGTCCTTCTGGCAGTATGTCCAACCCATTGCCATTTCAAGGATTTAACTCTGATCATGATGTTTTCCACTCTTGTCATTTTTCGGATCCACGAGTTCCTCTTCTTATCTCTCCTGGTTACACCAAGTATACACCTCTCCATGCTTCTTTGAGTTGTCTGCAGCATTTGTATGTCTCTCTTAGTTAAGGTCCATGTCTCTGCACCATACGTAAGCACTGGAAGGATGCAGTGATCAAACACTTTTCTTTTAAGATATAATGGCATACTGCTCTTGAAAATTATGCTGCTTCTTCCAAAAGCTCTCCAGGCTAGTTTTGTACGCCGATTAATTTCTTCATCAATGTGACCCCCACTTGATATCTGCTGTCCAAGATAAACGTACGTGTCTGTTATCTCCAGCTTTTCTCCATCAATCGATAAATCTTCATTTCTTGTAAAAGCATTGAACATCACTTTTGTCTTCTCAAAGTTCTTTTTTATTCCCACTTCTTTACTCATGTCAGCAAGTTCCTGGATCATACTCTGCAGCTCTGACGGGGTAGTTGCAAAAATGACTACGTCATCAGCAAAACGATTGTGGGTTAGATAATTTCCATTAATCTTTATCCCCTTGTTTTCCCAGCTCAGCGACTGAAAGACACCCTCCAATGTGGCATTTAAGAGCTTCGGAGATAAGGTGTCACCTTGTCTCACTCCCTTTCCAATTTTTATGGGTGTTGTATTTTCAAACAGCCGAATCTTTGCACTTGCATTATCATAGATGTTATTAATAATATTAATGTATGCATCTTCAATACCGCAGTATTTCAGAGCCATTGTAACTGCTGATGGTTTCATGGAATGAAAGACTTTTTCATAATCGATAAAAACCATGCACAATGGAAGTTCATATTCTTTCGCTCTTTCAATTAGTTCGCTCAATACGTGGATATGATCTATTGTGCTGTAGCCACTCCTGGATCCAGCTTGTTCTCTCGGTTGACAATTTCGCGGCATGTTCGACGATATTTTCTTACTGTGATGTACCTATGCGATATACACTGCTGGCCACCCAAAATGCAACACCAAGAAGGAAACATCCAATTCGCCTGAAATTCGCAGCATGCGCCGCCCCCAAGAGGGCCTGCAAACGATTAGCATTGCAGGGCATATGCAAATCATGTGCGCCCGGCACGCCACCGAGATGCACTATAAGAAGGTTACACAGAAAGCAGGGTGTAAGTAGTGCAAGTGTGTTGTGCTGCCGGACCGGTGCGCGGAAAGCTTCCTGATGCCTCGTCGTTGAATACGGCAGTCATTCCAGCGCGTTTCGGAGTTCGACAGAGGACGACTACTGGCTGACCGCAACTGCTGTTTATCCTTCCGAGACATAGGCGGCCGTGTGGGACGACATCCAGCCACAGTGAGGCGAGTATAGATTCGGTGAGGTCAGGAATTACGGACGGAACGACGTGAGCGATTGCGGCATGTTGTGCGGCAGGCATTGACTTCTCGCACCGCCAAATCACGAACGCTATCGCAGGAATTAGGGTGCTTTGCGCAACAACCTGTGTCAACTCGTACCGTTCGACGTCATTTGCAGGAGCGAGGACTTGTCGCACGGCGCACATTGCTTCAATTACCATTGACGTTACACCACCGGTGAATGCCGCGGCAGTGGGCCGTGTAACGCCGCACCTGGACTACGGAATGGCATAATATTGTCTTCTCCGGCGAATCCCGCTTCTTCCTGCAACACCACGATGGTCGGATCCGCGTGTGGAGGCACCGCGGCGATAGACTGTATGACGCCTGCATTATGCATCACCATACCAGTCCATCGGCTGGCGTTATGGTTTAGGGCGAATTGATTATGACACCCGCACCCCTCTGGCATGCATCGCCGGTACACTCAACAGCCACTGCTACATCTCTGACGTTTTGGAGCATGTAGTCCTCCCTTACCTGGAAGACCTGCCAGCGACCACGTTTCAACAGGTCAATGCGCTCCCGCACGTGACACGCATCGTGCAACAATTCTTCACGGCCTAGCAGGTGTAACTGCTGCCGTGGCCAGCCTATTCCGCCGATCTATAACACATCGAACACGTCTGGTCGCTGATCGGCAACCGAGTGTCCCCGCAAGCACCACCCGCTGATTAACTGTGGCAACGTGTGGAAGCAGCCTGGACCGACATGCACTAAGCCCACATAAAAAGCCTCTTACGTTCGATGCCGCGGTGTGTAGCGGCCGTTATTCCTAGCCAAGGGGGCCACACGAACTATTGATGTCGTCGTGTTCCGCAAGTCGCACTGGCCTATAAGCTCAATCGTTTCATCTTTGTATCTTTTCTTAAGTATCCAGTAAATCTGGCTTTACTATCTCGTGTCCTTCTTGGTGTTGCATTGTGTACTCACAGGATATTCTGTTGGCATGTTTTTTTAATTAAATATTGTTTAATGAATGAAGTTGTTTACATCTAGGAGTTACAACTACGGGACGTAAAAAACGTGAAGGATTAGATACGTCATGTGGACTCTATTCCATTCTCTCCTTGAGTGTTTAAAATTCATAGCCTATGAAGGCTTTTCAGTACGGTAAATGTGTAGGATGATAAGAGAAAGTACCCAAAATTCTTGCGAAATGCTATAAAGGAAATTATATTTTTAGATATAAAACTGCCACTTATTTGTACCTAAAATTGTCAAGCATATATCATCTAAGAATTAACATACATTTCTTGGCGGCGAAATTATAACTACATTAATTGAAAATATGAGAAACAGAATGCAATGTAGGGTAGCACAGTTAAAAGATAAATATATTGTTTACATATAAATCAAAGAAACCGCGCAAAAATACCTTGATATACATATTAGAGAAAACGTTTTGATAAATTATAGAAAAAGGTTGAAATTTGCAGAATGATAAATTGAATCTCATCTTTTGGTTTGCCAAAATTTATAAGCAACAGGATTGTATGGGTGGAATTCAGGTTAACATATAAACTATACCTTTTTTCTCTAAATATCAGATCCTTGTTGTTCACTCCCGTTAGTTTTTTGATAATTTACATATGAGGATATGCTACCCCGGAAGGAATCTTCCAGTTATTTCTTCTGCAGTATCGTGTGTCATTTCTCACTGACCGTTACACATTTAATCGTTTTTTACGATGCAAAATTAGGATAAATATTTAAAATATAGTAATATTTTTATCATGCAACCAAAAGATTTTTGACAGGTGTACGGAAATTTCACCACCTTTTGTGTTCGCAATTACTAACTGTCCATAAGCATTTCATGTGGCATGCATTCCATTTCGTATATCAGTAATCTTCCACCGAACGAAAAATAATTTTTTAATACTTTTCCTGAGGTTAGTCATGGTGTTTAGTTTTTTTTATTAGCAAGACAGTTGTTCATTGTAATTCTTTTGGTAACTGTTAAAGCCACTCGCAACACCCCTAGTTGTCGTACAGCACGTCGGGTTGCACTAATCAACCGTTATCTTAACTATTCGAGAGAAAATGTACGAAAATTCAGAAATGAAGTTTCCAAATCCTGAAGAGTTTCAGTTAAGCTATTTGCACGGTATCTAAATAATCTTTGTCGCAGAAGTTTTAGAAATTTAAAGCATATTTTATGAATGCTTAGGGAAAAATGAAAATTACGTGTCATCGTGAAATTTTAAACAAAATAAGATTTCGAAGAATGTGGGCAATGTTCTGATACAAGCAACTTTAAAATCCGCCGGAAGGTGCAGCGACGTGTCCCGCCGATGAAAACAGACCCTGACGGCAGATCGTTACTTCGTTTCCTTTTACGCTGGGAGTGCTAACAGTTCCGGCGAGGAAATAAAGATCAGATTAGGTAGAGAAGAGTTGTGTACAAATTAAAATATGTCTTAACAGATGGGCAGAAAAGCATCTGCACTCTATTTTAGTTGGATTTCTGTACCATTGTACATGCACTTATATTCTCTCTTTACGTAATAGCTAATACTCCAAGAAAGATTGGAAATAGTACACATAATATCGTTTTGAAGAATACAAAAACTCAGAACTTTTAAAACATGGTAATAAGGAATACGTGCTGGATTTAAAAAAATCCTATAATTCACTATGATTGCGTAAACATTTTATACTTTATAATTGAAAACATTTATTTATTAATATGAAATGGTTTATTTTTTTGTGGATCCGATTGTGGATGGCCCAGTGGTCAACTTTCCTGACTGCCACGATACAACCCAGGTTCGATTTCTTACAGGTAAGAACCATCAAATGCCAAATATCTGCATGTTCTGCGGTCCGTCTGATTGGAACGTTAAGCGGTGTTGCTTCTAATAATATTGACCATTGTCTACTGATGGATTTTTGGGATTTCCGAGATCTACTGATTTTTCCCACTTTTTTAGAAGGCTATTGAATTTTTAGAATTTCCTTATTTTGTCTTTCAGTTTTATAGGGATTTTAAATTTTCACCCCTTAGAAGCTTAATTGTAGCCTGGGATACTCTAACTCCTATTTGTGATAACCGCAAATGTATCTTTTGTATGAAGTTGTTGTTTGTGGGAGATGCTAAGTTCACAAGACTATGTTACCATGCTGACGTCACAGATTTAGTTAGTTACGGCTGTGCGAAAAAAATGATGAAAAACGGTTTACAAGCAATCGAATTGGTCTTCATCAGATGGTGCAACGTGGAACAGGACTCACATTAACGATTTTGAAATTTATCTGAAGATTATGGGGGATCCATTAAATGCCATTTTCCATTAATTTTTGAAGGATTACAATATTGATAAAGCTGGCTTCATTTCTGGTTATTTAGAATCGGAGGAAGAGTACGAAAACTGCAGAAGGGCTAGCAACTACTGGGGTATTCTTACTCTATGTGTTGCAGGTAATGAAACGAAGCTAAACATTGCAAATTAAATTTTACTGTGTTATTACAGATTTTTTTAATAGTGTAATTACTAATCACCTGAATAATAATGTTAACAACGACGTTATTTCATACTAATTTGTATGTCAGGCAGCTAGGAAACTTGTTAAATATATTATGTGGCGACATCTACTGGTACTTACAAGAAGTGGAAACTCGAATAACTAAAATTACTTAACCCGTCAGCAGTTTGACATTCCCAAAACACAGTTTTACACCTTTTCAATTGGTTTTGGGTATCCTCAACTTGGATCAAAATATGAAGAAAAATGTTTACCATTTTTGATCTTAATAAAATGCATATTTAAAGTTATTTGCTATAGTTATAGTGAAACTACCAAAATCTATGTAATTTACAATGTCGTTAATATTATTAATAATAGTGATCTGCATAGAGTAATGCCAATTACCGGATAAATATTATTATCATTAAAAAAAGCAACGCACCTAAAAAAATCCGAAGTTATTTAATTTAAGCACACCCTATTCAAGATAACGTATGCCTCCATGTATGGTATGCACTACCATTGGCGCACCCACGGAGGGGCTTCGGGGGCTTAAGCCTATTCCAACGTGATTAAGACTGACGTACGTTACAAATTAAACAATTAAAAATATTATTTTCCAAGTTCAAAAAGTTACATTGCGTCTGACATAGTGTCCCCTATTACATGGTCTTCTTCCCAAAGTCCCAAAGAGATTAAGAGCGACGTACGTCACAACCGTATATAAACTATAGGCGTACAATATATGTATATATATATATATATGTACTGGGATGTAAGGTCAGGAGATGCGTAACATCACAGCCCCTCCTTGACCAATGTCAACGCCACCTTCTCGTGGTGCAACCTGTTCCCACTAAAGAGGCTCTGACGACCGCCAATATCGGTATAACTATACCATCGGGATTACAGGAAATGCTATCTCACACTAACCAACCCGCTTGGCCAGCGTGGTGAGTTAAGGCCAAACCCCTCCAAAATGACTCCACAACTTAAATCTTTGCCCGCAGTCTCGGGCAGCTGGAATTTACCTGGCCAAAGCAGCGGCTAGTGCGACATGAAGGCAGAGGGTACTAAGAATCCCTGGAGGACCGGACTAGGCTGCCATCTGATGCTGACCTTTGAAACATCGTCAGGCTAAGTGAGGTAAGGAGAAAAGGAGAAGATCACATTGAACTGAAAAGTGGACATCTCTTCTACTATCGTGGGACAGACACTGACAAAACTAGTGATGTTGGATTTATAATGAACTAGAAACTGAAGGATAAAGTTGTAGAAGTTGAAAGTTTCTCTGACACAGCTGCAGGACTCGTTATCCAACTCTCGAGAAGATACCAGGCTCAGATTATTCAAACTTATGCACCTACCACAAGTCATCCTGAAGAAGAAATTGAAGAATTTTATGAGGAAATTCGTCATCTAAATAATAAAGGTAAGCAGCTCTTCAAGATAATTATGGGAGATTTCAATGCAAAAATAGGGCAACGACAACTGAATAAAACTTCAGTAGGTAAATTTGGGCACGGCAACAGAAACCAGCGTGGAAATTCTCTCGTAGAGTTTGCAGAGGCAGAAGGGTTTTTCAACTCCTTTTTCAAGAAAACGCCACACAGGAAATGGACATGGAGACATCCAAATGGGACGACAAGTGAAATAGATTTTATTATGTGTAACAAAAAATTCGTCATCGAAGACTACGGTGTGCTAAACAAGTTCAACACAGGTAGTGACCATAGATTGGTGAGATGTAAGATGCACCTCAACACTAAACTAGAACGTGGCAAGCTCATAAGACAAACAAAATGTATTGGCATAACCAACCTTAAAATACACCATTATACCTTCAAGTTGGAACTGAAGAACAGTTTCTCTGCTTTAGAAGGCCAAACATCGGAGGAAGTGGACATCTCTGAAGTTAACAGAAAAGTAACCAAAGCTCTTATGGAAACAGCAACAAAATTAGCTGAGTCTAAGAACAAGTTGCATGTGAACAAATTATCAGGAAAAACCAAAATGTTGATGCAAAAAAGAAGAGAGATGAGGACAACTGAAGAAGATGTGACTTCCAAAGTGGAATACATAGAGCTATGCAAGACAGTACGAAAAAGTATCACTGAAGACGTAAGGAAATTCAACTGCGAACTAGGCGAACTAGTGAGGAAAGCAATTGAAAACAATCAAAGCCTGAAGATAGCAAAGGGACATCTCAGTAAGGGAAGAAAACAGATTTTGGAACTGAGAAAGGAAGATGGTTCTGTAACAAGAAATAGAGGCGAAATTTTGACAAGAGTGAAAGATTTCTTTTCAAAGTTATATGAAAGGGATGATGCAAGTACTGCAGACATCATGGAAGCTACCAGTACCAGAGTTCTTCCAGTCCTCCCAGCAGAAGTTGCACATGCAATCCAGACCATGAAGCGGGGAAAAGCTCCAGGTGAAGATTGAATTACTATAGACGTCATACAAGAAGCAAGTGGAGAAATTGAAACAGTACTCGCCCAAATTTTCACTCGATGCCTTAATGAAGGGAAGATTCCTGAGGATTGGAACAATGCTACAATGATCCTGCTACATAAAAAATTTGACATTGAGGATCTCAAAAACTACAAAACTATCAGCCTCCTATCAGTGGTTTATAAAATCTTCACTAAAGTTCTTTCACACCGTTTGACTGAGAGAACTAATTGAAAGAGCGAGGGAATATGAACTTACATTGTGCATGGCTTTTATCGATTACGAAAAAGCCTTTGATTCGGTGAAACCACCAGCAGTTACAATGGCTCTGAAATATTGCGGTATTGAAGATGCATACATTAATATTATTAATAACATCTATGAAAATGCAAGTGCAAAGATTCTGCTGTTTGAAAATACAACACACATAAAAATTGGAAAGGGAGTGAGACAAGGGGACACCATATCTCCAAAGCTGTTTAACGCCACCTTGGAAAATGTCTTTCAATGACTGAACTGGGAAAAAAAGAGATAAAGTTTAATGGAGACTATCTAACCCACCTTCTTTTAGCTGATGACATAGTCATTTTTGCAACTACCCCATCAGAGCTGCAGAGTATGATAAAAGAACTTGCTCACAAGAGTAAAGAAGTGGGATTAAAAATGGACTTTCAGAAGACAAAAGTGATGTTCAATGCTATAACGAAGTAAATTTCTCCGTCATTTCTGTACACGCCAGGATTCGAACCTGGATCCTCTCATTCCGGATTAAGTCACTCTACAAATTTAGCTACGCTGGCGTTTGTTCTGACTACTATTTGCCTTCATGTCGTGTGTGTCCTGCTGAGAGGTACGTCACATCTCCCCTCCCCCCCCGAAAGAGGGCCAGGGGCATGGAACACGGGTCAGCCGTGACCATGATTCGTTGCAGGCAGCCATCCGCTGTAGAACGTGCACTTGAGAACTCCCAGTCAATCTAGTGTGTGGAATGCAACATCACACACTTTTATTTTTCGAAGCGCTGAAGAAGGGATTCTCTTATTTTCCTATCTCGTGGTGTGGAAAGAACATCTCACCATTGCGAAATTTTGAACGGCCGGGTCATCCAGAAAGTTCGGGCGCCATTATAACGAAGTGAATTTCTTCGTCATTTTTGGTCTACGCCGGGATTCGAACCTGAGTCCGCTTATTCCGGAACAAGTCGCTCTACCAACTGAGCTACGCAGACGTTCATTCTGATTGCTATCGGCCTTTATGTCGTGTGCGTCCTGCTGGAAGGTACGTCACAATGCTTTTACACGAAATGAAGATTTATCGATTGATGGAGAAAAGCTAGAGATAACAGAAACGTACTTTTATCTTGGACAGCAGATATCAAGTGAGGGTCGCATTGATGAAGAAATTAATCGGCGTACAAAACTTGCTTGTAGAGCTTTTGGAAGAAAGAGCATAATTTTCAAGAGCAATATGCCATTATGTCTTAAAAGAAAAGTGTTTGATCAATGCATCCTTCCAGTGCTTACGTATGGTGCAGAGACATGGACCTTAACTAAAAGAGACATACAAAGGCTGCAGACAACTCAAAGAAGCCTTGAGATGTGCATGCTTGGTGTAACCAGGAGAGATAAGAAGAGGAACTTGTGGATCCGAAAAATGACAAGAGTGGAAGACATCAGGACCATAGTTAAATCCCTGAAATGGCAATGGACTGGACATACTGCCAGAAGGACAGACCATCGATGGACAGCCGAAATTTTAGATTGGATTCCAAGGGACAGGAAAAGACCCAGAAGAAGACCACATGGGAGATGGGTGGATGAAATTCGAAAGTATGCGGGAGGGACATGGAGGAGACTGGCACAAGACAGACCTTTGTGGAGGAAACTTGGGGAGACCTTCGTCCAGCAGTGGATTGATAATGCTTGACAATGATGATATATGTACTGTACACACATTGTCTACAGTACAAGGGATGATATAGTAACCAGAGAAGTCAAGTTCAAATCAGCTGAGCCCATGTGGAATGATATAAAGAAATTATCTTCTAACTTCATGCCTAAATCTACTGCCAGCCGTGAAATTTTAGAGATCATTACCAACAGTGAAGCTGTCAATCTTAGAGAATCGCTGGAATTGCCACGAGTTTGGAAGCAGTTCGGCAAATTTAGCTGCGTTTTCTCCGGCGAAATCGCGTACCCAACTAACATGAAGCCCGGTTTCCGCGAATAAATAATTTCATTCACATTTATTTATTTATTGTCTAGTTAAGTCGGCGCTTTCGAATTGTTGAAAAGTCTTTTTTGGGGGGAGGGGCATCGGTGATTTAACGACCACCGTGAGCAACGCAGTTCGCTACAAGCAGTTGTCCATCCCTAATGTTAGGCTACTGGCTCCGAGGAAAGGAGAGAAGCAGTGCAGTAAGAAAACACAGCATCTATGCCTCACTGGGATTCGAACCCGGACTCATCGTGGACGAATGGTCAGTTGCCATTTCTTAGATCACCGCGCCACCCGCTTGCTCTAAGTGTTCTGTTATTCAGTTTGTTGTTAACCTTCAATGAGAAAGCCTCCTGATCGATGAGCGAAAGCTTGGAAGTTTTGATTTTCTATTCTATGCCATGAAATTCGGATCACAAGTATAGTTATACTATTTTGAGTATAGTTCGTGTACAGTTTCTTTTTATTAATTATCGTATTTTAATTATTGACGAAATTATTATATTCTTCACTAATAATTTTTTTTATGTATATTGTGAAGCTCAAAAACACGATGGGAAAAAGACTAGGGCCAATACTTCTAAACTGACCCATCTGCTATGTTAACTCCAGTCCTTCCCTGATATTTGGTTTCTGAAAAATGAAATGCTAGCAATACTTATTGGTACTGATTTCAAATTGCCTGATACTGAAGTAGACTACTGAGTGAATCCTACAGTAATATCAGCACGACGTCATTCTGAAAGTGGTGTGCAAACACGATATTTACTAAAGAAAAGAACTGTGTCAACACAGATTTCTTTGACATAAAATGCTGAAAAGTAATTTAAACCAAACGTATTTTTTAGTTTTTTTACATTCCTATATTTAGCCCAGGGACTTTCCAGTTTTGATATCGCAGAACAAAAAATGAGAATTGCGTTTAATTAGTATTATCGGTGGAAATTCTTTGGTTTACCCCTGTAAAAATTCTTTGATACAGGGGTAGACATTTTCAGAAGGTGGCGAAGTACAGTTTGATGATTATCATTTATCACACACCCAGACACATTAAAGCGTATCTGTAGGGTACTGGATGTCCCTAAAAACCACGCAATGACAGTAAAGAAGGTACAAGACGCTATTGTACTTGTCTCTATCACTTCTTATTGTTCCTAGTGTTGTACTGGTAATGTCCTAATAATAGCAACATTAACATTCACCAATAGATGTAGCAAGGTATCCCATCGTGGATCACGAGCTGAACCCACAGCTTCCTTCGGTGACGACTGTCTACTCTGGAACAATTTAAGGGCCCATCTTCAAATTGCGTTTCTAGGAGAAACTTAGGATACACAGCCAGGGTTGTCATGAGACGGCATACGAATTGAGATCGGATTTACTATATTGACCGAAAGAACGTGGGTTGATGGGATTACACTTATTCATATCCTTCTTTTTTCTCATACAACCACGTTTTGTTCTTAAAATGATATGGCTTTTTCATGTAGAATTGAATGAGCAGTGTTTACTCATTCTCTGCTTTTTCTCCCTTGTATTGTTTTGGTCTGGTGCCTTGCTACTTTTCCCTACACAATATATCTCATTTTTGTACAGCACAACAGGTATAATATACTATTAGGGAAGTCACAGGTAACATAAACGGCATTCTGAAGACTGAAACAACTTGTTTCAAACAGTTGTGCAGCAGAAAACTGGTAAGATCCTAAATCAAGAAACAAGGGACAGGGTTTGCAAATAAGCTAACACCAAGGTCCATCTCCAGAGCTAACGGAGATACAGAAAACTAAGAGTTTTTTTTTGTTTTTTTTTGATTGGAGGTTTAACGACCACCGTGAGCAACTCAATGGGCTATAAGCAGTCGCCCGTCCCTAATTTAGGGTCACTGGTTCCAGGGAAGGGAGAGAACCAGTGTCGAAAGACAAACACAACATCCATGCCTCACCGGGATTCGAACCCGGACCCCGTTCGGACGAATGATCAGAGGCCATCGCCTTAGACCACTGCGCCACCGGGGCGGCGAGCATGGCACAGCTGCTGTTGTGGCAAAGCTTATGGTGCCCGGATGAAACCAAAACGGCGAGGACAGTGATGCCCGGAGCATATAGATTGTCGATCCATAGAAGCGTGTAACGTGTTCTGAACAATTCACATTCACACTATTCACCACCGCAGGACGTATTTACATGTGGAGAACACCGTCAGGAGCGTAGAATCCAGATTGTCTGCTCCAAACAGTGCAGCATGGTGGTGAATCCTTCATGCTCTGGACAGTCAAATCGTGGCTTTCAGCAGGTCTCCTAATTACTTTGAAACTTCGGATGACTGGTAGGGCGTACGAAACGATTTTGGCTCACAAAGTCAAACCATAGAAACCGGCCACGCATCCGTCGTCAGTAGCTCACAGTTTAATATATATTGTTTCGTGATCCGCTAACAAGTTTTACAAAAGTAGATGTGAAAGATAAACCAAAAATGAGCCATTATGTTTTGCGGTAGACTTAAGAAGTCTGTCGGAGAGACTTTCCGTTTTATGCAAGAGGGTTGTAAAGATGAATGTCAAGGAAAATCAACAGTTTACAGATGGCATAACGAATTTATAGATGGCCGTGACTTGGCGACTTTAATAGCGGATGAAGAAAAACCTTCAATAACTGTTACAGAGTTGAACAGCAACACAATAGGTATTATTTTACAGCAAGACAGACATTTAACAAATAAAGACATCAAAGATATTGTTTACATTTCAAAATCATCAATTCACATAACTTTTACGAAACATCTATGCACGAAGCAAGTTTGTTCAATTTGGATTCCCCATTTCTTTTTATGTGTCGCCCAATGCAAAAACGCACATGGCCAGTTCCGCTGATTCTTATCCTGAGAAAGTGAATATGAAGTTGATTCTCCAATCAGCATAGAGGACAGACGTGTCACCATGTGAATTTTGGTTGTTCCACATTTCGAAAAAAGGACATTACGGGGACGACAACTTGTGACTAACCAAAAACTATTTGTAATTGCGCTGCGGTTATTCAACGGTATTTCAGAAGAATTCCAGAAGATATTCAAAAAGTGGAAGGAACTTTGGGACACCTGTAGTCGCCGCAATGGACGGTATTTTGAAATAGATGACCACTTCCTTGGTAATTAAGATATGCGTATTTAAAAAAAGGATTCACAGTTGTTTTGGGACAACCCTGATACATTATCAGAATAGACCATAGGATAATACCAAGTAAAGAAAAAATAATGTTATTAGCCTGACAACAGTTAAAATTCTGTAAAATTCTAAATCTCCTCCTGAGTTTAAGTGTATACAATGTAATAACAACACTTTGAAATAATCCCAGAACACGGAGCACACAAACAAGTCTATTTGGAAACACTAGGGACCATTTTAGTAATTTTCAGAAAATCCGCTTTTCTGATTTCGATAAATAAATTGATAGGGACAGTTAGGCTAAGTATTATGGGAGCATATCACTTAGCACTAAGTGGAAGTGGTGACACAAAATAGTTGGGTTTTGTGCACAAGTCAATCGCTCTATGCAGAATGGGTGTCAGTCCAATTTTTTCTGAAATAGAGGTATCAGTGGTTTACATATGTTTTATGATCAATCTATGTAGAAAAAATTTAGTTCAAATATTGGGTTGACGAATTGACAGAGATAAGATTTCTAATACTAAGCAGAAAGTGGTTTAGTCCTAGGTTGAAGGTTCTGCCTTGAATCGACTGTGGCTCATACGAGACGAAAACACTCGGTAACAGCTACTTTTAAAGTTTTCGCAGTTATTTCACACCTTTTACCTAGTTCATGGGGTTTGATGTACTATTATATTGTAATTTTGTTTACCAGCTTTCCAGTGAGAATTTTTCTACTTTTCAAATACATTTCTTTTAAAATAGATGCGAATTTGGATTTGGGCTCTTCACATAATTCTAGCAGAGAGAATAAGGGAAAGAAACCATTCGGAATGGAAGCGAAACAAAGCAAAGTGTTCCAAATTCAAAGGTCAATAATATAAAAAGTATAAACGAAGAATAATTCCAGTTAAATAGCACAGATCCTTGTTAAATGCATGATGGTCGAACAGTACGTTAACTAAATGCTGCTGCGCGACAACGAAAACAAAATATCTCTTGACGTGCATGCCTCCGTTACCTATTGGCGTCCTACAGGAAGACGGGGCTGAACCTGGTAAGCCTAACGTGTTCGGCTGTGTCTTTCCATCAGAAGTTGTAGCAGAGCAATGTAAGTTGAGAGATACTCTACTTACCAAGGTAGCTGATGATCACCGGGCAATCAAAGCGCGACCTTTGTTGCAGACAGCTTTTGCGCGTATGGAACCGGCAGGTAAATATTTCGTAAACAGTTTTTAAATATTACTGTATTGATGATTTTGATGATTACTTTATATCAATTTTGATTACATAAAACACGTTTGTGAAATTTCTTGTTTTCAATTTTGCATATTAATGCAAACATAAACTGAAATATCTGCTTTCTGTCGTTTGATTTCTCTAAATGGGAACTTACGTCGGGATCTTGATATACTCCATGAACATGGCTTCCTCAAATCTAAACGTGGAAAGACGCCTCAACCTCATGAGATTTGCCATTTGAGTAAAACAGAAAAACACATGTTCTTCTGCTGTGTGAAACCGGAATATTTTGAAAAAAACATTGTTGTTGTTTTTCCTTAACTATTTATATCTATTTTTTTAGTGAAAGTATTGAATTTAAATATGTATGCCAAGTAGCGTTTTACAGCCTTTTGTTTTCCACATTGAAAAGGATCATTTGTAGATATCTTCATTCGATTTCACACCCTTGAAGTCTCAGAATATGTTGCAAGGCAAAGTTGGGATTATAATTGTCTTTTCTGTGGTCATATTTCTGCAACTTCTGCTTTAGGAGCGTTCCTCACGACTGTTCTTATAATATGAATGGTTCAATGTTATCTATGACATTTTTATGATAGCTTCGAACATTGTTTTTATGTTGGTTATATCGTCAGAGGTGAATTACCTGTTAAAGTGAAATCATAGCTACGCATAATTACTGGCATGCATATTTCGTAACGTGATCTTTTCACCTCTGCGTTGTTAATACATCGCGATAGCATCGGTCACCTCCCAAACTGTCGCAAAGAAACACTAATCTTTTCATCAACGAATGAAAAACTTTCTCATTAGAACGTGACCGAGGTATCACACCTGAATGCCTTTCGTCACATAGTAGTGCTTATTCTCCCCTCATGGCTAACGTGTCTTCTATCAACATTCTAACGATAGCAAACAATATAAGCATTTACAATTTTTTTTTTCCAAATTTCGTGAAATATTATTTAAGAAGGAATAAGACTGCAAGTATATGTAGTCATAAAAATAATTCTGCTTATGTGTATTCATGAGGCAGTAACAGACGTGGAGTTAGGTGTGCACTGTGCTCATTATTAATTTTGCGATCCTCTCAAATTGTTCGTCCACCATCCTTGAAAAACACCTTTTTTAATTTCTCATAGTAATGTATGTCTGTGGTAAACACATATTTATGCCATAGTATTTTACGTCGGGAATTCCACATTTCTCATTGTATATTCCATTGTGTCAGTTTTGTGTATGAGTGTGTGTTTGTGTCTGTAGTATGTTGTTGAAATACCTATAAACCTGTATAGCTGTCAAACCGATATTTAATATTTAGGGTTTTCTTTTGTCCTCATATGGAAAAAATGCGTGAAGGAAAAACTTCATTGCACGCAGAGAAATCTTTTTTGGAAATATAATAATGACGGTCAGCGGAACACATAACTTGCATTTAACAGGCTTGCTGCGTTTTGTTTATTGCACTAGGTTAACTGCCATCTATGTTACATGCGCTGTGCGATCTGCAGTCGCATGTCATCGATTCCACGTCACACCTACTGTAGTTATTCAGAAGCGCTCGAACATGGATGGAATCAATTAACCCGTCACGCAGGTTCCATTTCCATTCCATGGTCTTTTTGCGTGATGGAGTTAGCGCTGACGTGCTGTTATCTATCAACTGATTATAAAGACGAAACACGTGGGCTGTGTATCTCTACAATTTTGTCTAGCACTTAAAAGGATCTTCAGAAAAAAGCTAATTGCGTCCCTACTTCAAAATATGCATTTAAAAGAAAGAGTTTATTTTCTCACCAATCGGAACTGTCTATTAGCAAAATAAATAAGTTCCTTAATAACCTGCCGGCGAAGAGATGTTGGATGATGCCCATCAGCAACTCAAACAGTTTTCTAAAAAACAAGGACATTTCATAGCAATAGAAATTACAGACTTCTATTTTCCAAATGAATTTTTTGAATTCCTTTGTATGTTAGCTTACGTTTGAGTGGTCACAATTGCTGTCCACATCATTGCGATATCAATAGGCGTATGAGATCATGAAACTACGTTCCAAGAGTGCAGGACACATATGTGAAAAATGCTTAAAGCATGCTTCTTCTGAGAGAATAGTTATCCAAAACGAGATGAGATAAATCCACTTACAAAATGATTCAGTGTTCCTCGGAAAGTCTGAAGAAGACATCGGAAGAAAAAGAAATCCCTGCCATTCACACTATGAAATGTACGTGTCCTCATATCCATCAATTTCCTCAAAATGCATTCCAGTTCCACATCTAACAGTAAAATAACACCTACAAAAAAAAAAAAAAAAAGAGTCTAAAGAACTTACGGGCTTTCCTTGGGAAACATAGGCATTACAGACACATTGGAGACAATTTGTAGTAGTTGACGTTGACCAGCTTCCATCATTCTTGAAAGAGAATAACTTGTTAGTTCAATTATCAGGGGACTATTTGCCTATATTTGCCTTTACAGGCAAAAAGGAATCAGTTTCCGTATCCAAAAAGACAGTGTGTATTTTTCGACACTGAAATTCACAAACGTCAATTTCCTTGTCCAAAGAGATTTGTTTTATATCTTTTGTCGGCTGCTCCTGACGTTTACTTGAACGTATTTGCGTTTGCGTATCGCATAACACCGCTAATAATTTCCTACTTACCTCATATGCTATAAGCGAGGAATTCTTTTTAAAGAAAGTAATCTTTGCTTTTTTTCATTAAACACAACAAATATACATATAATTTCCTAATACATCATATTTTGATACATGTAATTTTTCTAAAGAAACTGCTGAAAGTTTTATTTAAAAATAATTTTTAACTATTATTACTAATCATGGACGTTTATTTGAAATCTTTCATATTACATTGCTAGGTAAATATTTGTTTATAAGAAGTTAGATAATTGGAATCATTTTTATAAAAACAACTCAAGAAGATATAATCCATAGCATTTGTATTATCTAGTTATTTATGGAATAATTTAAGTAACTGTAAGATTTTCTAAGTTAGACATGTTTTGCAAAATTTTCGGCATATGCACCTCAGAGGACAACAAAACGTAATAAAAAATTAAAATATATTTCTTCTGCAAGTATATTTCCTCTAAGGATACGCAACTGATGGATCCCTAATTTGATACACAACAGAAAATAGCAGAATAAGACAAATCAGAGGCTGATCTCTTTACAAGAAATGAAATTACTTAGTTTAAAATGTGATTAGGGAATTATAGAATTTACTAACGGAAAACGAAATATCTGGGAAGTAGTGTCAAACCTGTGAACGACACTAATAAAAGATGAAATGATGAAACGAATATCACAACATAACAAATTGTATCAAGAAAGAAATTAAAAAAGCAAAGTCGTTCAATTCTTTTCTTCTACTTTCCTTTTTCACCAGTCAAATTTAAGTTCAAGCTCAAAATTCAGGACGTCGTATACTGAAGTTTTCAAAGACAATGCCAATACCATGGCCCAGGTAAGAACACTGTCACCACACTTATTCAGTGTATCAATCAGAGCTTTGTCCTGAAGCTGGGGTGAAAAGGCTGCTCATCGTGTTATAAAATAGACAAGAGCAAAATATTATATATAAGCATATTCAAAGAAAGCAGCAATGCTGACAAATAGGACACAGGCTAACGGCACGTTCATCATATGGTTTCAATGAACAAATTGGGGTTGTGTCTAGAATCTGGGGTGAAGAGGTTGCTTATTGTCTTATGCTATACGCTAAAAAATATCATTATTGAAATAAAAACAATGTTACGAACCTTTCAAATTTGTTTTGTGTGGCTGGAGAAAATTTCCTTTGTTTTTTATTTTGTCAGCAAAATGAGCTCGTCTCAGCACAAACCACGATAAAGCGAAATTTTCCTTCCACTTAGCAACGTGAGAGGGCATAAACGGCTGTACTATCCATTTTCTTCCAGATGATTGAATTTTTGTAGAAAGGATTAGGAATCATATAGCACGTGTGGGTTTCCGACCTGGAAAAAATTGAAATCCTGAACGAAAAAAAGTTCGGAGGAAGCAAAAAAATGTTAAAGTGGAGGGCAGCCGCTGAACTTTGCAGATTGTGGTGACAATATGGCGTCATTTCCGTTTTTCACTGTTATAACACCATCGACAACTAGTTACATAAAACTCACACAACTGCTTCTTCATGTTAAAAAATTTCCTCCGTACTTTAGATTTGAAATTGTTTACGTTCATAAAAACCCGTTACTTTGTAAACGATTTGAGAGTGAATAAAATTACAAATAGATTTATTGATACTCACAGTCGGCTGTTATACAAGAAAGCCTTTAGTTTTCATACATTTTTAATTTCATTTTTCTCCTGGAAGCAAATGTAGGTTTTCATCATTTCTTCCTGCTCATGTCAAGCCGATGTTCTGCTCCCTCTGTTTTCACTTGCTCTAGACCTGAAAAAAAGACGGACAATACATTTTTCACACACTACGCATTCAATAGTAAGCTATGTCTGTGGCTCAGTGATTCAACAAAGCAAAACGAACTGTTTTCACCTTTCCAGTTTGAAAAAAATACAGAGTGATCCTCTGAACTAGTATCATTACCTCGGCAATGATACGAACAGGAAAAGAATAATCCATCACTCTATTAACACAACTTTTGGAATAAATCAAACGTTGATATTTAAATTTTATAAAATGTTTCAGCTTCAATTATCTATACTTAGTACTCTGAGTTTATATCGCTGTGGCATTACGTTGAATGCTGACCAGCAAGAAAATAAATTATCATGAAATTGTTCTACATCTCAGCAGGGCCATATTTCTTTGCGTTACTTTTACTAGTAAGAATCAAATTTTGAACCTTCTACTCAAGAAGATGAATGAACTAAGATAGCTGCAGGCAGTCAACCTTTCGGTCAAACGTACTGATATGATCAATAAAATATATGCAATGAAAGACAGTTTTGTATTTCTTCCAATTTACAGAATATATGTAAAGAAGAGAACCACCACTTCATATATTGTTAGACATGGAGATGTTTCGATGGCTGAAATTTAATTTCGTAGTTATGGAAAAAGAGATGCAAAAGTGCTTTGTAACGAAATCGTATGCCAAACTTTTGACGTAAAACTACGTTCCAATTTTACGAAACTGTGAAGTGCAAGTATAAGGCCCAATATATTTGCATTTTAATTTCAACTAAGGTTATTTCATACCCTAGCAGATAGGAACAAAATTGATATCTTGTTATACAAAGTTATACTGAGAAAAGCTAATTAGTTCCATTTTTACATAGAGTTTTGATAAAACAATGCCGAAAATCTGCAACATGAATTTGGATTAGATTTTCCGTAAAGTTCCATTTCTTCTGATGTTTTTGTAAAGAAAAGTCGTGAGATTCTCTGCTATCAGGTGATTTCATATTTGAATTACTCCAAGAGAAGCTCTCCTAACAATTAAGCAGTTGGTATATACAGAGGTTGGAGAGAATAATGTGAACACCACGCTGAGAGGCGTGACATTTTAATGCAGCTGCATACGTCGCAATACGCAAATATATCCACCATTTTTTTCATTTTAACAGCTTTGCTGAAAACCTGAAGGTCCTGTTTAAAAGCATTTGAAGTGATTTGTTGCAAAATGGTTTTCAGGGTGGCGACGAAGTTGGCAACCTAACGGACTTAAAAATAGGGCTAATTGCTGGTGGACGGCTAGTTGGTGCCTGCGTGACAGGGTTGACAGGGATGTGGGGGTATCGAAAGCTACTGTGCTCAGCATCAAGACAGCATACCGTGTTAATAGCAAACGTTCTTTGTGAAACACAAGAGCGGAAGGAAAACGGCCCTGACTGATGTAGACACGAGGGCATTAAAGACGATTGTTACCCGTAATAAGAAGACCACGGCACCGTAAATTGGTGCGGAGCTCAATCTGTATCTCCAGACCCCAGTATCAAAGAAAACACTACGTACGGAACTGCATGAACAACATAATTTTTTTTTTTTTTTTTTTGATTGGAGGTTTAACGACCACCGTGAGCAACTCAATGGGCTATAAGCAGTCGCCCGTCCCTAATTTAGTGTCACTGGTTCCAGGGAAGGGAAAGAGCCAGTGCCGTAAGACAAACACAACATCCATGCCTGACCGGGATTCGAACCCGGACCCCTTACGGACGAATGATCAGAGGCCAACGCCTTAGACCACTGCGCCACCGGGGCGGCGAGCATGGCACAGCTGCTGTTGTGGCAAAGCTTATGGTGCCCGGATGAAACCAAAACGGCGAGGACAGTGATGCCCGGAGCATATAGATTGTCGATCCATAGAAGCGTGTAACGTGTTCTGAACAATTCACATTCACACTATTCACCACCGCAGGACGTATTTACATGTGGAGAACACCGTCAGGAGCGTAGAATCCAGATTGTCTGCTCCAAACAGTGCAGCATGGTGGTGAATCCTTCATGCTCTGGACAGTCAAATCGTGGCTTTCAGCAGGTCTCCTAATTACTTTGAAACTTCGGATGACTGGTAGGGCGTACGAAACGATTTTGGCTCACAAAGTCAATTCAATGCCTCAGGCATTGTCCCCTGCAGGGGATGCCATCTATCTAGATGATAGCGCCCCAATTTACCGAGCTCAGAATGTCCAATCATGGTTTGAGGAACATGAGGACGAACATTCACATCTTTCTTTGCCTGCCCAGTCACCAGTCTTAAATATCATCGAGACACTGTAGTCTGTGTTGGAAAACAGAATAAGATCCCGTTATCTTCCTGCTGCATCTTTCAAGGGCCTGTAGCGGTTTCTGCCTGAATAATGGTGTAACATCCCACTACCCGCCATCTAGGATTTGTTTTCGTCCATTCCAAGGAGGGTTCAGGCGGTTCTGAATGCCAAACGTGGTCCCACACTCTAAGAGGTTCGTAAAAGGTTCATTTCCTAGATGTTTATATTGTTCTGTCCAAACCCTGTAAATCAGATATAATTATCGTTCGTTAAGAAAATTCGGCTCCCGACATTTCGTCTTGCACATCCGGCCAGTTGCATATATTCCGTCTACCTCACGCAAGACTATACCTTTTAACGACGTAAGACTTCCTTAGCATAATTCAGTAAGCATGTAACCAAAGATTCACGGAAAATGCTTTGTCTCCAATGTACACTGGCGTGCAAAAAATTAAGGACGAGACGGTTTTTCGAATGCAACGTCATGCAGAACTGCTACACATCGACCCAAATCATACCATAAGATCCCCAAGATGTAGGAATATGGGACAAGTGAGCAAAAGCGTCCTAACAAGGAATTCAAAGGATAAAAAGGCCCTTTATTGAAAAGGTAGCTTCGAGCACAACTGGGCAGAAGACAGAAACGTCAATGTTACAGGCGGCTGCCAAGAAAACTCCAGTCTTTAGTAGGGGATATGATCACCCCTAACTGCGTTGCAGGATTTAGAACGTCTGTCCATGCTGAGGACGAGGTTGTCAAGGAGCTGTTGAGGCATCGCGGCCCATTCCTCTTGTAGAGCCAATCGCAGCTAAGTAATCGTTGCTGGCGGCTGGTAACGTGCTGCCAAGCGTCTCTTGAGAAGGTCCCACTTGTGTTCGATTGGGCTTAGGTCCGGGGACCTTGCGGGCCAAACTATGCGTTGAATATCTTCACTCTCCAACAGCTCTGCGACAGCCACTGTGCGATGAATTGTAGCATTGTCGTCCACGAAGAGAAACTCAGGGCCCACAGCACCTCTAAACAGACGCTCGTAAGGCAGGAGAACCTTAGTACAATAGCGGACACCAGTGACTGAATCACCTCGCAAGATGTGGAGGTTAGTACGTCTACTAAGCATGATACCGCCCCAAACGTGAACTCCACCACCTCCAAACCGGTTCCTTTCGATGATGTTGGACATGTGATTGCGTGTTCCCTGCTCTCTCCAGATGTGTATACGTCCAGAATCGCTCGTCAGACTAAGTCGGCTCTCATCCGTAAAGAGAACACGACCCCATTGCTGATGTGTCTAGTTCTTTTGTTACTGGTGGCACAGAAACCGCCGTCTTCGATAAGCAGACGTTAATGGCACACACCGTACTGGTTGTTGTGCAAATAGACCACCTTCGTGGAGCCTCCTGCCCACAGTAAAACGCGATACGGACGTCCAGTTGTCTGTTGCATGTGCCTTGCGATTTCTCCCGTTGTCAGCCGTCGTTTCCTTTTTCGCCTGTAGGACAATAAACCGGTCGTCCGCCGCCGTGGTTGCTCGTGGACGACCACTGCTAAACTCTCGGACTGCTGGTACTGTCGTTTGAAATGTTCTCCAAGCTCGTGAAACGATGCTGTGAGCGATCCCGAACTCCTCCGCCACACTAGTCACACTTCGACCTTCTTCCAACTTCCCAATGACGCGACCCCGGGTAAAGTCATTCAGATATCGTTTACTGGATTTCCTGTTGGCCATATCATACGGTGGCAGCAACTCGACAACGTTCAAAAAGATGTACCCTATGCAATAGGGTACATCGGTTGCTGAGCGTACACCGCCCGTGTGCTTTATACCCTTCCGACACTCCCCCTACATTATGCTGCATATATGCGCACGCCCTACCGTACCGGACCCTAGTCTATCTCCAGAGTGGTCTTTCTGTCCCTTCTGCCTGCTCGTTCCGCTGTTATGCTAATTTCTCTTCTTCGTCCTTAATTTTTGCACACCAGTGTAAAAAAAAACATTCATATTTCGAAACTTCATCGATTTTCCTAAAGATTTCGTTTTTCTTTGAAGGAAGATAACCTCTTTCTATTTAATAATAGGGACTGCTTTCGTGAACTTTTTTTTGGTAGATGGCGCTGAAAATGATATTGGTGGAACACTTTTGACCAGAGAAATTATGACTTATTGTAGCCATTCACCCAAAATACGCCTGTGGTTTAGGTTTTCACCGACAGAAAGCATGAACTGTTGTGTTCAATGACATTCCTAACATCAACATTACACGTTATATTTGGGTTGCTTGATGTGTCAACACCAAGCAAATAAAAATGGCAGATATTTAACTTTGTGGCATTGTAAATGCTTTTGCTGTATACCATTTTCTGCGAATATTGGTGATACATATCCATTCAGTTTTTTCCGTATTCTTCTCTCACACGTACACCCTTCTTCGATATCGAAGCCAATAAGTATGGATTGAATCTTTCACCTATTACCATCAAGCAAGAAGCACGTGACTTACATTCTGCGTCAGAACAAGCCATCACTGGATTTCCATTTCGTTGAAAAATTTTCCTGGTGAAGCGTGAACGATCTTCACACAAATAGCGCAATGAAAGGCGAAACTTGAAGAAAAAGATACTAAACCTTTTATAAAAATGCAATTAATTTTTTTTATATATGCTAAAAAAAGTATTTTTTTTTATATATGCTAAGGGGTGTAAGGTCAGGTGATGCGTAACATCACAGCCTCTCCTTGACAAATGTAAACCCCGCCTTTTCGTGGTACATCCTGTTCCCACTAAAGGGGCTCTGACGACCGCCAATAGCGGTATAACTATACCATCGGGATTAGAGGAAATGCTATCCCACATTCACAACCCGCTTGGCCAGCGTGGTGAGTTATGGCCAAACCCCTCCAAAATGACTCCACAACTTAAATCTTGGCCCTCAGTCTCCGGCAGCTGGAATGTACCTGGCCAAGGCAGCGGCCAGTGCGACATGAAGGCAGAGGGTGCTAAGAATCCCCGGAGGACTGGACTAGGCTGCCATCTGATGCTGACCTTGGCTACGTATAACGGACGCTCCCTATCTTCTGATTCAAGGCTTCTTGAATTGGAAGAGGAACTACAAAAGATCAAGTGGGACATCGTGGGGCTAAGTGAGGTAAGGAGAAAAGGAGAAGATCTCATCGAACTGAAAAGTGGACATCTCTTCTACTATCGTGGGACAGATACTGGCAGAACTAGTGGTGTTGGATTTATAATAAACAAGAAACTAAAGGATAAAGTTGTAGAAGTTAAAAGTTCCTCTGACAGAGCTGCACGACTCGTTATCCAACTCTCGAGAAGATACCAGGCTCAGATTATTCAAACTTATGCACCCACCACAAGTCATGCTGAAGAAGAAATTGAAGAACTTTATAAGGAAATTCGTGATTTAAATAATAAAGGTAAGCAGCACTTGAAGATAATTATGGGAGATTTCAATGCAAAAATAGGGCAACGGCAACAGAATGAAACTTCAGTAGGTAAATTCGGTCACGGCAACAGAAACCAGCGTGGAAATACTCTCGTAGAGTTTGCAGAGGCAGAAGGGATTTTCATCTTGAACTCCTTTTTCAAGAAAAAGCCACACAGGAAATGGACATGGAGACATCCAAATGGGACGACAAGTGAAATTGGTTTTATTATGTGTAACAAAAAATTCGTCATAGAAGACTGCAGTGTGCTAAACAAGTTCAACACAGGCAGTGACCATAGATTGGTGAGATGTAAGATGCACCTCAACACTAAACTCGAACGTAGCAAGCTCATAAGACAAGCAAACTGTATTGACATAACCAACCTTAAAAAACACCATAATACCTTCAAATTGGAAGTGAAGAACAGGTTCTCTGCTTTAGAAGGCCAAACATCGGAAGAAGTGGATATTTCTGAAGTTAACAGAAAAGTAACCAAATCTCTTATGGAAACAGCAACAAAATTAGCTTTGTCTAAGAACAAGTTGCATGTGAACAAATTATCAGGAAAAACCAAAATGTTGATGCAAAATAGAAGAGAGATGAGGACAACTAAAGAAGATGTGACTTCCAAAGTGGAATATATAGAGCTATGCAAGACAGTACGAAAAAGTATCACTGAAGACGTAAGGAAATTCAACTGTGAACTAGTAAGGAAAGCAATTAAAAACAACCAAAGCCTAAAGATAGCAAAGGGATATCTCAGTAAGGGAAAAAAACAGATTATGGCACTGAGAAAAGAAGATGGTTCTGTAACAAGAAATAGAGGCGAAATTTTGACAAGAGTGAAAGATTTCTACTCCAAATTATATGAAAGGGATGATACATGTACTCCAGACATCATGAAAGGTACCAGTACCAGAGTTCTTCCAGTCCTTCCAGCAGAAGTTGTACATGCAATCAAGAACATGAAGCGGGGAAAAGCTCCAGGACAAGATGGAATTACTGTAGACATCATACAAGAAGCAAGTGGAGAAATCGAAACAGTACACGCCCAAATTTTCACTCGATGCCTTAATTAAGGGAAAATTCCTGAGGTTTGGAGCAACGCTACAATGATCTTGCTACATAAAATAGGTGACATTGAGGAATCTCAGGAACTACAGACCTATCAGTCTCCCATCAGTGGTTTATAAAATCTTCACTAAAGTTCTTTCACACCGCTTGAAGGTGACACTGGACATGACTCAACCGAGAGAACAAGCTGGATTCAGGATTGGCTACAGCACAATAGATCATATCCACGTACTGAGAGATCTAATTGAAAGAGCGAGGGAATATGAACTTCCATTGTGCATGGCTTTTATCGATTATGAAAAAGCCTTTGATTCGGTGAAACCATCAGCAGTTGCAATGGCTCTGAAATCCTGCGGTATTGAAGATGCATACATTAATATTATTAATAACATCTATGAAAATGCAAGTGCAAAGATTCGGCTGTTTGAAAATACAACACACATAAAAATTGGAAAAGGAGTGAGACAAGGTGACACCATATCTCCGAAGCTTTTTAATGCCACATTGGAAAATGTCTTTCAATCACTGAACTGAGAAAACAAAGGGATAAAGATTTATGGAGATTATCTAACCCACCTTCGTTTTGCTGATGACATAGTCATTTTTACAACTACCCCATCAGAGCTACAGAGTATGATCCAGGAACTTGCTGACAAGAGTAAAGAAGTGGGATTAAAAATGAACTTTCAGAAGACAAAAGTGATGCACAATGCTTTTACAAGAAATGAAGATTTATCTATTGATGGAGAAAACCTGGAGATAGCAGACACGTACGTTTATCTTTGACAGCAGATATCAAGTGAGGGTCACATTGATGAAGAAATTAATCGGCCTACAAAACTTTCCTGGACAGCTTTTGGAAGAAACAGCATAATTTTCAAGAGCAATATGCCATTATGTCTTAAAAGAAAAGTGTTTGATCAATGCATCCTTCCAGTGCTTACGTATGGTGCAGAGACGTGGACCTTAGCTAAAAGAGACATACAAAGGCTGCAGACAACTCAAAGCGGCATGGAGAGGTGCATGCTTGGTGTAACCAGGAGAGATAAGAAGAGGAACACGTGGATCCGAAAAATGACAAGAGTGGAAGACATCATGATCAGAGTTAAATCCCTGAAATGGCAATGGGCTGGACATACTGCCAGAAGGACAGACCATCGATGGACAGCCGAAATTTTAGATTGGATTCCAAGGGACAGGAAAAGACCCAGAAGAAGACCAGATGGAAGATGGGTGGATGAAATTCGAAAGTATGCGGGAGTGACATGGAGGAGACTGGCACAAGACAGACCGTTGTGGAGGAAACTAAGGGAGACCTTCGTCCAGCAGTGGATTTATAATGGTTGACAATGATAATGATGATATATGCTAAATTTTATAAATATAAAACTAAAAGTGTTTTACGAGTTAGATTAAATAGGTATTTTATGTAAAGCATGTAAAATTGAAATACTATATTGGAGGGAAGTAAAAAAAATAAACGTTTTTTGCAAATCATATAAAAAAATAAATCCTAAAAATATAATTATAATAGACGTACTACACAAATTCAGAACTTGTTATTTCCTAGGAAATTTATTTGTCATGAAAAAACTTTTGAAGAACAAAAATATTCCGTTGCTACAATTTTTAAGCTAAAATTGGATACCTCGCGTACTCATCATCAACTTCACAATCATAAAAATAACTGTCACCATCATAAGCTTTTCTGAATGCCTTTCCAGACCAAGATCTCCACGAGTGTGTTCAGAAACTCTCTGCCTTCTGAATTTCTCACTTATTTTTATTTCTCACATATATCGCTCAGCATTCTTTCGGATTCCATTCACGCATTAGCCCCTTCGGTTTTCGTCTTTGTCTCTTCCCACTCGTTTGTAGAATTTAGCAACATTTGTAGAATTTTGCCAATCTAAGATCGTTACTTGTATAATGATGCCATCCATTCCGCAAATTTTCACGGTCCTTGAGTTCTTTTCTGTGCTTTTCATTTAGTTGCACCATTTATAATAAAAATAAAAAAAATATTTGAAGACACCATACATTTTAGTATTTTGCTAATACTGATTTGCATTAATTGAGCCAGTTGCATATTATTGTCAGACTTTATAATCGAATCGATATATATTTATGAATCACAGCATGTTGTCATCACTTCAAAATTGTTTTGATAAGCAATTACGATTGGTATTTAATAAAAAAAACATGGCAGGTGAAACTCTGCCATATGGGAAGAAATATCACGTTAGAAATATGTTTTGTGGAAACCAATTTTATTATTTTAAAATTTTAAATAGCACGACAATGTTTATTTTTCAAACGATACAGAAAATTGAAAGTTTGGCATGGACAAATGGATTTCGAAAAGAGAGTTGTAATTCAAATATTACGTTAGAATATGTAGCCAACATAAAAATAATTGCCGTGCTCCCCAATGATTATGACTCGTTGTTATGAAGGTTGAGAAGACCCTGTCATTAAGATTATTCCCTTGGCTTTTTGAAAGAAGAAAGTTTCATCTTTTATTTTACCTGCTTAGTATCTTTCATCTACGGTGCCAAATGCAGTCATATATGGTATATTGAAAGCGAAAAAAGATATATTTTATTTCGATGAGAACCATCATACCTCAAATATTTGCATATCATAACTCAAATATTTGCATTACAACGTGGAGACTCACCTTTCACGTTTTCTTTGATATCTACAGCTGCAGATTGCCATGATTCTACACAATTTTTTGACTCAATGTGTTGGGTATATAACTTCATAATATTTAATAAACAACAAAGGTTTTTAGCATTCCATTCTAAGTTTTTCTGAATATTCTATCTGGAAAGGGTAATTAAAAGAATTTTTTTTCACGTGCTTTTCTGTAGTATGAAACTTAGAGAATTTTTGTTTAATGGCACACTTTATTTGCACATCGTGATAACAGACGTTATCAAACCCGGTTAAGCATGCATGTTGTATTTGTATTACAACACTGGTTATCTCTCTTTCCTGGAACCAGTGGCTCTAAATTAGGGACGGGCGACTGCTTCTAAGCCATTGAGTTACTCACGTTGGTCTTTTAACTCACAATCAGAAAAAAAAAATTATCGTTCTTGCTCTGTAACTCCACCTGGTAGCTCACGATTTGTTCATTTCAGGTATGCTGCCTTATAAATAGCTTTTGAAATTAAACCAGCTAACAATTTATAATAAGGCAAAGATTTAGTGTACGTATTTCACCAAAAAAAGAAAATATGACCCGAAACGTTTTTCATCTATGAAAATCAGATCTTCATCTACATTTGTTACCTTGAAGTATGATTAAACATTCCCAAATCTTATTATCGTTTTTAACGAAGATATACCGACAGGTGTGTGAAAATTACAATTTTTCTTTGTCACATATTGTGAAATTATACTTTTATCATTATCTCATGTATTGAAACTGTACTTAATAAAAATCTGAGGAATATCCATGTTCTTAAGAAAAGCAGGTGTTTTGGAGTTTTACATGACTAATTTTCATTATAAACATTCTTCTATAAGATGAATTATCTGCTTTCGGTTTAACGAAAGCTGGAGTAATTGTTCTTTTAATTAACTTAATTTTCCTGTATTTTCTTATTATGTTTCCATGCAATGCAAATACACTGGCGGAAAGTGAAAAAAGAACACTAAAAAGGAGACGTCTGTTACAAACGAAATTTATACAGCATAATAACAGAATACAGAGGATAACGTGATCAAAACATTAAGGCAAAAACAGCTGTATTTGCTGGTATACTGAAAAAATAACATTTCCATGTATCATGGTTGGTGCGAGGTTGAACCGCCATGAACTGCGTCACACTGTGCAATTCTGGCATGGAGTCTGTCGTGCAGATGTTGGATGTAAGTTTGGGGTATTGAGTTTCAAGCATCCTCAACCTAGACGCGTAAATCGGGGATGGTCGTGGCTGGCCGTGGAGACCGAATAAGTCGTTGTCCCATAAAATCCCGCACGTGCTCAATGGGTGACAAATCCGGTGAACGTGCAGGCCATGGAAGTTATCTCACACCCTGAAATGCATGTTGCGTTGCACGTGCCGTGTGTGGGCGTGCGTTATCTTGCTGGAAAACACCACGATGGACCGACCTTACAAATGGCACGACAGACTCCATGCCAGAATTGCACAGTGAATGATGTTGTTGATGTAGGAGGTGCTGTTTAACGTACCCGGTACAAACACCTAGTTGTGTACGAGAGTGATAGCTGATTGCTCCCCACACCAGGAGATCAGGTGTAGGCCCTGTGTTTTGCGGCCGGATGCAAGAAGGGTGGAGACGCTCCCCTGTGCGTCTGCGAAAATGCATACGGCCTTCGGAGGCTCCCAAGCAGAATCTGTTTCACTGCTGAGCACGACAGATCGCCATTGCGTTCTCCAGTGCAGACGTTGGCGACACCACTGCAGCCATTCCTGACGGTGGTCTGGAGTTAGAGGTACACATGCCAGAAGCACATGTGCACGTAGTCCTGCATCCAGTAGACGGTTGCGGATTGTTCGCACAGTCACCTCAGGTGCAACGGCAGCTCGGATTTGCATCGCAGTGGATGTTCTGCTTGACAACGCCGCTCTCCTTATGCGTCGATCGGTCCGCTCATCAGTCCGTCTGTGACTCCCGGTTCCACATCTTCTCGTGTTGGAATGTTCCTCGGACCATCTACGTCACCATCGTACAGCCACCGATACCTCCCGTCCAATTCGCTCCTCAATACGACGATAGGGCCACCCGGCCTCGCGGAGTCCGACTAGATGACCTCGCTCAAAGTCCGATAACTGCTGAAATCGTACACGTCTTCCATGTCCAGGCATTGCAGCTTCTTCATGATCTTCGCACCTGTCCGTACGCCGACGACTGATTACATTCACTTCGCCATACTCCTTAAATACCACCGACGATAATTTGCATATTATGCCGTGCTGTGGCGTAAGCACTCACCGGTTAGTCCCGAAATTAACATCACACCTACGTAAACTCGACCCCATTAACATATGTAAATTTCATGATCGTCCGCCAATTCCTTCTTGGTGTTCTTTTTTCACTTTCCGGCAGTGTATGATGCTTTTTACTATTCGCTAGTATTATTTGTTCTTTTGTTTCTTGCGAAATCCTTTATTTACTGCTGACAGATTGTTAAAACGCTACTCATTCTCATAATTCCTTTCTCATAAGGATATTAATAATACAACTTCTTTTGAGAGGAATCCTAGCTTTGATGATGAAAAACAACTCATAAAAAATGCAGGATTTCATTTTGACACTGCATCTGGTTTTGTACTTCAAGGAAAGATAAAGTTACTCCAAAAAACTTTCTATTTAAACTTATTTAAACAACACTCTTGAACACTTTTTGAAAAAATGGAATATGTTAATTAATTCGTATCTTACATGTTTTTCATAATGCTAATGCGTAATGACAAACAGAAAAACCCACTGTATTCAAGTTTTAGGAATATATCGGCAAGCGAAATTTATAGTACAGTGAATAATAAAAATAAATTTCCGATAGCTATGTTAAATGATACAGATTTTTGTCATCAACCAATTTTTTTCAGCGAACGTATCTGGCGCTTTCACGCTAAATCCGCGATAATTCCAAAACGAATTCCTAAATGTTAACTACTGTAAAAACAGAAAGTTGATACCAGTTTCCTTTAAAAAGAAAAAGAAAATGCCCTTCTATAGTTGAGCTAATAGTAAGTATTTTTAACTGTTATTCGGCAGTCAGTGTCTAAGAAATATTTGCATATCCTTCAATATGTTAAGGTTTGAAACCGGGTATATTGTACTGCCACGAAACCTTTGAGCAGGACACGTAGTGTCAGTCACCCACCCATTTTAATCAGGAAATTTCTGGTTATTTCGTTTTGCGTGAATGGAATTCTGTAAGACATTTAGCAAACAACTACTTTTTAATGCATATTCAGTGGGCGACTGTTGTAATAAAACGGATTATAGCAAAAGTCAACAGTGAACTATCAAAACTTTTTTTTTTTCAAAATTGACAATTGCAATTCGTTGCACTACCTTGAGAATAAATTTAAATTTGTGATTGATTTCTGGTGTAAAAATATGCGATTAAGCGGCCTGAAGGAAAATACATCTCATTAAGGAAAATTAATGATTTATTTTATCCAAAAAGATTAAAAAAGAGCGTATTTTGGAAATGTTACAGTGGCGATTCTGAAAGGAATCATTTATCAGGGTAATTTACCTTTTTGATTTGTCACACTCAAACAATTGATCTTTACACTCGAGCATTGTCAATTCAAAAATTTATTTACAATTCTTTAAAAAGTAAGTTGCAAAAATGGTTTTTACCTTCACCCTTTAAAATCTTTTTTATCACATATAATAGATTTCTTTGCTTGTGGAGAAAAGAAAAAAACATTTTATAGCACATGCCGTAAAGTATTCTGCCAAACGAAAAGCCGCTTTTATTATTTGAAATTCTTCTCCACTGTCAATATGATTTAAGTTTGTGGTTAGTTTGTGCTAGCACGGTGTAAAAATTATAAGGTTCATTTCAGTTTCACAAAAGGAAACCCAGTGTTACTATAACTTAAAAATATTATTTCATTTTAAATCAACAGTTTGCAGTCCTTGTACACTTAAGTGCCAAGGTCATGGAATACATAACTAGTATGGTGTAGAACATCCTCTAGCCAGGTGAAATGCAGCAATTAGACGTTGCGCCTATTCTACAAGTGCCGGAAGACTTTCGGAGACATTTTCAATCATGTCGTCTGAACAGAACCAACAGTTCGCCGATTTTTTAGATGCAGAATCTTGGGTGCGAATGGGCATTTCCAACAGGTGCCATAAATTCTCTATTGGGTTCATGACGGGCAAACTTGGTGGCCACCCCATCTGTCTGAACTGTCCAGAATGCTCCTCGAATCAACTTTGGACGTCATGGACCCGATGACATAGTGCACTGTCCGCCTGAGAAATTCTATCGGCACTGGGGTACATGAAGTCCATGAAGTGCTCAAAATGCTCACTCACCACACAACAAAGCAACAACCGATTAAAAACGTGTTTCTGAGGACCAGAAGATTCAAACTGTGCAACGTAAAAGGCAAAGCCAGCTAAACATTTGCATACTGACATCCCATGACTTTTGGCACTTCAGTGGAGTTCTCCCTATTTATCAGTGGCGTCGCGTACCCATTTAGGCTGCGTGTGTGCTGTTATGGGAAAAAACATGTAAAAATTTTATTATGTATCCCGAGCTTCAATTTTGTTCATTGATTTTCAACGTACGAAAAGCATTTCTTTTATTTAGCTGTCCTCTAATAACCTACGTTAAATATTTCTACGTAGACGCCATTGTAAGAAAAATCTGAATTTTCTCTGCAAATACTAAAGTGATGAACAAATTTTTGGTGTCTTTTTCTTTATATATAAGTTTTAAATACAGCACGAAGCTCACTTTCTTTAACCCGCTTAACACAATCTACAAAATCTCTGGCAAAAAATGGGACACTTGGTACATTGTCAACCTAAATGTATGTCACAATTAAATTGTATCGGTGCTCATAAACACACCGATTCACACAGCGACGGAATAATTGAAAACGCGTATCAGAGCATTGAAGTATGTTTATGACTCCACGCTGTTCCAAACTCAAACAAGTATGACCAGTGGTGCTTTTTTAAGCGCTCACACCATGGTAATTTAAAACTCTGCGTTGGATCCACGAGGAAATAAAAACATGGCCTGCAGCGCCATCTGGAGAGCTTTGAATTATAGTTGTTTCAACGACTTAGGGTGTCTGCTGTTGAAATAGCACTCCTGCAGCTGCAAATATTATTTACTACGTTTTGTTTACTCAACGAAATAACGAACCTTCTCGTCTTCATGAAAATATTGCACAAGGGAATTAAGTTTATCGGACTAACTTCAGCGAGTTTTACTTGAAATACATAAAAAGAAAAAATAAACAATATAACAACAACTGGCTGCTCCGTGAGACTCAAGCGGTGATGATTTTGGGTAGCATACCTTGAGAGTTCGGCTGTTACAATTGAGACCACAAAGAAATAAGAACGTGACCTGCAGCGCCTTCTGGGGAGCTCTTATACCACAGCTGCTTTAAGTTCGTCAGTTATGCTCACGCGAAACAGCACGCCACATGATTCCAGCGCAAATGCGGTATGCTTACTAAACGAAACTGTTCTTATGAATGAAAACATTATGTGGAGAGATTAATTTTAACCCAACTACAAGCCTTAGGACCAACTCTGGCGAGTTTTATTAGAAAGAAATCCGAAAAAAATAGTATCGATAATATAGGTTAAATTGCGACTCTGTGTGGGTGTGCGCCGCACACCTGGCACACCCGGAATATTGGCCCCTTCTATTTATGTATTGTCGGCGATGGTTTACTGAAATGTAATTTTTACTATGACATCTAGAGCGTTTTGCATTTATTTTCCACTGTACGCGTCCAGATGTTATACTATTTTTTGGTCATAACGTATTTTGTATTTGTTTTCACTCTAAGCATACACTCTTTGCAAAAAGAAAGAAAAAGCACCCCAGAAATTATTTCGGTCCTGATGAAACTCTGCATGCCATCTGGAGAGCTTTGAATTACACCTCAGGACACGATACGCAAACGATTAAAAAGCTGCCCGCACCGTGCCTGGAAACCGCGCATTGAGGAGGGCACATAAAAAAACAAAGCCTGCATGCAGAGACAATTTTAACAGCTGAATTCGTTTGCATTAACTTCCACAGATTTTTGAGAATGCCTTGATGTCGGATCCGTGTATATAATACGACCAATTAATCGAGAATGAGAGAGGACGTATAATTAGATTGAGAGAAGCCGATTGTTCAAGTCGCCGTATCGCCAGTCATTTGGATCAGAGTGACGCGAAGATAGGACGTGTTATTGCCAATGGATTGAGGAGGGTCCATTCCGGCAGCACGCTCGCAGTGGAAAGCCGAGGGCAAACGCAGATAACGAAAGTTGAGAGATTGGGATACTGGGAAGAACAAAACCAAATTTGTCGTTCTCAACCATCCTTGGCCACGTTGTGGACCCTACAGATACGAGAGTGGCCATCCGAACTGGAACGTTGTTATACAACTTGCGTCACGGAAGTTACATTTGATGAAGCTACTCCACCGCTTGCTACTATCCAGCGATAATGGCCGGCACCGGCAGGAATGGTGTCGGCTCCGATCAACATATGATAGTATCCAGTGTCATCGAGTTGTCTTCCGTGATGAGCTACGGGTTCCACTTGGTGTCATTGACGAGCACGTATGTGGCTGGAGACGAGCCGACCATCTCACGGATCCTGCCTTATCTCTCGAAAGGCCTATAGCTTCCATACCGGGAGTGAATATCTGGGGAGTAATTTCCTACTATAGCCGGACACCTTGCTAGTCCTTCGTATAACTCTCACAGCTAATCGGTAAGTCAACGGCATTCTAAGACCTGTTGTGCTACCATTCCTGTTGTCGCAAAGCCGAACCACATTTTAAACAGTAAAATGTCCAGCCACACACGACACAACTCTCCCTGGCCTGGTTCCGTAAAGTCAACAACCTTTCATGGCTGTTCTTAACCCTTTAAGCGGCTCGAACGAAATAACTCGGGGTACGTTTCTGTGGCCCATAACGGCTGGCACGAAATAACTCGGGGTACGTTTCAGTGGCCCATAGCGGCTGGCACGAAATAACTCGGGGTACGCAATCTGTCCACTGCCCAGCTCACCCGAGTGACCTCGAACTCCGGTTAACAGTGAACATTGCATTCCCCCTTTGCTTTGTTATTCAAACTGCTCGTTTACGGGGACTGTTGACACTAATCCTTTCTGATTGATTACCTGCTAAAAGGGTTCGGACAATGGCACTGAATCTAAAAGGAGAGACGTTTGGATGTCATTGCAGTTTCTACATTTGTCTTGGAAAGATAAATTCACGAAGCTTGAACTGTAGTTATGCGACAATTAAAACTAAAGGAAAACTTTAGAGTATTTCAGTAATTCTCTGTAATCAACTTAGCAAGAAAAAATGTTACTTTCGGGAACACAATCTTTTAATTTTAAAATACGTAATTAACACAATTTTATTTAAAGAAATAGGAAATCCACTGTGAAACTGATTTTTCGGTTTGCAACAGCAACCTAAAAATAATTGAAATAATATGACATGATTTTTTTTTACGTGAAATTTCTGATTAGGTGGTAATGAAAACAAAATTTAAATTTCAAAAATTACTTTATTTTAGGATTTTTCAAAAGTGCTTTGCTATTTTAAATGAAAACAGCAACGATTTGAACTATTAGTGAGAACAGATAGTTAGATATAAGTGTGAGCAATAAAAAGTACATAAAACACACAAGACACAAAAGCGATTTTCTTTAATTTAACAGGAGGAAATAGTTGGTCGGTTGTCAATCAGCATGCTTTGTACAAAGACAGTTGATCTAATTCTTTTGAACACATATGATTTCGGATTCACAGAGATGGAAAACGGTTTGCTAGAAAAAAATCGCGCTATCCTTGCAGAAGTCCAGTCAGACTATCATTCATTGTATGTTATTTAGAATTCAATAATATTACAAGCTATGCTTATCAGAAAGCTTAATATCGAGTTGCCCATAGTTGGATTTTTTGAACCTACATATTTTGAGGAGTGAGATCAGACGGGTGTAGGAGAAGTGGCCACCCGGAGAAGTGGCCACCGGAGAACTGACCACCAGGAGAACTGGCCACAAAATTCTTAAGGGGTCGTATAAAAATTGCGTTTTTGACCGCTTTATGCCCACGACCCCCAGAGGTTGGTTATCTGAGTCATATAAAGTTTCCGTAATTTCGTCTTTTTCTTAATTGCGATAATTAATGTAATTATTTTATAAAAAATGTTTATGATCTACATTTCAACAGAAGATTTCAGGGTTTTCAAACTTCAAGTCTGCAAATTATCTGAGCGCATGTGCTGACTCAGGAAACTTGTCGGGGGGAGGGGGTCCAAAAGTGTAAAATATAAAGCATTTCTCGACCCATCCGAAGATTTTCAGCATTTACAAGCTACAACTCGACACATTATCTGAGTGTATGTGCCTACTCTGGAAACATGTCCGGGGGGGGGGTTAATACCAAAAGTGCAACATATGAAAAATTTCTCGTCCGATCGGAAGATTTTTAGCATTTATAAGCTACAACTCGGCAAATTTTTTGACGGCATGTGCCTACTCAGCATACTGTCGGGAGGGGGGGGGGAATACCAAAACTGTAAAATATGAAAACTTTCTCGTCCGATCTGGAGATTTTCAGCATTTACAAGCTACGTACAACTCGACACATTATCTGAGGACACGTGCCTACTCTTTAAACCCTTCGGGGGGGGGGGGGGGGGGATGGATACCAAAAGTGTAAGATATGACGAATTTTTCGTCCGATCGGGAGATTTTCAGCATTTACACGTTACAACTCGACGTATTATCTTATCTGAGAGTATGTGCCTACTCTGGAAACCTGTCGGGGGGTGGGATACAAAAACTGTAAAATATGAAGAATTTCTCGTGTGAACCGAAGATTTTCAGCATTTACAAGCTACCCCCCCCCGACAGGTCTACTGAGTAGGCACATGCCTTCAGATAATGTCTCAAGTTGTAGCTGCTAAATGCTGAAAATCTCCGATCGGACGAGAAATTCTTCATATTTTACACTTTTGGTACCCCCACCCCCACACACACAGGTTTGTGCTGAGTAGGCACATACCCTCAAATAATGTGTCGAGTTGTAAATTGCCAAAAATCTGCCGATCGGACGAGAAATGCTTCATATTTTACACTTTTGTAATCCCCCCCCCCCCCCGACGGGTTTGCTGCGTAGGCACATGCGCTCAGAACAGAAAATTAGTCGAGTTGAAGCTTGTAAATAGTTAATATCTGCCGATCGGACGAGAATTTCTTCATATTCTACACTTTCGGTTTCTACTCCCCCCCCCTCCACATACACAGGAGTAGGCACATGCCTTCAAATAATGTGTCGAGTTGTATCTTGTAAATGCCAAAAATCTCCTGATCGGACGAGGAACTTTTCATATTTTACACGTTCGGTATTAACCCCATCTCGCCGACAGGTTTCCAGAGAGTGCACAAGCGCTGAGAAAATTTGTCGTGTTGCAGCTTGTAAATGCTGAAGATCTCCCGATCGGAAAAGAAATGAGAAATTCTTGATATTTTAAGCTTTTGGTATTGCTTCCCCCCCCCCCCACACACACACTAGTTTCCTGAGGCAGCAGATGCCCTCAGACAATTCGATTACTTTGTAGCTTGTAATGGCTGGAAATCTCCCGATCGAACCAGAAATTCTTCATATTTCATATTTTAAGTTTTAAGTCCCCCCACCCCCACCCGACAAGTTTCCTGGGTTTGCTCATACTCGCAGAGAATTTGCTTAGTAGTAGTTTATAGAAAAATATCGTGAATAAGAAAATACGAAATTACGGACATTTTATGTGTGTCAGATAACCAATCTCGGGGAGACGTGGCAACGGAAAAATTTTGTGGCCAGTTCTCCGGTGACCACTTCTCCGGGGGTCAGTTCTCCGGTGGCCAGTTCTCCGCTTAGTCTTAGCTCCGAAAATCTTGGAAATGTCTAAATTTCTTACTGAAAATGAAATATTAAAAAAAAAAAAATTATGAACAGAAGTTGCTCAAGTAGTGGGGAATATAGCCACACGAAATTTGTTTATGCAGAACAATTTTATGGCACTGAAATTGCAACGTGTCCAGTTCTCCGGTGGCCAGTTCTCCGTACCCGAGATCAGACAGGATTAATTTTTCATAAATACAGTCATGTAAACACTTGCATTTATTTTAAAAACAGCCTACGCCTCCTAATGCACAATCTCGTGTCTGTTATGTTTAATCCGATGTGAATAACGAATGCGCACAGAAATATTGCTCACAGAAAAAATCGCACTCCTCGAAAATAAGAAAAAAATGCCCACGTCTTGAAAATAAGATAATACTCAGATGTGTGTTGTTTTCTTACGTCTGTTAGAAACAAGAGGTCATTTTTAATTTCACTAAGAAATATCTTGATTTTAACTAAGCAATCGACAAAACTAGTCAGATCATTTCCTCTGCAAAGCGGCAGAACTTTACCTAGCGTTACAAGGAAATTGAACAGTTCTGAAAATTTCACAACAGTCTTGTTCGAAGAAACTCAGCAATTTTAATATCTCGTAAGTGTGAACTTGCAGTCAAATGTTATTAAGAAGCAAGAACGGACTGAACCTAAAACGCTTACAAAATTCCTATGCCTTGGACTTTTCAACAAAATTTAGCTTTTACATTGGAGTTTTAAGGTGAAATGTATTCAAATATACATTCTAAAATTGGGATAGGAGAAGTAGTTCATCAATCCTTAGATGCCTGCATGAACAAAAAGATCTAAGCTCTTTTTACGACGTTTTCGGTTAAATGCTTGATATTTCATTTTTGTATACGAATGACAATTACCAATAAAAAAATTGTGCTACACATGAATCTCGTGCAAAGCTCCCTAGGCTTTTTCAGCAGAATTTTTGTTACAATCATAATGTTTGATATGTTTAAATAAATAAGAAAAAGTGGTAAATGGATATCAACATATCAGTCATCGGATGTTTGAAACAATATATCAGTCATCAGGTGTTTGTATCTCCCAAACTCTTTAATGCCACATTGCAAATGTCATGCAGTCACTGAACTGGGAAAACAAAGAGATAAAGATCAATGGAGATTATTTAATTCACCTTCGTTTTGCTGAAGACGTTGTCATTTTTGGAACTGGCACTTCAAAACTGCAGAGTATGTTCCAATAACTTGCTGACAAGAGTGAAGAAGTGCAATTAAAAATGAACTTGCAGAAGAAAAAAATGATGTACAAAGCAAATTTTGAAGATATGAATCTTTTTTTTTTTTTGGTGTAAATACGAAGTGGGTGGTAAGTCAGATAATATCCGAAAACTTAAATTCGTCGACCTGCTGCGGGAATCGAACCCGCGTTTCCTGATGAATCGAACCCGCGTTTCATGATGAATCGAACCCGCGTCACCCTAATAGCGCCCAAGTCTATCCGGGAGACGCGGATTTGATTCCCGCTCCAGGACGACGACATTTTCAAGTTTTCGAATACTATCTGACTTATCATCCATGCCATATTTACACTAAAAAACGGATTCACATTTTCCAGATTTGTATTGTATGGTGTAATCCTGTATTCCATTCATGATGTACAATGATTTTACAAGAAATAAAGGATTACTGATTGATAGGGAGAAGCTGGAGATAACGGATACCTACATTCACCTTCGATAGTAGATATCAAGCGATGGTCCCTTTGATGAATAAATTAATCTGCGTATAAAACTTGATCGGCGTGCTTTTGGAAGAAACAGTGAATTTTTAAAGAGCAATATGCTATTATGTTTTAAAAGAAAAATGCCTAATTAATGCATCCTTTCAGTGCTTACATATGGAGTGGAGACGTGAACCTTAACGAATAAAGGCTTACAAAAATACGGACAACTGAAAAGAAGCTTAATATAACCAGGAAAGAAAAGAAGAGGATCTCGAGAATGAAGAAAATGACATGAGTGGAAGACAGCTTGATCAGTGCAAAATCCCTGAAATGGCAATGGGCTGGATACATTGCCAGAGGAACGGACCACCGACGCTGAACTGAAATTTTAGACTGGACTACACAGGACTAGAAAAGACCCAGAAGGAGACTGCATGGGAGATGGATAGATGAAATTCGAAAGCATGCGGGAGGGCCATGGAGAAGACTGACTTGAGGCAGATCGTTATGGAGGAAAGTTAGGGAGACCTTCTTCCAACAGTGGATGATAACAGTCGACAATGATGATATAGGTGCAAGAGAAGTGGCCACCGGAGATTGGCCACCCAGAGAACTGAACACAAATATATAAAGGGACCATATAATAATCGTCCATTTGACTGCTCCATGTAAACATTCCCAGTTGTGACTCATAACGACCCTCATAATTTTGTGTTCCTTTTAATTGAGATATTTAGTGTATTATAGAGATGTGAGACTCTTCCTCAGTTCTTTTTCCTGTGTTATTACTATGCCGTTTGTCCTAAAAGTGTAAATTACAACGAAAACAAAAGAACGATAATTCTGATCTTTCTTTTCTTTCTTTCTTTGCTTGAAGGTTTAACGACCACCGTGAGCAACTCGATGGGCTACAAGCTGTCTCCCGTTCCAAATTTAAGGCCACTGATTCCAGGGAAGGGAACAGTGGCATGAAATCAGAATGATCTCATGCCAGTGTTGAATAGATAAGAAATCAGAATGTGGCCCAGTGCTGTAAGACAAACGCAACGTTCATGCCTCACCGGGCGGGATTTAAACCCGAGCCCTTCACGGACGCGTCAATGTGCACGTTAAGCCATCAGACTCCGGGTACTGGACCCCCGGTAATAAATAAGGGCGTCTTCCTCCCCTTTCTACCTCTCTTCCGTGTAACTTTCCTATCGGACACTCTAGCCCAAATCTCCTAGCTTCCTATTTCTAACGGTTGTTTAAGAACTGGGGTCAGGCACTCCTTTCCTAAAAACCTCTGCATATAATATGATAGGATGTGGGTAGAAATACCCCCTGGAAAAAATATTCCCGGGGAAAATACCTCAAAACTTAAAAGCGGTAAAAATTACCCCTAAGGAAATACCCCCAGAACAAACTGTTCACCGTAAACTGCCACACAGGAACACTGATGTGTGGCAGTGTTCCGGTGTGGCAATTTACCGGCAACCCTGCCACACATCTTTCAGCAACTTGGAAAATTGCCCTGTTTTTCATTAAGGGGCCGGGCACAAATAGTTGTTCCTCCGAAGAGCACTTTGAATGTGTGACAATTTTTCTAATGGGGTAGTTTTCCAAATTCCAAATATATTCCGATTTATACGTGACAGTAAAAAAAATCCGAATTATGTGGCAGATTTCCAAGGTGCCTAACGAGGGAAGAAGCTCTTTTATTTGTCTGAATTTCCATGCAGGTTCTTACGAGTTTAAGGCAACTGGCCACAAAAGTTCAAGGGGGGGCTATAAAGATTGCCGTTTCTGGGCCTATTTTGAGAACTGAATTGGGAACTCCAAACGAATTTCGAGAATACGTTCCATGCCAGCCAAGCGAGAATTGTACTTTAATTTGAAGAAATAAATTGCCGAGGATCCGAGGTACACTTAGTTTGGGAGGGGGGGGGGTCCCCAACTTCCTTAATATTATATTCTGGGCCGTTTAGAGTGCAGACAGGTGTTCAAGGTAAGGGATTTGCTCGCAATTTCTATACTTCATGTTGTGTTTAGTGGCAGACTATGTATGCCTTTCCCCGCTGCCCCGGTCAGTTGGTGAAGTCTGTAAAAGGGATACGAGGTGTTTGGTTTGGAGGGCTCTACCCCCAACTTCCGTAATTTTATATTCTGGACCTCTAGAGTCGGTCAGTGTATCCTCGATGTTATCCATGAAGAGCTCTTAGACACGGGAGGGGGGGGGCTGAATTAACCCCACCCTCCTGAAAATTCGTGGTCGTGTACAATATCATTATATAAAACATGGTACTGATGTTTACAGCTCTACGTCCATTCTAACATTTTGTGGTAAGCCCCCCGCCCACGGACCTTGCGGACGCTTCAAGAGGAACATCCTGGATACACTGACAAACTCCAGCAGCCAAGAATGTAATATTACGAAAGTTGGGGGTAGAGCCCCTCCCAAACAAAGTGTACCTCGAATCCTCGGCAATTTATTTCTTCAAATTAAAGTACAATTCTCGCTCGGCTTACATGGAACGTTTTCTCGAAATTCGTTTGGAGTTCCCAATTAAGTTCTCAATATAGGTTCAGAAACGGCAATCTTTATAGCCCCCCCCCTTGAACTCTTGTGGCCAGTTGCCCTAAACTCGTATGAACCCGCATAAAAATTCAGACAAACAAAAGAGTTTATTCCCCTCTTTAGGTACCTTGGAAAACTGCCGCACATAACTCGGGAATTTAGAAAACTACCCCACTGGAAAAATTGTCACACATTCAAAGTGTTCTTCGGAGGAACAGCAATTTGTACCCGACCCTTTAATGAAAAACGCGGCAATTTTCTTCTGTGGAAATTTTCCAAGTTGCTGAAAGAGGTGTGGCAGGGTTGCCGGTAAATCGCCTCACCGGAACCTAAAATTTTTAATTTTCATGGGTATTTTCAGGGGGCTATTTTCCCCGGGGGTATTTTTACCGTTTACCGATATGATATGGTGTGATCGTTTCCCGAAAAAGAGCATAGGTAATGAGTGGTAGGGAATCCTGGGTACCCCTTACACTTCGGAGTCCCACTAGAGATTAATCCCCCCCCCCTACAAGAAAAAAAGAAAAAAAAAGTTTCCCTGAAATGTATATTGTGGTTTCGTAAGAAGGGTTGGAACTGTTTCTTTTTCATTAAGGTACAATAACATCATTCCTTCACTAAAGAAAAAAATTAAAGGGGAAGGTGACGAAGGGAATGAGATATTTTTACACGTACATCGTTTGCATAATCTAAGAGCTACGGCTCTTGTGGAATTTATACTACAGCAGACATGTCCAAATCAATACCGTTTGTCACTGTTTAATTTACAAATGCGAAATATCTAGGTTGCAACTTAAAATCTATTCAAAAGGCCCGCGGACTAGGTGGCCTGTAAATAGGTGAGAAATAATCCTTTGTGTGTCTTTCATTAGGTTCAATAAAATGTTTACAAATACGAAATTTCTAGGTTGTAACTTAAAATCTTCTAAAAGAGCCCGCGGCCTAGGTGGCTTGTGATCCATTGAGTGCCTTTTATTACGTTTTATAAAATGTTTAGAAATACGGAATATTAAGGTTGTAATTTAAAATCTTCTAAAAGGATCAGCACCTGAATATCGATTCGTTGAGCCCCTGTTAATTAGCCTTTATTGCTTGTTATCTCATGGGAGATATTAAAATCATAACTCAAGATTAAAGGAGACAGAAACGTTCTACATAAACCTTGAGCCATTTTGATCTTACATAGCCATTGAGATCCCTAGGAAAACTGATACATTCCGTTTTGTTCAGCTAGGAAAACCCGTACACTTTGTCAAAATCTCGGACCGAAACGCAATTTGTGTATATCCCCTTACTTGAAAGGGTGTACGAGTTTTCCGCCCTTTGCACTATTCTCAGCGGCATGCGAAAGTGTACGAGTTTTCCTGGATCCGTTGGAATAAGGTAATTTAAAAGTAATTTTTGTTCCTTTATCTGAGCAATGGACAAGAATTTTTGGAAGGGTGGGGAAAGGGGACGGACCTTATGGGTTTTGCCCGGGTATGCGCCACTCATAACACACAGTGGTATGAAAACAAAAGTAACTTCATATCGATATATTTGGTTTTAGAAAAATATAGAACACAATTATTTTGAATTAATACTGAAATTTTTTAAATACAAAGTTTTGAAATTAAAAAAATTAGGAAAGAGTAATATGTTATGTGAAAAACTTTATTCAAAAATTCAGGGGGTGTTCTCGATAACGGAAGTTGAGGGGAACGTGAGTTCCCGTCTACATACGATTCAACCCCTATGGTTAAATCCAATGTATGCGGATGTAAAATTGTTTCTTTTTTTTTTTTTTTTTTTTTTCAATGTAGTGGGCATCACTGTCTTTACATGTTAATTCTTTCCTTTAATTTTTTTTCTTCCGACCGACTCAGCAAGAATTGTGTTGGAGGAGACTGGCCTTCCTGCTCTCGCCTTGGGTCATAGAACGGAGCATAAAGGACACTTGATGGCATCGTTAATCCCTGTCACAGGGTTGCGTTCCACCCGCTGAGGTGAGAAGGGGGACAGCAATCGCTATGTTGGAAAAGCTGAAATCCCGCCGAAATGGGACCAGTTTTTTCGGAAGAAGAAGGGAATTTGGAGACAATACGCGTTCAAGCTTCGGGTGATTTTGGCGACAATTTGTTCCCGCACACCGGCCGGTTAAAGGGTTAATCCGCGACCTCACACCGATCGATCATGTTTGTGACAAGATGGGACGCCACCTACGGCCATCCCAAAATGTCGACGAGCTGACCAGCAGTTTGGACACCATCTGGATTACTACAACTCAGAACAGTGTTCGCGAACTATCAGCGTCTGCACCACGCCGGAGAACCGCTTATATCCGAGTTAAAGGATATAAGAGGCTCCCCGGCGTGGTGAAGACGTTGAAGAACCACTTACATCCAGTAATGACTTATTCACAAAAACGTAATTTTTTTTTTTTTTTTGGATTGGAGGTTTAACGACCACCGTGAGCAACTCAATGAGCTATAAGCAGTCGCCCGTCCCTAATTTAGGGTCACTGGTTCCAGGGAAGGGAGAGAGCCAGTGCCGTAAGACAAAAACAACATCCATGCCTCACCGGGATTCGAACCCGGACCCCGTTTGGACGAATAATCAGAGGCCATCGCTTAGACCACTGTACCACCGGGGCGGCACAAAAACGTAATGACTTATTCAACTCGTGTAGCTGGTTTATTCAACTAAATGGCCCAACTGGTCAGGAATCTGGAATTGCAAACATTTCCTATCTTGTACATACCAGTTTTTATCTCCTTTGGATGATTCTTTCTGGGTGTAAGTGTTTTCTTTTGTTTTGTTTTGTTTTTTGCAGAGGGTGCGTATTTTACAGCAAAATAAAAAACTGAAAAGGACCTTTTATTCTTGGGAATTATAAAGTGCCACACAAACCTGAATCTAGCATTTTTTTTTCATCTAAAATTTGTTTTCATAAATCTCTTGCTGGTTGTATTTTAATCTTTCGGAAATTAATTTCGCTTGCTGGATTAAACGTTGCATGTAAGACATCTTCATTTTGTATACAATAAGTAACTATTATTGCAGGTTTAAAATTAAATTAACTTCTACGATACAAATGTATCACGTGCTGTAAGAATTACGATTGAGCTTAAGCATTCGTAAGTGGTTAACACCATACTGTACTTATTCTGATGTTCTTTAGTCATTTTAACATTTTCTACTGCTTATTTTGTTTCAAAACAGGTGTTCAATACTCTGATCACGCTTACTGAGTGCAGATCTTGAAGACTGAACCTACTGGATTTGCTCTCTGAGACAGAAATAAGAAAAATTAAGTTAAATATTTGTAGCATAATGTGTGTCATGCCAAGACCTTAACTGGTGTAACAAAAATATCCGTCTTGATTGTTCTTGGTGGTCTTTAGAACGGCAAGTATTGAAATTGCTGTTACGGCGGACGGAATAACAAGCTTTTTTTTTTGCCTTTTTTAATCAAAGTATACAGCTTGTTACAGAACCTAAAAAGTCCGATTTATGTAAAACCCAATGAAGGGTGTAGAATGAGAAAATTGACCTGTTAATCTAAATTTATTAATAAGTCATGAAATATATATGTAATTTATTTTTCAGAATAAGAAACTAAAGGTATTTTCCATCGTACATTACAGTGTATGAGTTTGCAACTGCTGAAACCTTTTGAATTTTGACGGTAAACACCTCAATATATGTTTATCAAAAATCATCGTGTTAATACGCCGGAAATAAAGCAATTGATCAGTTACTGGACTGAGGTATACGCTGGATTAGCATTAACTTAGAAACAGTTGGTCCAGTACGTATGTAACGTATACTCTACATTCACTTTCCTTTTGATTTTACTATCTCTGGTTATTTTATTTTACTATGTAAATTATCTTCTTACTGAACGAAATATTATTTCACCCGCTGAATGAGATCTGGCAATGAGTGTAAGTCATGACGTGGTGGTAGCTAGTATATAGGAGCGTTCATCGAGACTTAGAGAGAGCTTTTGTTGTTGTTATAAGAGAGCGTTGTTGTTTACGGAGAGCGTTGTTGTTATGAGGAGAGATTCTTCATTATTGTAAAACAAGTTGTGTGTGTGCTTTAGATGACCAAGAGTCTTATAATAAAAAAGTTGCCGTAAGTTAGTCTTTCTCAATTCATAGTTTTTGTCAGACCTCTGTCTGGCTGTTAGGTTTATAACATTAGTGTATTACCATAAATAACCAGCGTTAAGACTTTATTTATTTTCGTAATTAACTAGTAACAACAACCTTTTGAATTCACTATTTTGAAGCTTAGTACAAGTATATCATTAGCTAGCTGGTAGGAAGAGCATCATTCATATTAATTAGCTTAGCGGAAAGAAAATAAAGCTAATTCATTATACGTAAAAAGAGAACGTCACCCACAGTACGGTCCCACATCCAGGTTTACAAAAAGTGTCATTTTCACCATTTCGTGTCGATTCTCCTCACACCATCTACCAAAGAGCAGAGAAAAACTATTTAATCTTTCATCATATACCTTTCTTTGTTGTTATATTGGCCAATCACTTCGTTCTGCTCAGCCTTGTGCTTGGGAAAGTGCAGGCGATGTATTTATCCATTTATTTTACTTGTTACGATCATTCTTTCTGTCGCTATGTATATCACAAGAAAATTCTTAAATATCCGTGTAATGGGCTGATAAAATGCTCTGAAAATTTAGAATGAAATGAAACAAAATTATATAAAACGTCTGCGCAAGTCTTACGGAAATGTATACTCATTTTTTAAATTTTAAGGAAAATTTACTTTGGTTGCAAAAATGATCAGAATTATGATAACGTGACTGATTTTCAATTGTCAGTTTACTTTCTGTAAATGCTAGGAGATTAGAATGTCAGAACCAAAGGAAAAGCTTAATTCTCTGTATCTCCAGTTCACTCACTTTCCAATGATTTTTCTGAGATCATAACCTGATGTTTTCAGGATAATGTATTTAGCCTAATATTTCCGTTAAACCATTTCATCCGCAAAAATTTTGTTTAGTGTAAAATACAATTAAACAATTAGTAAGAGCATTTCACTGTGTGAAGTGAAATACATCCATCCACTTTAGAAATAGATTCAGAGCTCTTATCTTAGTTAGAACAGACGGAGTTACATCTTTCGGCGATGCAAGTAAGTAAAAAGTGCCTGACTAATTCGAAAAAAGTACCTGAAACTTTTTCTACGAAATTGTATTATGCAAGACGAACAGCTGTCTACCAAATTACATTACGCAAAATGAATGGCTAATTAACAATCCCAACCCATTTATAGCTTGTTATTCATTAAGGGTTTGTGTTCCGTAAAAGAAATAATGCAAAGAATAGTAGATCTTGCTATTCTTTTGACAAAAGACGAGGCGCAACTGTCAGGGAATCCATTTTGCATATTGATGTTACATCACATTCGTTAATTACAATTTGCTCTTCCTTCTTTAAACAGTCAGCACTCATCCGCAAGACAAGCACTTTTTTCAACAGATTAACTACAAATGATACAAAGTGGGAAATAAACTCCAAACTTTATTTACTATATGACATTTTTCCAGTTCTTCGCCGGTTACTTCTGATGTTTAATGTACAGTCATAGTGAAGTATTCTTATAATAATGCATAATGAAGTATCACATGTATCATAATAAAAAACTTTTTTCCAAAGTAAGGTGACATACACTGCTTGACGTAGAAATTGCCGCTCCCAGAAGAAGGATTTTATAAACATGCAAATCGCAGTGCGGGTGTTACTGCCCGAGGTATGCCAATGACGTTAAAACGGAGCCGATAATGTCAAACGTTTGCCGGATAAAGGTGCAGCAGCAAGGATGATAATGCGTGGTTACTGGTGGAAGGGTCGCTGACGTTTCAGATTAGCTTTTTGTGTTGGGAAACTGTTCAGCGAGGGCCGAAAATGCCAGGTACACACAATCGACAAGTTTATCGTCTTTGTGTGCGTTTTAGAGAGGAAGAATTGTAGGCCCGCGTGAAGCGGTCTGGTCTACATGTCATATTGCTGCGCATGTGCAAAGGGATGCACAAATTGTTGAACGCTGTTCACATCAGAGGCTACAGCAAGGTTAATACGTGCGTCCGATCTGGAGTGGGACAGTCCGGAGAGAAGTCAGCAGTTCTAGAGCAGTGGATTGTTCTACACGCTCGTCCGCATCTCCCCTCAAAAAAAGTACTGAAACCACTAACCGACATGCTGTGTCATCGGTTATGGACGTCGCCATAACGACTCGAACTACATATAAACCGAATATCACATGTGGCAAACCTACGCAGTAAGCAAACACTACTTCGACTCCCAATGACGGCCAGCCATCGCAGCAGCCCTTGTCTGGTGGCTTGGTGCCGACGTCAATATGGGGTCACAAATGGATCGTAGTGGCCATCAGTGTTGAATCCCGTTTCTCTCTGGGCCCTGACAATCGATGGATCCGTGTCTTGTGATACCATGGTGAGCGGATGAATCCCGGTTTCGTTCGCAAGTGCCACACCGCCTGTGAGGCAGGCATCACTGAATGGGGTGCTATTGCTCATGGCAGCAGGTCACCTCTTCTCAGCGACATGGACACATTGACAGCTGCACGATATGTGAACGATGTTCTGCATTCCGCTTGGATACAGTTCCTGAATTGCCTACAGAAAAACATTTTTCATCAAGAAAACGCCCAGGGTATCCCAACAATGTTTGCAACATGCGCAAACACTGCCATGCCGAGCAATATCGCCCCATTTATTTCCAATCTAAAACCTATGAGACAACATGACACGTCGTCTGCAATCGAAACGTCCTCAGCATGATCCCTATGAGTTATGGGAGCATGTCAACCGTCCTTGCTCCATTCCTGAGGACGATATCCGTCGACTGTATGACTTTTTGCCACATGGTATTGCTGCCTGTATTCGCGGACGTCTTAGTGTGGCGTACTGATTGTGCTAAATTATCTCAACTGACAAAAAATGTAGGTGGCTGAAAATAAAATTTAAGTATATCCTTATGTATTCCTATTTGCGTGCTTAATTTTACACTTCTATCTTCACTCCTTCGAGGTGGGGCAATTTCTATGTCGAGCACTGTATTTTTAAATTCAAACCTGGAATTTTGCAGTCTGACACATGACTTTGCTTAGCTGATAAGGTCATGTCGTAATGTTAATTTTACTTCTTAAATTGAATTCATTTATTCCTACATTGTTAAGGTTTTATTTGGTGTTCGAGCTTTGATTTAAAAAAAAATGATACTTCTCTAGAGAACCCAAAATTATTTACAGATATAGAAAAAAGAAGAATAACAGATATAGAGAACCACACGTTATTGTAAATCACAAAACAGCTTCACCAGTGTAAGTAGTAGAAAACAGTTTCACAAAGGTAAGTTTTAGAGAACAGGATCAAATCACATAGGACATTCTTGGTTATCACAGGGTATTCATTTTCAGTTTAGCACTAAAGCCCAGGCAGTGACTAGGACTAGAACTTTTTACTGACTAGCCATTACATTATGACCACCTAGGTAATATGCAGTAAGACCCCCTTTTAGCCCGCAAAATAGCAGCCACTTGGCGTTGCATCGATTCGATGAGGTGGCGACAGGTTTCCTAGGTTATCTGGTACCATAATATCAAGAGCAGGTCCTCCAGTTCCTGTACATTGTGGGGTGGTGGTGATTTAGCATGAATCCGCTTCGCTAAGTCGAACCACATAGGTTCGATTGGGTTCATGTCAGGTGAGTTTGGTGGCCAAGGCATTAACTGAAAGCCACCAGCATGTTCCTCGAACCAGATTTTGTTTACTTTGAAAAAATGTTTTGTTAGTATGTGAAGCAATATGCTAACGCCCGCTTGAGGTAATGTACTGAACGAGAAATCCAAATAGCTGAAAAGTTTCTATTAAAAGTACATGCGTATGTAGAAAATTCTGCGCTGCTTTAAACTTTGCTTTCTACGTTTCTTAGTGTATTAGCTCCTATCTTTTGTATCGAGGCTTTCTTTATTTAACTTGATGATATGAAAGAACATTGAAAGAACGCTTACATATAAATCATTTATTTTAAAATTTGTTGACTATTTCTTTTAGTAATTTCACCGAAAACAATGTCATATATATTTAATAAATATTTAGTTTTTCATTATAAACGTAACAAAAAATGTTACCTTTTTTGAAGACTCCTTCTTGTAATCATGGCTGAAGGTGGGTTAAGGGTTATGTATGGCAGACCTATTGTCGAAACTTGCATTTGTTTATCTTACTGTTACTCTCTTTCGTACGACAGTTCAGACGTCTACAGTTTTTTAAACTTCAATTATAATAAGTTCTGCACAAGGAATGGAAAACAAATTTTCTCTTAATCGCTTGTTTTTAGCTTTACAGTTTAGCTGGGCTTAGATATATATTTCATTGTGGTTAATTAGAACACAACGAATCTAGAACACTTTGGTCCAATTACACGGCTGTATCAATTATGCGAATTCTTGTCCCAAAGAGCTGAAACACATACACGTCTTTCATCTGTAGACATATTCACAAAGGTTTTAAAACAAATGACAAACGCCCATTTACTGAATAACAAAATAAACATGAGCACAGGCATTTAAATTATTTTCAGAAAAATTCTAAAGAAATAAATTAATATTGAACATCTCATTGTCAAAGTTTTTCCATATCCGTCACACTCGAATGTAAATCCTTACAATTACGCTTACATATATTCTGAGAAATGTATCGATGGTACCTTCACGTGTTCTCTTTGTAGACTGCAACTTAAAAAAATACATGCGTATCTATCGCAGATAAAAGACTGTCTTCATTACCTTCTAGCATATGATAGCATCATAACTCAGAAATAAATTCCCCTAATTCCAAGTTGATCACTCGCTCATGTTCAGGTGTCTCATCCTCATCACTTTCCTAGTCTTCTGATCTCACTAGCTATTTTGCTGCTATTCATTTAACTACTGCGTTCACACTTTCTTTAGAACGTTTTTTGTAAAAAACGTTCGTGCTTATGCTATCGGTTTGTCCTTCCTTCCGTCTGTGGATACCATATCTCTGCAACTAATAGTCCGATTTAAAAAAGAAATACTCTTTTTTCATGGGAAAGCTTGAAATGTGAGAATTATGATCCCTGCGCTCGGTTTTTTTTCTGAAGCGAAACTTCGCCTACTTTAACATGATTCTTCAATAATTTAGTAATTCTTCAATAATTTAGTAATTCTTCAATAATAGTTTAACATGATTTTTCAATAATTTAACATTGATAGGAAAATTACATGTTTTTCTTATATGAAATGCTGAATAACCATGACTATATAGCAATTTGAGTTGTGTTTCGGGCAACATAAAATAGGCCCCAGCATGCTTAGCTGGGTGTCAAGAAGTTATTGTCCTTCCTACTTAACGCCGCTGTTACATGTGGTAGCACACATGGTATGTGTGTGTGTACCTATCCGTGCCTTTCTGGCTATTGGGAAAAAAAAACAACAGAAAAAGTTGAATGCCATGACGACAGCACCTTCAATATTTCATCAGTGGTTTAACTTTTTTTTTTTTTAATTTTCGTCCCAGTTAATTATAACTGCAGCTCGTGCGCATTTTGGCTTTTCACTCTACTAGTAACTTGTTTTTCAGTGTTTACTTACCTTTTTGTTTCTTCTTGCTTGATTTTTAATATCATCATCATCATCATTGCCAACCATTATCAATCCACTGCTGGGCGAAGGTCTCTCCAAGCCTCTTCCAAGTTGATAAATATAATATTAGTGGAATTAAAAGATTAAACCATGTGTGCAATTATAGAATAAATAAGCAACATTTATTCACAATTAAATATTTTATATTAAGATCTACTACAGTTTTGTTTAGCCTTTAGCTCTGCTTCATCGGGACAAAAGGAGCACAAACATTCAGATCATTGTGACATCATCAGCTATCTGACGATCATGGATTTTGATGAATTATCTCCATGAAATTGAAAGAAATCGAGTAGGTGTCATGTTGTTGACAAGTCATAAAGAAAAGTCGTAGAAACAAATTGGCGTTCTCTACACATGTACATCGTGCAGTACATTTATGCGTAACTGAGAATTCCTTGCAGAAAAAGCTAGATTTTTGCCGTCCCAGTGGCGCAGTGGTCTAAGCACTGGATTATGACTGTTCGGTTCGTCCAAGTGAGTTGGGTTCTAATCCTGGTGAGGCATGGTTGTTGTGTTTGTCTTACGACACTGGCTTGGAACCAGTGGCCCTAAATTAGGGATAGGCTGCTGCTTATTGCCCATTGAGCTGCTCACCACGGTCAGTAAACCCAACAACAACAAAAAAAACGGCTCGATTTTTTTAAAGAAATTGCAGCACGCACAGGATGTAGTCCTTTCGTTGTAGACAAAGCTGTCCAGAAATTTAGGAAATTTCAAAAGTTTAAATTTCAAAGTGATTTGCAAATCTATAAACAAGGCAAATTTTTATGGATCAAAAGACTGCGTTGACGATTTAAATTCCTGGGGAATTTATCAGATCGATTGTGAATGTGGACTTTCATGTACAGGACAGACCCGTAGGGCTTTTAAGTTTTCATGTGAAGGAACACATGACTTACGTATGAAACTGAAGAAGTCGTCTATAGCCCAACATTGTCATGAAAATAACCAGATTTTTTTAAATGCTACGCTTATTGATAAACATGATTTGACTATCAAGCTTAATATATTAGAAGCTTTCCACATATAGTTCAACTGCTCGTGGCTTCTCAACGACTCGATTTCTTTCAAACACGTAGAAACAACTTGCCAAGGGCAGCGACTGTCAGAATTCTGATAATGTCACGATGATTTGAACGTTTTCACTCCACATGTCCTAATGAAGTCAAACCAAATGCTCAGTGAAACTACAATAGATCTTAAAATAAAATATTTATTTGTGAATAAACATTGCTTATTTATTCTCTCTCAACATTACAAGTATTGTAGTGATAAAATATATTTTGATATTACTTAGAGCAGAAACATACCATACAAGAGCATTAACCAGAAAAGAAATCATGTATTGCTTTTGGAAAAAACAAAACAAAAAAACACACCCTTTGGAGTGGGTGTTATTTTTTTCTTTTGTTCTTTAAAGTGAACCCCCATCTGTTTATTGAGGGGGGGGGCTACATATCCTGCTTGATCTGCAGCATTTCCATTCAGTAAAAATTTTGTGTGTAGCTGGCATGGAAAACTCCTAAAGCAGCAACTGCATCAATCTGCCGAACACCTACATGTAACACGTCAACGACCTATTTCTGTTGTCAATGCTTAAACATCGTCTGGACATCTTTTCAAGTTAATCTTACTCTGACGGATATGCATAAAGCAAACGTGTAGTCCAAGTAGTGAAACGACCTGTTTTCCACTTGTCGGAAGCTATTTTTACCGGATCTCGCACACACACACCACATGCTATGTCGTCATGATGCTAATTTACGCTGATAACCTATCTGCTGTAGTCACTAAATATGCATATCACCATGTTTTCAATTTGAAACCGTAATATCTTAAACTTCTTGTGAGCACTGTATATATATATATTCTCTTATGATTCAAAATACATGAATTGTGTTTGAAACCTATCAAAATTATGAAATGAATACATCAATTGTTAATTTGTTTCATTATAACTTTTTGTGACCACCTATGAATTGAAACAGGAAAATAACTTATACATTTTAAGAACTTGAAGTTAATGTTATGTACAGAAATAAAGAGAAGAGCACAGCACATTGTCAGAGTACAACAACAAATGGCATTAATGAACAACCAATAGAAGACAAGATTTTTTTCTGGTTGGCCAAACAATGCAAAGGGTTACTCTTGAAATTAGTATTTACGTATGAGTAGCAACAGAAGTTAACCCACGACACAACAAACTAGATTGGGAGGCTGTTTTCATATCTTATTTGCATATAAAATTCTTCAAAAAGGTGTTTCAACATGCATAATCATTTCATTCTAACAAATATTTATATGCTACGTACTGTGACATAATAGGACCCTCAAGCGGAAACTAAAAATTGCAATTCCTAAGCACAAGATGTAAACTAGGGACATTACGCTAAACATACTTCCTCAAATACTAAGACAATTATAACCAAAAATTAAGTCTAAATTCACAAACTAGTGAAAAATATTTTTAATGACCAAATCCACAAGGATTGGAAAAATACAAAGCTACTAACATACCAAAATAAAAGTCTCCTCTCTAAGAATACAGAAAAAAATATAGAAAAACATAAACTGTGATATGAATACACAGATCTGCAGCAGCAACACATATAGCCTTAAGTTACACCTAAAATAAAAGTTAAAATCAAAGCTGTCAAAGTACTACTTGATTTATCTCCCAGCATTATTTCACCTCACATTTCTAATAATCTCTCAGCAAAATTTCAGATGTGTTAAAAAAACTGTCATAAATGACAACACAACTGACTCCATTTTATGTTGCGGTAACTTAGATGCTAATGGTATTAAAATGTCTACTTGTTGTTACAGGCGTTTTCCATCGTAAGAGTTAAATATGAGCAACTGAATTCCCAAGAAAATTGCAACAGCCACGACGAAGCCACTGAAATGGACTTGTGGAGTCTAAACACTGTTTACGAAGTTGGATATCTTGTGAACAATAAATATACTGTAACGGTGAGAGATGCTGTTGCACTAGTAACTGTGATAGAAATGCTTTTTTATAACATTACTCTCCTAACAGTCATCCCTTGTAATGCTTCATGAAAAATAAGTGTTAGTAAAATAACTTTTAGGAACAGGAAAACTTTTGAGAAGTGGCCTTCATATGATGAAAAAAAAAGTTGTATGATATGATGAAAAAAGTTGTATGATATGATGAAATTTTTTTTTATATGATGAAAATGATTTTTTAGGTTAGCTAAGAACTTCATTTATTTGCTGCCAAACTTGTGTAGACCAACCAGGTAACAAGGCTTTGTATACAACAGATTATCATGACAGCTTTAAGATAAGCATTCCGTACGCCCCTCTTACGGAGTACAACCGTTGCTAAAACGGTTTTGCTATGTTACGGAAACGTCGCTTAAACGTTTGTTTCCAACGTAAAATGCAAAGCAAAAGATTAAAAAACCAAAATTAGCGTTGATAAAACGTTGTTTTAACGTTTTGCAGCGTCATAGGTAAAGCCAAAAAAAGTCAATACCGGAATAGGACCTTCAAAACGTTGTGGTAACGTTTTCTACGACGTTTGAAAACGTTGTTTTGACGTAATACACAAAAGACAACAACGTTTAATACAGAAGATTTAGACGTTGATTAACCGTAGCTGTAACGTTTACTAAACGTAATACAGAAAGGAAAGTAACGATGTAAAAGTCAAATTTTCAACTATGATAAACGGTTGTTCAAACCGTTTCATAAACGACGGAATATAACGTTTAAATAACGTCACCTAAACCTCGTGAGAACGGTGACACAAGAACGTTATAACGACGACTGAAAACGCTTTGAATCAACGAGACATATAAGCGTTTTTAAAACGTGATACTGTGCCGTTGTTTCAACGTTATTCCGATCCGTTTTTAAAACGTTTTCCAAACGTTTTTGTGCTACTTAAGAATCTTAATTGTGAAAAATTTTAAATTTAAAAAGCCTAAATTTCTTAAATTCCTTTTGAATTATATCAGTATTAAGAATTTTTTAAAGATACTCTTCCTACAAGTCCACGCGACATGGTTTTATGGCATCAAAGTGTTTAGTGATATATTCAAAATCAAGTTCTTTTACAAGTTCAGCATTCACAACAAAACTGAACAACATCGAGTCTTAAATCAATGTATGAGATCCTAACAAAATGTAAACTCTTTTAAGATCATCAAAATGCGTTTTACCAGATGCATTTGAAATTATAATGCTCCGAAAAATTCTTAACGCGATGTCCAGCTTAAGAATGTGCGAAGTTAATTACTTTACAGCAAGAAATTTCAGCAATTCGTGGGGACCCATATTCTAGATACACTTTCTATGGCCTATGTCGGTCAAATACCAATTCCCTCCCTACTTGTGCTTTATATAAAGGCCAACGCTAAATGCACCACCCATTTTTGCACTTCATTGTAAACATACTTTGTATTGACGAATAGGATTCTGGTGACAACTTTCGTCGTTCCTGATCGTCATCATCTCGAATTACAGTATTCGGAAGACACCATATTACGCATAAAAAAAAGATAATTTAATGTTGGCGTCCACTTCAGTGGCACCGCCCTAAAGCATGCGCGGAGCACACACACACATACATACACATACTGCCCCCCCTCTCTTGAAATTCTCAAGCTTCGCAACTTATGAAATGCCCATTTTAAGAAATAACCTCAAAGATGCTTTACTTACGTTTTTTTTTTTGATTGGAGGTTTACCGACCACCGTGAGCAAAACTTGCTTACTTGTTCAAGAAATATCACCTTGTCTTACCCTCGATGGAAAGGAGAGCTAAGCTTATTTATTCCATTCTGTGGCACCGATAATAAGGTAATTCCATCCTGCGGATTAGAAGAAGATAATTCCATCCATATCTGAAGAGAATTCCATTCATACTTTAATATGAAAATAATCCCATACTACAGATGTAATTATCTTCTTAATAAGATAATTCCATCCGTAGGATGAAATAAAACTTGTGATACAGTAGTTAAGCTCCAAAATAATATTTTTGACTTCTTGAACTTCACGTGTAGGAAAACCAAAGGGAAATGTCTTCGTGATGTGTTTCTTTTCAAACAAGTCACTAACCTCGTGACTTGTTTCAAAGAAAGTCTCGCAGTAATGCCAGACTTTGTTTTCAAACAAAAAAATCCCGCAATGCCGACGTACCTGAATGAACGTGTTCATACATTTCGCTCTTTTTTACAGAATCAAACGTTTTCGTTTTATGAGCTCCTGTTACAAAATACTTAAAATCTGACAGACTTTCAATGAAGAAATCTGGTTTGATAATAATCATTAGTTGTGTAAAATTAATTTTAAAATATTTACCATATGTATCTTGTTTTATGATTAAACTTCCTGGACAGTTTACAGATATTTTGCGTTTTCCATTTTTTATTGACTTGAAACATTTCTTCGAAATTTATTTCAAATGTGTTTTCAAATAAAACTAATTTCTTTCGGAACACAATTAAAATATAAATAAGAAATTTACAACGGACAATTCTCCTTTAATGAAAGTTTTTAAGAAAAAAGTTATATAATCGCTTGCGACATTAATTTCAATATATTTACCTAAAAAATTTTCCTTTATGTTAGAAACATGCTGGAAACTATTAATACCCATCTCGCATTGTTTCTCCTTAAACAGACGCCCACAGTCAGTATAGCATTTTAAATAAAAACTTCGCGATCAAGAATACGCTGTGTGTTTTTTAATTTCATGTTTTGTATCTAAATCGAAGACAGCGATTGCTTTTATCCCACTGAGTTGCTCACGGCGGTCGTTGCACTTCCAATAAAATAGTAAATAAACAGGAGAGATAAAGAATGAAATATGTATCACATTTCGAGAATATGATAGATCACATTTTAGATTCAGATTTTCGCAGGATGAATTTTTTCTTCTGATTATGTGATAAATAAATGCGTTGTTCATCGGTGCATTGGGGTGTAATAAATCCGAACGCCTTATGCGATTTCTGCCGTCATTAAGTCAACTTCAAGAGCCACACAAATCATTTAATATCTTAAAGTTTACATATTCATGACATCTGAATATTGAAATACTCATAAGTATAAGTGTTTGAATTACAACTTGCCTTGTGATCACAGTCTATTGCACATATTTCCTACCACAACTGTTATTTCAATAATTATGTAACTCATATTATTCTTGTCCATGGACTTAATGTAACAGGGACGGCAAGAAAGATCATAGGATTCACACATAGAAAAATTTCTAAAATTGCAGGAACCAGCTGTACTTTGAAATCAGTTACTATGCAAACCCGAAGCAATAGGTACCCTTAAAATATTAACAGTTTTAATGACGTATTTGTAAAACGCTCTACAGAAACTTCAATATTGCGGTCAGGTGTAATGGAAAAATAATATTTTGCGGAGGAACTGTTTGACGAAATATTTCTAATGTTTCTGTTTGCATCCTCCACAGCTTAAACAATCCTACACCTTTATCGCACGTAACAGAGCAAAAAGACAGTATTAAGAATAACCTTTAAAAGAGCAACATGCATTTCATGTTCTGCAGAAAATATAGTATTTATATTTTGTAGAAGCATCATCATCCATATCATCATCATCATCATTGTCAACCATTATCAATCCACTGCTGGACGAAGGTCTCCCCAAGTTTCCTCCACAACGGTCTGTCTTGTGCCAGTCTCCTCCATGTCACCCCTGCATACTTTCGAATTTCATCCACCCATCTCCCATGTGGTCTTCTTCTGGGTCTTTTCCTGTCCCTTGGAATCCAATCTAAAATTTCGGCTGTCCATCGATGATCTGTCCTTCTGGCAGTATGTCCAGCCCATTGCCATTTCAGGGATTTAACTCTGATCATGATGTCTTCCACTCTTGTCATTTTTTGGATCCACGAGTTCCTCTTCTTATCTCTCCTGGTTACACCAAGTATGCACCTCTCCATGCTCCTTTGAGTTGTCTGCAGCCTTTGTATGTCTCTTTTAGTTAAGGTCCACGTCTCTGCACCATACGTAAGCACTGGAAGGATGCATTGATCAAACACTTTTCTTTTAAGACATAATGGCATATTGCTCTTGAAAATTATGCTGTTTCTTCCAAAAGCTCTCCAGGCAAGTTTTGTACGCCGAATAATTTCTTCATCAATGTGACCCTCACTTGATATCTGATGTCCAAGATAAACGTACGTGTCTGTTATCTCCAGCTTTTCTCCATCAATCGATAAAGCTTCATTTCTTGTAAAAGCATTGAACATCACTTTTGTCTTCTGAAAGTTCATTTTTAATCCCACTTCTTTACTCTTGTCAGCAAGTTCCTGGATCATACTCTGCAGCTCTGATGGGGTAGTTGCAAAAATGACTACGTCATCAGCAAAACGAAGGTGGGTTAGATAATCTCCATTAATCTTTATCCCCTTGTTTTCCCAGCTCAGTGACTGAAAAACACCCTCCAATGTGGCATTAAAGAGCTTCGGAGATATGGTGTCACCTTGTCTCACTCCCTTTCCAATTTTTACGTGTGTTGTATTTTCAAACAGCCTAATCTTTGCACTTGCATTTTCATAGATGTTATTAATAATATTAATGTATGCATCTTCAATACCACAGGTTTTCAGAGCCATTGTAACTGCTGATGGTTTCACCGAATCAAAGGCTTTTTCATAATCGATAAAAGCCATGCACAATGGAAGTTCATATTCCCTCGCTCTTTCAATTAGTTCTCTCAGCACGTGGATATGATCTATTGTGCTGTAGCCACTCCTGAATCCAGCTTGTTCTCTAGGTTGAGCCATGTCCAGTGTTACCTTCAAGCGGTGTGAAAGAACTTTAGTGAAGATTTTATAAACTACTGATAGGAGGCTGATAGGTCTGTAGTTTCCGAGATCCTCAATGTCACCTTTCTTATGTAGCAGGATCATTGTAGCGGTGTTCCAATCCTCAGGAATCTTTCCTTCATTAAGGCATCGAGTGAAAATTTGGGCAAGTACTGTTTCGATTTCTCCACTTGCTTCTTGTATGATGTCTACAGTAATTCCATCTTCTCCTGGAGCTTTTCCTCGCTTCATGTTCTTGATTGCATGTGCAACTTCTGCTGGAAGGACTGGAGGAACTCTGGTACTGGTATCTTTCATGATGTCTGGAGTGCATATATCATCCCTTTCATATAATTTGGAGTAGAAATCTTTCACTCTTGTCAAAATTTCGCCTCTATTTCTTGTTACAGAACCATCTTCTTTTCTCAGTGCCATAATCTGTTTTCTTCCCTTACTGAGATGTCCCTTTGCTATCTTTAGGCTTTGGTTGTTTTCAATTGCTTTCCTCACTAGTTCACAGTTGAATTTCCTTACGTCTTCGGTGATACTTTTTCGTACTGTCTTGCATAGCTCTATATATTCCACTTTGGAAGTCACATCTTCTTTAGTTGTCCTCATCTCTCTTCTCTTTTGCATCAACATTTTGCTTTTTCCTGATAATTTGTTCACATGCAACTTGTTCTTAGACCCAGCTAATTTTGTTGCTGTTTCCATAAGAGCTTTGGTTACTTTTCTGTTAACTTCAGAGATGTCCACTTCTTCCGATGTTAGGCCTTCTAAAGCAGAGAACCTGTTCTTCAGTTCCAACTTGAAGGTATTATGGTGTTTTTAAGGTTGGTTATGTCAATAGATTTTGTTTGTCTTATGAGCTTGCCACGTTCAAGTTTAGTGTTGAGGTGCATCTTACATCTCACCAATCTATGGTCACTACCTGTGTTGAACTTGTTTAGCACACTGCAGTCTTCTATGACGAATTTTTTGTTACACATAATAAAATCAATTTCACTTGTCGTCCCATTTGGATGTCTCCATGTCCATTTCCTGTGTGGCTTTTTCTTGAAGAAGGAGTTCAAGATGAAAAACCCTTCTGCCTCTGCAAACTCAACGAGAGTATTTCCACGCTGGTTTCTGTTGCCGTGACCGAATTTACCTACTGAAGTTTCATTCTGTTGCCGTTGCCCTATTTTTGCATTGAAATCTCCCATAATTATTTTCAAGTGCTGCTTACCTTTATTATTTAGATGACGAATTTCCTCATAAAATTCTTCAATTTCTTCTTCAGGATGACTTGTGGTGGGTGCATAAGTTTGAATAATCTGAGCCTGGTATCTTTTCGAGAGTTGGATAACAAGTCGTGCAGCTCTGTCAGAGGAACTTTCAACTTCTACAACTTTATCCTTCAGTTTCTTGTTTATTATAAATCCAACACCACTAGTTCTGCCAGTATCTGTCCCACGATAGTAGAAGAGATGTCCACTTTTCAGTTCGATGAGATCTTCTCCTTTTCTCCTTACCTCACTTAGCCCCACGATGTCCCACTTGATCCTTTGTAGTTCCTCTTCCAATTCAAGAAGCCTTGAATCAGAAGATAGGGAGCGTCCATTGTAAGTAGCCAAGGTCAGCATCAGATGGCAGCCTAGTCCGGTCCTCCGGGGATTCTTAGCACCCTCTGCCTTCATGTCGCACTGGCCGCTGCCTTGGCCAGGTACATTCCAGCTGCCGGAGACTGAGGGCCAAGATTTAAGTTGTGGAATCATTTTGGAGGGGTTTGGCCATAACTCACCACGCTGGCCAAGCGGGTTGGTGAGTGTGGGATAGAATTTCCTCTAATCCCGATGGTATAGTTATACCGCTATGGGCGGTCGTCAGAGCCCCTTTAGTGGGAACAGGATGCACCACGAGAAGGCGGGGTTGACATTTGTCAAGGAGAGGCTGTGATGTTACGCATCACCTGACCTTACATCATCCATATACTGTACTATATATGGTTTAGCTCTTACAAGGAAATAAACTGGCATAATTGTACAGACCGCTAATGGTGTAAATGTGCATACTTGTGAATCAATATCCATTGTCTTTTAAGTCAAGAATCTGTCTTATTCAAAAAATAATTACTGTTGTTAGTATTGAAAGATTTCGGGAACACTAAAATAGGCAGTCTTTAGCTAAGAATAGCAGAGGTCAAATGTCGATGACACCATAATCTGGTGACTCGAACGATTTATAGCATGACTTCGCCTTACCCTTCAAGGCAAGGAGGGGGAATGGGATTTGGGTTCTAAACCTTCTTTCTAACGATGGAATAATCTTGTGATACACACAATTCCAAGCTCTACCGTTCTCTCACAAAAAGAATCCTCGAAAGTGAAATCCTGGGCCCCCATTTTTCCTAGATATCTTGTCGCTATGAAACGAACTTTCTGAAAGTTATTTTGATGTGCTTTTCCGTACGTTTATTAAATCCTGACAACACAAATAACACTGCACTACCACCATGTTATGGGAATTGATATTGGGCTTATAGTGGAAAGCATCGATAAATAATGTAAGCACTGAGTTAATATGTGCAGGCAAGACCTCTGGTTTGGGATTATTGAACGAAGGAGATAACGCTCACGGCACTCAAATTCATTATTTATTTATAATTTTTCCATTTCGGAATAATAGAATTGGGAGTAAAATAAGTGAATTATTTGCCTTATCTCTTCCATTACTAAAGTGAGAAAAAATTGAGAAAATGACCAAATCGCTGCATGAATTCAGTGGCTTGGTAACAATCAGCCGAGTATTTCTTTTTTTTTACATTTGGTATGTAAATCCCCTCAAAGATACTCGAATAGTTACAGAGGCAATATTTTTTACCCCTCTATGAACGCACTTTGTGAGATGCAAACGCTCACAAACACTACATGCGCCCCTAAACAGGGGCGCAGGCAGTGCTTTTTTTCGATTGAATTCGCCCTTCGGAAGTGTTAAAGACAGCAATTTGTTCGAGATTAACAATCGTTTTCTTCATGTTACTATTATTTTCGTTCATAATTCAATTTCCTCTGTTTAATTTTTTTCGAAAGGAGGAGAAAATGCTTTTTTTTTAATGTTTATGTGCGCATCCAATCCCAAAAATGAAATATTTTAGACGTAGCACGTTTTTCTTGGAAGAAGCACGGGCAAAGTATTTGGTTTACTGCATTGGATCTCTCATTTCATTGAAACTAATTGTCCCGAATTTCAGCCGAGTGAGTGATAACACTCATAAAATTTGTTCATACTGATCGTTAAACCATGAAAAATGGAGAAAAGACCACTTACAATTGAAACTTTAATTGCACTGCTTTAAGTGTTCTAAGAAGCATGAAAGGAGTTTTTAAAAATGGTATTTTTTTTCCTATTGGATATTCATAAATAAATTACTGTCTTTATTGTCCTCAGAAGATGATAAAACGAAAATGTTTCAGTCTGTAAAAAAAAAAAGTGTGTGAACACGTTGATTCAGATATGTTAGAAGTACGATACTTATTTGTTTGAAAAGAAAGTCTGGAATTACTGCGATACTTTCTTTAAAACAAGTCCCGAGGATAGTGACCTGGTTGAAATGAAATACATCACGAATACTTTTTTACTTTGCTTTACCTACACGTAAAGTTCAAGAAGTCATAAATATTATTTTGGAGCTTAGCTACTGCATCACGAGATTATTCCATCGTACGGATGGAATTACCTTATTAAGAAGATAATTCCATCTGTAGTATGGGATTACTTTCTTTTAAGGTATGAATGGAATTATCTTCAGATACGGATGGAATCACCTTCTTCTTATCCGTAGGATGGAATTACCTTATTATCGCTGACACACAATGGAATACCATTCCGTGAAGAAGTAAGACCTCGTCTTACCCTCCTTAGCATGGAGGGTAAGACGAGGTCATATTTCTTTAACAAATCAGTAAAGCATCTGTGAGGTTATTTATCAAAATAGGCATTTTATAAATTACTTGAGAAGTCCAGCGGTTAGGGGGCAGTGTGTGTGTGTGTCTGTGCGGTCCACGCACGCTTTAGGGCGGTGCCTCTGAACTGAACACCAAAATTGAATTATTATAATTATTATTTTTATGCGTAATATGGTGTCTTCTGAATACTGTAATTCGAGATGATGACTATCAGAAACAACGAAAACTGCCACTATAATCCGAATCGCCACAATAAAGTATGTTTACAATAAAGTGCAAAAGGGAGAGTTGCACTTGACGTTGGACTTTGTATAATGCACCAGAAAGGAGGGATGTAGGATATGACCAACATAGGCCACAGAAAATGTCTGTAAAATATGGGTCCCCACGAATTGCTAAAATTTCTTGTTGTAAAGCAATTAACTTCACACACTCTTAAGCTGGACAGTGCGTTAAGAATTTTCCTGAGTATTATGATTTCTAAAGCATCTAGTAAAACGTATTTTGATGTTCTTTAAAGTGTTTACATTTTGTTAGGATCTCATACATTGATTTAATACGCGATGTTGATCAGTTTTGTTGTGAATGCTGAACTTGTAAACGAACTTTATTTTGAATATATCATAAAACACTTTGATGCCATAAAACCTACGCGTGAAGTTCAAGAAGTCAAAATATGATTTTAGAGCTTAGCTACTGTATCACAAGATTATTCCATCGTACGGATGAAATTATCTTATCAAGAAGATAATTCCATCTGTAGTATAGTATTTTTCTTATTAAGGTATGAATGGAATTATCTTCAGATACGGAGGGAATTACCTTCTTCTTCTTATCCGTAGGATGGAATTACCTAATTATCGCTGCCACAGAATGGAATAAATCCCCTTAGCTCTCCTTCCCATGGAGGATAAGACGAGGTCATACTTCTTCAACAAGTAAATAAAGCATCTGTGAGGTTATTTATCAAATGGACATTTCATAAATTGCTAAACTTGAGAATTCCAAGGAGAACAGTGTGTGTGTGTGCGCGCGCGCGTTCTCTCCACACAGGCTTTAAGGTGGTGCCACTGAACGTAACACCAAAGTTGAATTATTAAGGTTATTATTTTTAATGGCAAATATGGTGTCTTCATAAAAACCTTTTTCGGCGTACCTGCGCTCAGCTGTGTACGTGATGCACCAGGAGTGTTGATTTGTCAGCCCAGGCCATTTGTTCCCAATCATTCACAGTACAATAGCGATGATCTTGGCCCCATTTCCTGCGTTCTTGGCGATGACGTCCCGTGAACATGGGGACTCCGCTGGATCGTCTGCTACACAGACCCATACGCAAAAGGCTGCGATGAACTGTGTACTGTGACACATACCGTTGATTACCACTGTTGTAGATGCGGGTAATTTTGCGCACTGTGGCACTGCGTTCTCTGTGAACAATGTAAGACAGTCTGCGCTTCCCTCTGGTTTCAATGAGCGGCTGACGATACATGGCTGGACGTAGGTTCGTCGTCTGATCATCTGTAGACACATTTTGATACGTACTGACTGCAGCGGAATGTGAACAACCCTCAAGCCGCGTCGTTTACTAGATCGCAGTTCCGAACCTCGTGCCATCATAATTTGTCCTTTATCAAACTACAATAAATGGGCAGCTTTTCCCTTTTTGACTCCGAACATTCTACAATTCAGTACAATTTATCCGTGTGAACCAAAAACAAAATTTACAAATATATACAACTTGTAAACAAGTATTCACCCAGGCGTCAAAGGGAAAACCCCTAAGGGGCCTAAAGCCGAACCTCAGGTTGTGTATATATTGCTCTGTCAACATCACCTGTGCCATCGTTCTGTCTCCGGGTGCGTTCATTTCTCTAGGCTTGGGGTGGTCATAATGTAATGGTTCATCGGTGTAGATAAAGTACTTAAAAAGATTGATATATACACTAACGGAAAAAAATCCCAACACCACGAAAAAATAGTTGTAGAGGAATGAAATGGCGGCAATACATTTGCATAGGTAACATTTTTAATCGATTAGCGTTTCAAGATCACAGTTTATTGAAAGCGCGAGAAGAGCCATTTTAAATGTGAAATGCTGGTACATTAATAACCAGTGTAACCGTCAGAATGTTGAATACAAGCACGCAAACGTTCATGCATTGTGTCGTACAGGTGCTGGATGTCAGTTTGTCAGTGGAGTTCCATGTCTGTTGCAACTTGGTCGGTCAATACAGGGACGGTTAGTGCTGGTTGGGGGTGACGCTGGAGTTGTCGTCCAATGATGTCCCATACGTGCTCGATTGGTGAAAGATCTGGTGATTTAGCAGGCCACGGCATCATGTCGACACTCTGCAGAGCATGTTGGCTTACAACAGCGGTATTCGGGCGAGCGTTATCCTGTTGGAAAACACCCCCTGGAATGCTGTTCATTAATGGCAGCAGAACAGGTTGAATGACCAGAACGACGTACAACTGTGCCGTCAGGGTGCTTTGGATAATCACGAGAGTGCTATTGCTGTCATAGGAAATTGCTCCCTAGATCATAACTCCAGGTGTAGGTCCAGTGTGTCTCGGCCGCAGACAGGTTGGTTGCAGGCGCTCACCTGGCGTCCTTCTAACCAACACACGGCCATCACTGGCACCCAGGCAGAACCGACTTTCATCAGAAAACACAACAGATCTCCACTCCGTCCTCCAATGAGCTCTAGCTTGACACCAAACGGCAGTGGTTTGGAGTAGGTGGAATGCACGCTACAGGGCGTCTGGCTAGGAACTGTCCTTCAAGTAACCGAATTTTAACAGTTCGTTGTGTCACTGTGGTGGCAACTGCAGCTCGAATTGCTGCCGCAGACGCAGCACGATGTGCCACGGCCATACGCCGTACACGGCCGTCTTCCCTCTCCGTAGGGCCACCAGGCAGGCCACAACCCGGTCTTCTTGAGGCAGTGCCTTCCCTTGACCACCGCTGCAAACAATCATGCACAGTGGCTACATTCCTGCCAAGTCGTTCTGCAATATTGCGGAAAGAAAATCCACCTTCTCGTAGCCCTATTACATGACCTCGTTCAAACTCTGTGAGCTGTTGATAATGGCTTCTTCGTCTTCTTAAAGGCATTCTTGAGTAACATCAATACACTACGTCGAATCTCAACGATAACTAACGCCTACGAACGTTACAGTGCGTATTTACCGCAAACCTGCTTTGCATGTTCCGAGGGCGCTACTAGCGCCACAGGTAGGCGCCGAGCGCGAAATTTGCGTAGACGTCATCTTACAGATGTACTCTCACCGCCTAACAACTGTCGTTTATCTAACACAACCCCTTCTTGGTGTTGGGATTTTTTTTCCGTCAGTGTATTTAGCAAATGAAAAACTTGCTCCGTCTAAGGTTCAGTTTGCCACCCCTCTTTGCCAAAAAGTCTTGAAAGGAACACTGCAGTTGTGATGCCACGGGGAATAGTGTTTTCCCCGCTGCAGGTGTCCATCACGCACTGATGATTTTGAATCCTAACACAGCACCGATAACTCTCATGTACACAGTGCGTCAAATAATTTTTAAGACAGGCGCTAGATTTCAGACTACGGTGGCGCCACCAGTGTTATCGCGAATGCGTTATAAACCGTGACCATCTCATGGCTTTCTGCCAAAAGTACTGCGCAGCTGTTAAAGTAACTCAAACGAAACGGGCGTTCATTAGAGAAGTAAAATTTTTTTCATGTTGAATTATTAAGAAGGAACAAAGGACTGTTATTAAATTTAACGCAAAACTTGGTAAAAGTGCCTCGAAAACGTACCAAATGATGAAACAAGTTTACGGTGAACTTTGTTTAAATAGATCAAATGTTTTTCTGTGGCACAAACGTTTTTTGGACGGAAGAGATCCGCTAGAAGATGATAAGCATACCGGAAGACCAAGTTCATCTAGGACACCTGAGATTATTGAAAAAGTGCGTGATATCGTGGCAAAAAATCGATGTGCGTCACTAAGAATGATGGAAGAGTCTTTAAACAACAACAAAGAGACGATTCGAACCATCCTGCATGAAGATTTGGACAAAACAAAAGTCTGTGCTAAATTTGTTCCACACACGTTAACCAATGAACCAAAATTATGGAGAAGTGCACATTGCAGAGACACATTTCAGCCGCTGAAAATGATCCAAACTTCTTAAAATCGATTGTTACTGGTGATGGAAACATGGTGTTTTTAATATGATCCTAAAACAAAGCGACAAAGTGCGGAATGGAAGTCAAAAAACTCGCCACAAGCCAAAAAAAAAACAAGAAAAATTCCTTCGAAAATCAAAACAATGTTCATTACATTATTCGATAGTAAAATTTGTTCCAAGTGGACAAACAGTTACTGATGAGTTTTATTTATATGTTTTGAGGCGTTTGATTGGCCGAATTCGTCGCATTCGTCCGGAATATCGAGATGAAAACAGTTAGTGTTTGTTGCACGATAATGCACCCAGTCACACCTCAATTCTTGTTCTTACCTTTTTGGCTAAAATAACGTCTGTGTGTTGAATCATTCACCGTATTTGCCTGATTTAGCATCCTGCGAATTTTTTTGTTCCCAAAACTTAAAATGACGTTAAAAAGGTGTTATTTTGATGATATTTCGACCCTTCAAACAGCTTCGACGCGTGCTTTGGAGGCAATTCCGCAAAGTGAAGGCATTCGAATCATTATTAAATCGCTGTAACAAGTGTATTGAAGCCTGAGGAACTTATTTTGAATAACAAACCAAAACAAATTATAATTTCTTGTTTCTATTTCATTTTACAGACCCAGTCTTAAAAATTCTTTGACGCACTTTGTATGCTTTCTATGTAAGAACGCGTGTCCCAAACATCTGTAAAAATAATTAAACTGTTGATTAGTTTTAACATATTTGCGGTTTAAAAAATAACTTTATCGTAATTTTATGGATAAGCCATTACAGAATTTATACCGAGAACGCCCTGTGGGTCGCGAAAGTGGTCTAATGTGTTCGCGGTTCCCATTTACTTGTTTGAACCGCTGTGGGGTTCATGAACCAGTATATGGGTACGGCTGGTATGAGTAATATCGCGTCAGTTAATCTATACAGACACAAGGATGGAAATACGTTTGAGGAAAAGAAGATGAAAAAAATAAATGAATGAAGACAGGCTGCAGAAAATGTGTTTTAAATTCAGATATTTTCACTGTTAATTCGTAGTGTTGATAACAAAAGATGGTCAGACGGAGGGAATGAGATTTTCTGGGAAAGACAAACGAAATAAATGAACGAGACTCAAATAGACTAAGGTCTGATGAAAATTCCGTTTGAAATCGAATGCTACGAATATTAAAGAAACTGGGACGGAGGACGACGAGGAAAACCTGTGATCCAATAATACTAAATTATTGAATTTGTCAATTCGTAGAACATTAAGAAAGTGACTACTCGTTACTATCTCATCTTTTCGGAATGCAGAACTTTTCAGACTGTTTCCAAAATGCGACGAGTTTTATTCATGGGCACTTAGTGTTTATATGTGATACACCCAACCCAAGACGTCCGAATGATAATTGCCAGTGCGCCACAAAAAGCTTTAAATTTTCTTTTACAAACAATAACAATTTACTCCAATTATACGACAATTTCCTCATATTTTAGAATAAGTAGCGAGAGCCCCCCCCCTCCCCATCCCCATGCAGTGGCGTAGGTAAAACCCTTAAATCTTGAGGTGGAACATCCGCCCAGGAACTGCGACTCTATGTCATTTATGGCATGTCATAATTTTTGCAGAATCTATCTTATGAGGCCTATGTGTTTCCTATCGGGTCATCTACGCCGAATCTCTTAGCTTCCTTCTGTTAAGAGTTGTTTAAGATCTGGGGTGAAACACTCCCTTCATAAAATCTTCTCCATAAATTCTCAAATCAGATCAGATCAGATCTTATGTAGAGGGAGTTATATCTTACCCCAGGTCTTGAACAACCCTCAGAAATAGGAAGCTGGTAGATTTGGGCTACCGTACCCGACACGGAAGTCTGGTAGAACGAGGGGGGGGGACGCACTTTACAATAACCGAGGGGGTCACCAACCAGGGCTCAACGGCTTAACATGCCCATCCGACACACCGCGGATATTCAGTGGTTCAAGTGTTACCTGCCTGGGATCGAAACTGAGATTTATCCGTGGCAGTCACAAACGTTGACCACTAGGCCATCCGCGGCCCAAATCTCAAATCTAAGGGTACCTTCACTAATAATGGAGAAGACGTAGATTAGCGCTCAGGGATAATCCCTGGGCATGCCATCCCTTTTATAAGCAGGGTTCCAGCAAGACTTGATGCCTTAACAGGATTTCTTGAATTCCAGCGCATAATGCTTAAAACTTGTTTCTGCGTAGACTATAAATTATTTATGTTTTACTTTTTTAGATAGAGCCCCACAACCTCCCACATGCATAAATTTACAGGGTATCAAGTGTAGCCAAAGTCCTCCGAAAATACGAGAAGTTGCAGATTCTAACGGCTGGAAATATGCTTCTTATATGACAGGTAATTATTTGTATTTCATATTTTGCGTATTGTTCCCCTATGTCCCAAGGACTTAGTCCCGAGCGATGTTCGCATAGAGCATTTGTAGAATTCTTTTTTGAAAATGGTGAAGAGCTGCTACACTAGCTCCATTCCTTATTTCCTACTACACTAGTTCCATTCCTTATTTCCTACTACACTAGCTCCATTCCTTATTTCCTACTACACTAGCTCCATTCCTTAGGCAATTTTGCCCCGGGCCCCGCAAATGTTCAATCCGGTCAAGGAATAGTCACGCGCAGAACAAAGATATGATTCTGATGTTTGTTGCGTTAGTAAGGAAGTTATTTCCTACTACAATAGTTCCATTCCTTAAGTAACTTAGCCCTAGGCCCTTCAAAAGTTCCATCCGGCCTTAGTTTGTACTCATGGAGAAGACCGCAAAAAAGAGCCAAACCTATGTGATTGATATTTGTTGCGTTAATACGCAAGTTGTTTCCTATTACAGTAGTCCTATTACTTACGTAACTTTCATTTAGAGTGGTAAATGCAAACCTATATTGGTGAAGTATGTTTAGAGGGTTTTGAAATATTGAGAAAAAGGAAAGAAGATCTAAAAATATATTTCTGTTCGTTTCCTATTTTGCGAAGGTTACGTGGTAGAAATACGTCTGAATGAGAAATGCAGAAATGCTTACAGCAATACATATCCCAATTCATTTTTTTGGTTAGGCTTAAGAATGTATCAATATTTCATGTAACACATCCAGGCAATCCTCATTCACTTTTTGCTAAAAACTTTCAGATAATCATTTACGGAAACGTAAATGCACTGAACTTCGTTTCTAAATTTATTTCAATTCGAAAAACGGAAACGAACTGCTCTTTAAATCAAAAAGTATGTTTTAAGGTATTTGAAGAACCATCAGAGCATGTCATTTAAATGAAAAGTAAATGACAAGCTCTGATTTAAATTAATGAATAGTAAGTTTCGTGTTTATTCGAAAATTAATTAGGCCCTGTTAATTTTTTTTTCATAAAAATTAAAACGTAAAAATATATTGCAGTAACCGACTTGTAAAATACAAATGAAACAGTAAAACATTTTTCAGTAAAAAATCAAGTTTAATATTTCGGAGGTTCAACGTACAAATCACAACAGAGTGCATGAAAATGTTTACAAAGTTTCATGTAAAATGTGCGGATCAGTAAGTAAATCCATCAGTGTAAGTATCTTTTACATACACTGGTGTGCAAAAAATAAGGACTAGACGGTTTTTCTAGTGTAACGTCGCGCGGAGGTGATCCACATCGACTCAAATCATGCCATAAGAACCCCAAGATGTACGAATATGGGACAAGTGAGCAAAACCGTCCAAACAAGGAATCCAAAGGATGCAAAGGCACTTTATTCAAAAGGTAGCTTCCAGCAAAACTGGAGAGAAGACAGAAACGTCCATGTAACAGGCGGCTGCCAAGAAAAAATCCAGCCTTTAGTAGGGGATATGATCATCCCTGACTGCGTTGCAGGATTTACAACGTCTGTCCATGCTGAGGATGAGGTTGTCAATTAGCTGTTGAGGTATCGCTGCCCATTCCACTTGTAGCGCCTATTGCATCTGCGGAGTCGTTGCTGGCGGCTGGTGACGTGCTGCCAAGCGCCTCCCGAGAAGGTTCCACACGTGTTCGATTTGATGTAGTTCCGCGGACCTTGCGGGCGAATCCATGCGTTGAAAATCTTCACTCTACAACAGCTCTGCGACAGCCACTGTATGATGAGGTGTAGCGTTGTCATCCATGAAGAACTCAGGGCCCACAGAACCTCTAAACAGAAGCACGTGAGGCAGGAGAACCTGGGTACAATAGCGGATACCAGTGACTGAACCACCTTGGAAGATCTGGAGGTCAGTACGGCTACCAAGCATGATACCTCCCCAAACGAGAACTCCGCCATCTCCAACCTGGTCTCTTTCGATAATGTTGGAGGTGTGATTGCCTATTCCCTGCTCTCTCTAGATCTGTATACGTCCAGAATCGCTCGTAAGACTAAATCGGTTTTCTGTTCCTGGAACCACAGAAACCGCCGTCTTCGATGATCAGGCGTTAATGGCACACACCATACTGGTCGTCGTGCAAATAGACCACCTTTGTGCAGCCTTCTGGCCACGGTAAAACGCGTTAACGGACGTCCAGTTGTCTGTTGCCTGTGCCTTGCGATTTCTCCCGCTGTTTGCCGTCTGTCTATTCTTGCCTGTAGGACAATATACCGTTCGTCCGCCACCGTGATTGCTCGTGGACGACCACTGCTAAACTCTCGGACAGCTGTTCCTGTCGTTTGAACTGCTCTCTAAGCTTGTGAAACGATGCTGTGAGTGGTGCTGAACTACGTCACACTTCGACGTTCTTCCAACTTCCCAATCACGCGACCTAGCGTAAAGTCATCCACATGTCGTCTACTGGATTGCCTGTTAGCCATATCACAAGGTGGCAGCAACTCGACGTCGTTCAAACTGATGTACACCGTGCAATAGCTTTCACAAAATTGCTGAGCGTACACCTCCCGTGTGTTTTATACCCTTCCGACACTCACCCCCCCGCCCCTCTTACGGCATGCTGCGTATATGCGCATTCCCTACTGTGTCAGACCTTAGTCTGTCTCCTGAGTGGTTTTTCGGTCGGATCTGCCTGCTCGTTCCGCTGTTTGCTAATTTTTCGTCTTCGTCCTTAATTGTTGCACACCAGTGTAGTTCTTTGATTATACAAATTGGACGGCAATATAATCGAGGATTCAGTACAGTGTTTAATAGTTGTTTATGGGTATTGACATAAAAAGCTATGAAGGAGACCTTCTCTCGGTGAAATTCTTGTGCAGGGATTCATGTCCAACATTCCTTTTAAGAGATGTGCGCACTTCTCTCTGGTGAAGAAATCATTCTCAGAGACTTTGCCAAACTTTGCGGTTTCTGTAGCATTGATCTAATAAAGGAGAAACAATGAGAAAATATGAGTAATCACAGAATTTCATACGTACTTGTAGAATATTACTTAACAAAAAATAATTATAGCAGCAAAATCACAATTTGTTTCGTTATTTATAGCTTTCGAAAGAAATATGTGCATTTCGATGATGGTAAAATTCTCATCCTCATTTGCAACTGTGTTGTATGATCGTGTTGTGCATGTCTTGGACATGTGCGTCTCATGTAACTAAATGTTAGATAAAAAAATGTTTCAGGTTCACTTAGACATCCCGTGAGATATTATTATTAGGATATTTGTTCATCATTTTTAAATCGAAATATCTTGAATATATTCTCAAAATATGCATATAATTAATGTATCTTTGCTAACCATTCCAACGGATAGGAGGAATTATTTTACCAGGAGATTCTGTCACTTATGCATTCATAAAATTTCCAATTTCCAAAGGCATGGTATCTAACCTTTGTGTACGCAACATAATTCAAAAGACTCGTACCTGATATTTCAGCATTGACTAATTCATAAATACAAGTACTGAATAACTATCATAAGCCACTTCTCACTTTCATTTCTCTCAAAGAATTGAAGTCCAAAACAGATGTACGTGTTTGGGGAAAGGGAAAATACTCACTTACAAAACAAGTAAAGGTATGCTTCGTTATATATAAATCCAAACTAACACAAAGTATGTAAAATAAACTTAATTTTCATTCAAATGATATTTTTTGCAAACGCACGGTTTTCCAAATGTTCGTTTCTTACCAATCTTTTTTCTGGAATATAAATTCAATAAAGCGAATCTCGATTTTAAAACAACTGTGAAAATTGTGCCCAGTTAATAAAATTTATTATTTTTGAATAAAAGCATTACAATATTACAAATTTCAGAAATTTTTAAATACAACCCTAGTTTTATGTTATATGCAAATATGAGTTTAGAAAGATGTAAATATAACTCATTTATGGGTTGTACTTGTTAAGCTGTATTGCCATCGTCGTGGTAAATTAATAATGAATGCAGCTATTGAGACGCAAATATGGCTTGTGGCTATTCGTCGGAGATGGTTTCGAGTTCGAATCTCAATGTGACTGGGTGTTCTGTTCTTCTTACGGCACTAACTCTCTCCCTTCCTTGGAACGACTAAACCTAAATTAAGGACCTCAGATAGTTTATAGCCCATCGAGTTGACACGGTGGTCGATAAACCCCAAAAATCAAAACAGAATTACAACTTTTTCTCCTGCGAAAAATTATTTCCTCGCAGATTCCCTGAATAAATCGTTTGCACTCCTGCTATTACTTGAAATAGACCGTTCACTATTTATGACTTACATGGCAAAGCGTGCAAAGTTGTTAAAATATGTAATGTTTCATAAATCGCATTATCATGAGTAACATTTGTGACGCTGACTCTGATTTAATGTTCCTTTTGAGTTTCTCTGTTCTTTTTCCTTCTTGACTCCTTCTTGTTACAGATTTTCTAAACGTAACGCTACAGATTCCCGCTTAACCGATTTGAGATTGGAAATACCTAACCACACAGGTTAAAGTATACTCTATGTAATTAATATCAAGAGATAAGAGTTGTTTGCTGCGTTTAACGATGTTAAGCAGTGCTACTGAATCAGTGTTATCTAAGCAACTGCTAGGTAATCCATATGTAATTTATGAGCGTTTCATGTGATTAGAGTTGCTTGATTTTTTGTGAAATAAGCTTGGTTCCTGTAGGAAAAATCGATTTTTGCTGTACACATTCCAAAGTATTTTCGACTTCTACACGATGATAAAATTATTTCACCTGAAAGAATTTGTATTACGACCGATTTTGGGAAATCGATGCGCTACTGGATATATTTAACATGTGGATTTTGTTCGTAAGTACTGCCTTGTGTCTCAACCCAGGTTAATTTATTGAATTGCAAAATTTAGACTTTCAACCACATCTAGCGCTGAAGTTATCATTCATCAACGAATGTTTAGTTACATTGAAATAACGCCTAACGAGCTCAAATCGTGCAATGTTGCAGCATAGCTAACTTAACGAAACAGCTTACAATCAACTTAACTTAGTAATCAATATAACGTTATACATAATATAAAAACTGTAAAAATCAAAAGCATAAGCGTTATGTAAAGCCATGCTCCGACAAAAGAACCAAAGGTTTATCCTGTTGTAACGAAAGTTTAAATGAAAGAATGGGAAAAATCAACTGTCGAAGGTAATCTTTACTACTTAGCAGGTTAAACAATATTTCGATTCAGGAAGATGACATAAGATCCTTATCCTTTCACAACTCAAAATTAATACACATAGCTTCCGCGTCTCCATTCATAAGACCTGATGCGTCACTTCTTTGGGAAACCAGTAAAATAATTATTAATAGCAGCAATATCCGCCTCGTCGGTCTGGGATTTAAGAAGGAAAATGCAGTTCATGTCCACGTTGTCGAACGTATGAAAATAAAGTTAGTAAAAATCTTGCTTTAAGAAAACGTAATTTTTCCCTGGAATATAATTTTATCTGTTATGCATAATAAAAAAGGATTTCTTTGAAATCACAACGAATGTTAAGGGTTATATTTTTTAAAGGTATCTCGGAACCACTGCCTTTCGGGGAGAACTATGCTAAACTTCTGCGCCTAATAAAGCAATTAAATCCATCTTTGAGACCATTATTATTTCTAACATTGTTTCCGTTTCTTCAAAATGTATTAAACACAGAACATGACACAAGAATAAATAACAAAATTATCAATGAATTTTCAATTTTCGGATATTATCTAACTTAACATCGATGTCATATTGACTCTAACAAAAGGATTCACATCTTCCTAATTTATATTGAACAAAATTATCATTGACTGATATTGTTCACCTGATACGAGTTTATACCGGAGACCTAGGTATCAGCAAAATATCGGCGTAATATACACACAGTCAAGTCACATTATTGTGACCACCTCCTACTTTTTACGTCAGCAGCGCGTAGCCAATGAAAGAATGCACGTGTCACGAGCTGGCTTGGAAGGTATATAAGGTGACCTGCAGGCATTATAAAAACATATCACTCGTTGCTATCATAAATAAAAGGAACGATTTATAAGATTTACAAAAAGGGAAAACTTTCGGCTTTCTCGCCAATGGTGGTAGTATTTCCGAAACAGCGCAATTTGTGAACTTTTTGCGTGCTGCTCTGGTTAAAGTGTATCCTGCTTGGAGAAATCGAACCATTGCGAATAAGCAACGTGGCAACTGCGGAGCAGCACGTGCCAATGATGTGAGAGGTGATGCTTCGAAGGTGCGTGAGGGCCGATCGACACGATATGGTGAAGCAACAGAATGGTCGAATAAACCATGTAGCTACCGGAAGTGTTTCTAAACCAACATTTCAGCAAACCCAGCTGCACATGGGGCTAAGCTGCAGACGGTTAATCACTGCACCTTTTTTTTTTTTTGATTGTAGGTTTTACGACCACCGTGAGCAACTCAATGGGCTATAAGCAGTCGCACGTCCCTAATTTAGGGTCACTGGTTCCAGGGAAGGAAGAGAGCCAGTGCCGTAAGACAAACACAACATCAATGCCTGACCGGGATTCGAACCCGGACACCTTTCAGACGAATGATCAGAGGCCTTCGCTTGGACCACTGCGTCACCGGGGGGCCTGCACCTATGCTAACGAAGGTGCATCGGCAGAAAAGGCTTGCATCTGCATGGCAGACTCATAATTGGACTTCCGCTGATTGGCAAAGGATTGCTTTCTTCGATGAGTCAGGTTTTCTGATTCATCGAACGGATAGACCTCGGCATATAAGGCTAGAAACATCGGAGAACAAACACTCTTCAACCATTGCTTGAAGAACACAAGATGGTGGGGGTAGAGGTACGGTGTCGGAAATGTTTTCGCTGCATACTCTAGGTCCACTCATACCTGTGGAAGGCACTATGAACCGGATGCGTTTTGAATCCATCCTTGTAGACCAAGTAAACCCATATTCGCTGATTGTCTTTTCTGGGGCAGATGGGATCGTCCAGCACTACAATGCGACGTGTCACATAGTTATAAATCTCCGAGAGTGGTTGGAAGATCAGGGTGAAGACTTCAAAGGGCTTCCCTGGACCCCTTATTCCCCAGTCTTAAACTCAATGAGCATCTTTGGGATCACAATGATCGTGTTGTTCGCTCTATGTATCATCCACCACGTACCGTCTAGTAACTGTCAGACGCAATGCAGTCGGCATGGCTCCACATATTTGTGAACACATTCCAGCACCTTATTCAGTCACCCCCAGCTCGTCTGGATGCTGTTCGCTCTGTACACGGCATTTACTTTGTATACTAGCTAGCGGTCACAATAATGTGACTCGACCGTGTATATATGTATATACGAGATGTCACAAGTAAAGGGGTTTTTTCAGTTCTGTGTATGTATGATGTCACAAGTAAAGGAATTTTTTCAGTTCTATGGGTAGTATCTCAGAGAGCTGCGATTTTCTGAGATAATTACGTTTTTTTTAATTGTTCCAAAAGCCCAGATAACAATGGGAACTACTGCGGGGTGTTTATTCCATAATCGAGTAACTTCTATGGCCAGGTATCTATATTTCGTCATTTTTTCCAATTCTTCTTCTTCGATTCTGACATTTGTAGGAATTGCTATCCAAATTATCCAGATCTTTCGATTTTCTACTACTGTTATGTCTTCTGTGTAATGTTCAAGGTGCCGATTGGTTTCAATTTGAAAATCCCACAATATCTTGACCTGATCATCTTCGAAGACTTTCTGGGCCTGATTTTTCTATCAGTTTTTTTATGCTGGCAGATTGTACTTTCTGCATAATGACCAATGAATCATATGCAACCCTGTTATAATAATAATAATAATAATTATTATTATTATTATTATTATTATTATTATCAATGTGGGCTGAAACTAAAACACACCCGTAATAGAACCTAACAAAGTATCTAAAGAAAAGGCAAACAAATAAATTTACTTAAAGTGGGACACACATTAGCGTTCGCGAAATAGCATTTTGCTCCAGACTTTGAAATTTATAAATAGTGAGATCCGACATCTTCAAAAAGTGAAAGTTGTGGTATCCTAAAATGGGGGTTGGGTGGAATTAGTACGAACCTACCTAACAATTTTGACGTAACAAATTTTGGAAGGGATGAAAAGGCAAATCAAATGCCAAATGTCATTGCCCAGCCCATCCTCTCTTAGCACCGAGCAATAGAAGTACCGTTCCAAGGTGATGCAGGGTGCTAACACAATGAAAGGAAAAAAGGGATGAAATGTGTAGAACTACAAGAGGCTGCACCCGAGCTAATGACCGCGTTTGGTGCGACACATTTTTTTTAGTTTCGCAGAAGCAGCATCAATCTCATCTTGGAGATGAAGTGGGGTGTAAGATATTTAATTTCTTATTGTTATTTGTAGGCAATAGATGGCAGCACAGAGCTATGTTTCATTTATTTTTAGACAAATAGTTATGCACCCAGAGAACACTGACTGTCAGAGAATCCTATGGAGAGGAAAACTTGAAGATCCTGTACAGACCTTTAGATTAAAAACAGTCACTTATGGCACATCGTGTGCCCCATTCTTGGCTAGTAGATCTTTGAAGCAATTGGCTTTGGATGGAGAGGCTGCTTTCCCACGAGCATCCAAGGTAGTTTTGCGAGATTTCTATGTTGATGATCTCCTTTCAGGAGCCAATTCACTGGAGGAAGCCTCTGAGCTTGCGCATGAGCTGCAAGAATTGTTGAAAAAGGGTGGTTTCACATTGCGTAAGTGTACATCGAGTGCTGCATCTGTTTTAGACACCATTCCTGATGATTTCAAGGATTGCAGTGACACCCTGAGAATTAATTGCGACAAATCAATCAAGGTGCTTGGCATTGAGTGGTGTCCAACTAGGGATACCTTCCAATTTTCTGTTGCTACTAACGAGAAGTTGAAGTATAGCAAGCGAGCCATACTTTCAGAAATTGCCAATATTTTTGATCCCTTGGGTTGGCTGTCGCCAATGGTGATTAGGGCAAAGATTCTTCTTCAAGAGCGCTGGAGTTCTAATTTGAGATGGGACGATGAGCTACCACAACAGTACAGGAACCGTTGGATCAAGTTCCAGTCACAACTCTCCTGTTTCAGATATCTCAAGATTCCAAGCTGTGTGATGACTACAACTTCTGATTACTTTGAAATTCATGCCTTCTCTGATGCTTTTGAGAAAGCTTACTGTGCAGTGATTTACATTCGTTGAGCGTGTTTGGACTCCTCGGTGCACGTATCTTTACTAGCTGCCAAATCTAGAGTTGCTCCTTTAAAGAAGCAATCGATTCCTAGGCTGGAGCTTTGCTCTGCTCTGTCGTTCGCAAATCTGCTGGAAGTTGTTCTTCCATGTCTCAACATTCCGATCAAGAATATTTTTGCATGGACAGATTCAAGAGTTACGCTCGCTTGGGTTTTGTCGGAACCACAATGCTGGCTCCCTTTTATAGCTAATCGAGTGACAAGAATTCAGGAAGCGATTCCCTTTGTGGAGTGGAATCACATTTCTGGTACGAAGAACCCTGCTGACTGTGCCATCAGAGGTATTTTAGCTTGGTAGTTGGTTCAGTGTGAAATGTGGTTAAGAGGACCAGATTGGCTACAGCAGCCTAGTGTTCAACGTTCAGATGGAGATGCGCTTCAGGAGTTTTCGTTTTCTGAACTACATTTGAGAGAAGAAAGGAAGAGTTATGTGACAAAGTACAGATCTGTCCTATATTTTCAAGTTTTCGTCTTGGACCAGATTATGCCGCGTCACAGCCTGCTGTTTGCGGTTCACACAAAACTGTGCTAACTCTTTATCTAAAAGAAACTTTGGCCATTTGAGTAGAGATGAGCTTCTTAAGGCCACTTATGTAATAGTGAAGCTCGTTCAATCCTCCGAGTTTGCTGATGAGTTTGCATGCATTCATGCTGGAAGAGCCATCAAGTCATCAAGTAAATTTCTACCGTTGAATCCTTTTGTTGACTGTGAGGGCCTTTTGCGAGTTGGTGGAAGACTTAGAAATGCCTCAGTTGCAAATAATGTGAAACACCCAATACTTCTATCTAGAAAGTATCACATAACAGAGTGAGTTGTGAATTATTATCATCACACTTACCTCCACGCAAGCGCTCGACTTCTACTTGCTGTCATCCGACAAAATTTTTGGATTCTCTGCGGCAGAGATGTCACGCGAAGATTTGTGCGTCGTTGTGTGACATGCTTTCGTCATTCGGCTACTCCAGCCACTCAGCTTATGAATAACTTGTCCTCAAAGAGAGTAACTCCCTCTAGAGTGTTTCATGTGACGGGTCTAGACTTTGCAGGTCCCTTCCAATGCAGAGAAAGAGTGGCACAAGGAAAAAAGCTTTTCAAGATTTACATTGCAGTCTTCGTGTGTTTCTCAACGAGAGCAATTCATCTGGAAATTGTTGGAGACCTTACTACTGACGCATTCATTGCAGCGCTTAAGAGATTTATTGCACGTCGAGGTAAGCCTAGTGAGATATTTAGTGACTGCGCCACGAATTTCGTTGGTGCAGATCGTGATTTGCGTCGTATTCTTAAGCAAGTGCTCAATGCAACCGATGACAACAGCGTTGCTACCTTTTCCTCTTCCGAAGGCATCAATTGGAATTTTAACCCTCCTTCAGCGCCTCATTTTGGTGGTCTTTGGGAGGCAGAAGTAAAGACAATGAAGTTCCACCTTAAACGGACAATGGGCAATGCTTGTTGTTCTCTAGGAGAGTTCCTCACACTTTCAGCGCAAGTTGAGGCTTGCCTTAATTCTAGGCCTCTGTGTCCCATTTCTGAAGACCCTAATGACCTAGATGCCTTGACACCTGGACACTTCTTGGTGGGAGCTCCCTTGACGGCTCTCCCTGAGTTAGATCTCACTGCAGTTCCTATTTCTCGCCTTAAGAGATGGGAATTGATCCAACGCTTAGTTCAGCAGTTTTGGAGACGATGGAGGTTAGAATACCTTACACAACTTCAACTTAGGCCTAAATGGTGCACTTCTAGACCGGACCTTACAGTGGGGGATCTTGTGCTGATCAAAAACGAACTGATGCCTACATTGCGTTGGACACTTGCCAGAGTTATAGAAACACATCCCAGTAGTGATGGCAAGCTGCGAGTAGTGACTATTCGAACTGATTTCGGAATTCTCAAAAGACCCATAATTAAACTGTGTCCATTACCGTTATATTGACTGTAAGTAATTCTCGAAATTCCATCAAAATTCATACTGAAGTAAGTGATAGACATGTTCAAGAAGCATGTTAGTAATGAAGACAAAGAACCTTGTTACAAGTACCCAGATCTTTTCTCTCGAGTCAACTGTAAACCTTTCACAATATTAGTAATGGGTTGTATTTGCTGTAGCCACATGTTCACAGTATGTATAGATTATATTTATCATTGCAATTTTCAGCCTATTGTATTTAATTTATAATGTAGAAAGTGATTGTATTACTGTATGTGTTGAAAGCTTGGGCTTCCAAGGTGGGAGTAATGTAAGATATTTAATTTCTTATTGTTATTTGTAGCCAATAGATGGCAACACAGAGCTATGTCTCGTTTTTTGCTCTCGTGTTGTGATGAGAGTTTGTTTATTATTATTATGATGGTAGCAGTGAGGTTATGAGGTTATTTTTGTTCGTTGTTCGAGTGAGAATTGCTTACGGAAATGTATAGAGTGAGTGATTAATAATTATAGTGATATTAAAGGAGCTCTTAGAGCTAATATATGTTAATACAGTCCTCTTCAGTTGAGTGTTTAGTGAGTGAACATTCTACAGGGGGCATCTTCTTTTAGGAGGAAGGTCCTTCCTTGCTGCCCGGGGAACATATGACATACATGTTGACATTGGTTGAGTCCTGGGATTCCTGGACAAATTATGCTTCCAGAAAGCCTTCACAAGTCTCTGGTCTACGATGGGATACCAAAGGAGTTCAGGACTTTGTGAAGTTTTATTTGCGGGTCAGAGCATGAATATTTCAAAAACAAATATATTACTTTAGATTTGTTTAAGTTATTTCTTTCTGTGGTTGCAATAAAATCAATGAGTGTTACTGCAAAAAAAAAATTAAGTAAAGAGATTATAAATTGAGTTAAACGTACCAGAAGTACATCGTCCAGAGATGTCATATGTCTTCTGTATCTTGTTGACATATTTCTCCTTCCATTGTGATATTCTTCCGGAGTCTATGCAGAAGGAAGTAGAAGAAACGCAAATGAATTTATAAAGTACAAGTAATTCAGTTTATCATATGTAATATAAAATTTGTATCTACGTGGCATAATACATGGCAGCAATTCAGATAATCATATATCGTCATAAAAAGAGTAATTACTTTGTTTTACTAAAAATTTTAATTAAGAAATAAATTTATTATTTAGTAGTTATCTGCTTTGCAATCAGTTTTTATACGACTCTCACAGAAATACCGTATATACTCGTGTATAGCCAAATATTTTTGGAAGACATCCTGTTTTCAAAGTTGGGGGTTCGGCTTATATACGGATCACTAAAATTTCGGTCCTGACTCCCGTGAACTCTCCCGCGGAATTCATCGGCGGATTTGTTTAAGTTTAAGACCTTGTGTTTCAACGTGATAGTTTTCCGACCTTCTGAAAACCATAAAAAAATATGAAATATTTTTCCACTCAGAGTAGAATTCTTACAGGAATAGGTGCCGCTGATATGATAAGTTAAAATCCTGATCCCGTTTCAAATTGAGACAGAAATGTCTTGCTTCCAATCATGAGACACATTGTTACTTCCCGTGTGAAATCGCGAAACACCGTGGACACTGTGTAAATCTCTCAGCTAGTGTGATGGGCCACAGCCAATCAGGCATCTCTCTTCTGTACAGTTTTCACAGTAAGCGCTGGCGGACGTGTTTGGGAAAGTCCTCCGCTATAAACATATAATGGCAAAGACATAGTGTTTAACGGAAACTGGTAACTTGAAACAAGGCCGACACGGTCGTGTTTCTTCTTGGATGAAAGAATTGTGGAATGCAACTACACCAGAAACGGTTATAATTTCCCTCGAACAATGATTCATAAGTAATTCAGTGAATGTTACGCGGGTTATTTGGAAGCTCCTAGAGTGAATCGTACATTGAAGGTTTTTGCAGAAGATAATCTCACAACTTGCTTAATTCATTACAATAAACATATTTTTCAAAAACTTGAAATTTAAGCTCGGCTTATATGCGGGTCAAGGTTTTTCGCAAATTTTGAGCTTTGAAGTAGAGGAGTCGGCTTAGACACGAGATCTGTTTATTGCGAGTACATACGGTAAATGTCCTATATTGACCATTAAAAGTAAGATATGAAATCAATAATTACTGCACTGATTTTTATTTAAGAATTTCGCGCTTGTAGATATTTCGACGATTATGACACAAGCATGCAACCATTAAATACATCAACATCACATTAAGTACATTTCACATTTTAAGTAATTATTAAGTAAGATTCGAATATTGACCTCTTCACTTAATGGACCACATGATTTCTTTGCAAAGTTTATGCCATTTCTTTAAAAGTAATGACACTACAATTATTTGCTGGAACATTTGTCAATTTAATAAGCAAATTATTTAATTAATTAAATTAGCATTCGCTTATATAGCAGCATATGTAACACAAATATAAATATGGTATGGAATGTAATAAGAATTAAGTGACGTCAAGCATTCACTGGTAAGTATCGCTATTCCAGTAATTGATGTACAACAGCTTGAAACAACTCTCCGTGTACTTTTAAAAGATTGTTCAATCTACGTATCTGAAATTTGAGCTTTGATTTAGAGAAATACAAGGATGCCATGCGGTCTTGACACAGTTTTCCAACTTTTATGGAGATAGTGTTCTAAAGAATAATTAATAAAAAAAATTATGTGGAAAAAACACAACGATAATTGAAAAATCAATCCGTAGGTTTCCTTAATTAGTTGATGCTCTGTTTTGTAACACGGCAGTCTCTTATGCACTTTTTATAATTCAGCGAAACTGGGAGTACGGGGTAGTGTGAAGGCTACGAGGATTATAAGTCATAGATTTGTTAAACAAATGGAAATATTTGTGAGAGTTTTATCATTTTTTTATTAATGCTTCTCCCCCATTATTGCGTAATCGCAATCTGAGTGAAGAATGCCTTCACTGAATAATGCAGACCGTTAAGATAACAACACATAGTCAAATCCCTGATGAAAGAACACTTTGACTTCAAGACAAGAAATGTATCTTGTGAATCCCAAATGGGTTCTCAATTTTAATCGCTTCACACACAGCGCTCTCCTACCCCCTCCCCACCCACAAAAGTGAACACAGCGCTCTCCCTCCCACTCCCAACCCACAAAAGGAAACACTGCAGCCGTCTTAATTTGTGACAAACACGATGCTCTAATGCTCAGTGCTAAATATTCTCCAAATTAGGATCAATTGAAGTCTTCGTCTTAAGTACTCAGGATTTTTCATCTTTATAATACTTATGTCTCTTACTTTTCTAAGCAGCTCTAATTTTAGAAGATTTAAATTTTCAATGACACGGTGACCCTCAGATTTATTTTTATGAGAAAGGAAGATTAGAAATATATGCCTTTCTTTCCGAGAGATGATTGCTTCTAAAAAGGTTCTATTTCACACACGGGTTGCTAACATGGATTGTGATGACCAAAAAAAAAAAAACAGAAAACTGCCTGTACATTTAAGCAGCGTCGCGGGTGATTCGCTTGTTTACCCCAATATTCTTTTGATGTGCCTCTCCAAAACCCATTGTCCATAACTTTCCTTGTTTCTTTCTTTATCTTCTTCTTGTCCTGTTGACACCCACTGCAGGGTGTAGGCCTCCCGCAGTCCTTTCCAAATTCCTCTATCCATAGCCTCAGTCCACCATTTAGCACCTCTAAATTTCTGAAGGTCATCTCTGAATCTTGTTCTCTGGCACCCACTTCGTCTCTTTCTATCTCTTGGCTACCATTCGGTTATTAATCGTGTCCATCTTTCAGATTTCCAACATGCCCAGCCCATCTTCACTTTGATTCTTTTATTATTTTTAAAATATCTGTTATTTCTGTTCTTTCTCTTATAAGTTCATTTCTAATACTGTCTCTTCTTATTATTTCCAACATTCTCTCTAACGCTTTTACCGATACCCTGCTTTTTTACATTGTCGTTCTGTGATACTCCAAGTTTCACTTCCATAAATACGCGGTTAATACATTCATTGAGGATTTTTCTTTTTAAACGGAATGGAAGATCGCCGGTTAAATAGTCTTTAAGTCTCCAAAAGGCTGTATTACCTTGGATAATTCTTCTATTGATTTCTCTTTCTTGTTTTTGTTTCAGACTAACTACTTGTCCTAAATGAATACATTCATCTATTTTCTCGATTTCTTTTCCTTTTATAAGAATCTGTTCAGTATTCTTTTCTGTATTGTTCATGTACTTAGTTTTTTGCTTTGTTTATTGTCAGACCTATTTTAAGACTTTCCATTCATAAGTCCTCCATCCAGTGGCGGCTTGTTTCAACTGAAACAGGTGGGGCCAGTAGCCGAAGTCAAACAATAAAATTAAAAAAAAACTGTCATTATTAGGCCAACTATTCAGACCCCACCCCACCTCCAAGATTCCTTTAATCTGCCTCTGTTTACCCCCTTGACTTACAATATTGCCCAAATAAGGTAGGAATGTGTCAACTATAGTATTGCACACGAAAAAAAAATTCCTCAGAATAGAATGCATAACTATTAACAGAAAAGTGTTAAAACTCCTTAAATAAAATTTTTACCTCAAAACATATGAGCATTTATTTATGTTAGTTGTGCTTTGTGTTTCTTGAGATTTCAATTGAGGAATAATCACAGGATTCACAGGATAAAAAAATGTAGTGAAAAAATAATAACTCCAGATATATGCAGGGAGGGAACGCTTCATGAATTTCGTCCCATATAGAATGAGTACCATACTACCATTTGCATTATTTGAAAGGTTTAACCTTTTTTTTAAAGAACTTGTGAAACCTAAAAACATATATGTACTCATGTGCAAATTATACTTACATGTTTTCTCATTTATTTATTTATTTTTAACATAGAAAATCATCTTAGTTAAAACTGAAATTAGTTCTGCAAAGCGTTTGTAAACTTCATACTCTAGGAAACTCAAGTTCTTGGGCTGATAAGCACAGAATATTTTTAAGTGAAGCTTTTTGGACTCAAATTCTTGGGCTGATGAGCACTGTTTTGTTTTTAAGTGAAGTTCAAACTAAACATACTTGGGGTGATAAGCACTGACTTTTTTAAGCGAAGCTTTTCTTCCTGATTTAAAGCGAAAAACGGAGATTTTAACAAAATATCCACTCCATTCTTTGTACTCGACAAGCACAAATGTCACGACATGAAGGAACAACACATCACCGAGAGAGACACACACAGAAAAAACAATTGACTGAACTTTGCTACGACATTTAAAACCCTCCCGTCACTTTTGAGCTTGGTCGGGGTAAGCTTCTGTGTCAACACACGGCGTTAAGAAAATGGATACACTCCCGGCCAATCAAATCAGCGCGGGGCCAGATAGATCTGGCTCCACAGCTTTTTTTGCACACGCGGTTAAAACAGTTGGGTATGTAGGTCTTCCTACTGAATGAGACGGGGAGTAATTCGTCTCCTCTTTGCTTGCGTAGTGATGTTACTGGGGCCTGTTGTGAGCTGGCCCCAATAACCTCACACTCTGAACGTGATCTCTTTACTTTGGGAATAGTTTTTCGTTTTTGAAGGAAACTTTTCCCTTAAGTAATGGTTTTTGAAAGGAAAGGTTCATCATCATGTATTTAAGAAAAATAATAAGAATCCGGGAAAAAAAATTTCTAGAAATAAAAATTTTTAGGTGAGGCCCGGCCCCTCTGGCCCGTAATGACAAACCGCCCCTGCCTCTATCACATTTTGCATTTCACTACTGCTAGTTGTAATGATTTAGGTAACTTCCATTTATGTCTAATCCTTTTTCATCCCAGTTTAAATTTCAAAAAGTGTCTTCCAATACAGGGTTAAATAATTTTGGAGATAGTAGGTCTCCTTGTCTAACCATTCTCCGTAACTCGAAATCCAAACCCATGCTCTCCTACTTTATGCTTGCTATAGCCTTGCTGTATATTTTATTTATTAAACTGACATATTTTTTTCCAATGTTTGGCTTTCTACTTCATGTTAAATTAATTACCGTTTCATCGTCTTGGAGCACAAGATAGGGGACATGCTCTTTAGTCTTTTCAAAATTTATCCTTTTTGAGAATATTTTTCCTTTCTGCTTTTCTCTCCGATGCGATAACTACTTCTACTCTTCCTTTAGTCTTCAAATACATTTATTTAGTTTTTTGTCGTGCTTGGAAATTAACAACTCGCGAACTTACTATCATTAATAAATGAGATTGAAGAGAAATTAGTTTTCCCTGCTTTCTCAGAATATTTCCTTTATCAATTTATACATGTCAAAAAGTAACAATATTATATTAAATTGAAAATGTAAAAGCACTCTTTAATTTTTGCTATACTCGATATGAAAAGAAGATGAACGAAAATTACCTTTAGTCTACATCCTCTTTCATTATGACTGAAGACGCTGTTGTCCTTGACAAAAAATTCCGTTGTTTTCTTGCTGTTCTGCAACATATTCTTTGGAGGACAGCCAATAGTTCCACAAATGTATTTCATCTATTTTAAAAGAAAGAAAAAGAAAGAAAAATCTGTAAATTTCATTTATCTTTGCAATGACACTGACATGATTATCACATAATGCTGTACATAAACAAGAATATAGAAAAGAAATATTATATTGTTTGCACAATTTAGGGCCTGACAAGCAAAGGCATGTAAAGTAGGTGGCGTTCCGATTCGTTGCTGAAACCTTTTAAACGCAGAAATTTAGAAAAGATGAGAAAAGCAGTGATCTGGAGGTTTTATTCTCCAAAATACAATTTCGTCTTCCTATCGTGTTAAAGTATCCTCTTGCAATGATTCAGCTCAGCAGGGAAACTCCCATTTAACCATACATGGCTATGTAGGTTTTTATAGTATTTTTGAGTGTTTGAAACACGCGGTTGGAAACTAATACGGTGAGGCAATCCTCCTTTATTCTTAATTCATATGATCGTCATCAACGAACATCATGAATCCACTGCTGCCAAGATGAGTGCCCAAGTCTCATCCAAGCTAGTCCCTCTTAAGTCAAGCCAGCACATTTGCAAATTTCATCCGCACATCTCCCACATGGTATTATTCTGGGCTTTTTTTTGTATCACTTAGTAGAGTTCTTGGGTCACAACTATAATCATCATCATCATCATTGTCAACCATTATCAATCCACTGCTGGACGAAGGTCTCCCCAAGTTTCCTCCACAACGGTCTGTCTTGTGCCAGTCTCCTCCATGTCACCCCCGCATACTTTCGAATTTCATCCACCCATCTTCCATGTAGTCTTCTTCTGGGTCTTTTCCTGTCCCTTGGAATCCAATTTAAAATGTCGGCTGTCCATCGATGGTCTGTCCTTCTGGCAGTATGTCCAGCCCATTGCCATTTCAGGGATTTAACTCTGATTATGATGTCTTCCACTCTTGTCATTTTTCGGATCCACGAGTTCTTCTTCTTATCTCTTCTGGTTACATCAAGCTTGCACCTATCCATGATTCTTTGAATTGTCTGCAGCCTTTGTATGTCTCTTTTAGTTAAGGTCCACGTCTCTGCACCATACGTAAGCACTGGAAGGATGCATTGATCAAACACTTTTCTTTTAAGACATAATGGCATATTGCTCTTGAAAATTATGCTGCTTCTTCCAAAAGCTCTCCAGGCAAGTTTTGTACGCCGATTAATTTCTTCATCAATGTGACCCTCACTTGATATCTGCTGACCAAGATAAATGTACGTGTCTGTTATCTCCAGCTTTTCTCCATCAATCGATAAATCTTCATTTCTTGTAAAAGTATTGAACATCACTTTTGTCTTCTGAAAGTTACATTGCTCTAAATACACTAATACATGTCCGCGTGTGATGACAAACACATGATTATCTCACGTTTGGAATATTTTATGCGTTTGGTTATTCTTGCACTAGAAATAGAAGAAAAAGTTCTCATCGAAAGAGATAAACTGGGGGATAATTTTTCGTTCCCATCGTCGGATCGGCATTACACTGCATATGCGGATGAACGCAGACGTATTTATTTTCTGGCCACCTTCAACATATTCGACGTTTTTTCGCTCTCACGGTCGAAACATTGACAGATATCGTTTTCGCAAAAATGATGTAGCATATCAAATTAAAACGATTTCCCAGTGTTCATCTGTAACACGGAATTCCGTTTCCGTTTTTAACAATTATTTCAAAGACGAATTTTGGCAATCCGAACTATTAAAAATTCCGTACTTACATTATTTGATAAATATCCTAATATATAATTTGCTAGAGCCCTCCTCTCCCTCCGTGCCTCTTTTTAAGTCGTCATAAGAACATCCGAGAAACAAATGTTTATGACGTCACGCTTAGCTTTTTATGTTTTCGCGTAGGTGACGTCATCACCTACACGAGCACAGTCCACGCGTATATCACTTTATTTTGTTGTTCTAGCCAAGGAGGTGAGATTAACAGGAGGTGAAGGGACCAGTTTTGAGTGAAGCCAAAACAGATCAACAGATTCTGTCCTCTCTCAGAGGTAGTGGGAGTCTACGCTGCGTAAGTTGGGGAACGTAACGTCACTTCCTGTGGCTTAAGCAGTTTTTCTTAGCGCATGCAAACCAAAGATGAAAAGAAGGAATATTTCAGGCTTCTCCTTTCTTAACATTAGGCCTTTGATTATATTTTAAACATGGTTATCTTGCACATGGGCAGTATGCAAGTAACCATGAGCACTATGCACTTCCGCTCAAAAAAATATTATTTTGTTCAATTTTTTACAGAAATACCAACACATATTTTGCTGTTTTTTCTGGAAATTTTTTATTATGAAAATGAATATTCCAGCCTGAATTTTTTTCATGCCTGTATATGTAGAGTAAGGGTCCGAAAAACCCGTTCAAAATCGCGATTTCCCCATTGAGATATACAGGAGATTCTCAGGTTGGGTGCATTGTCGTAGTCAGCTGATAAAAAGTGGCGTCACGCTAGAAGCACAGGGAGAGGAGCTGTTGACAGCTCCTCCTACTTCTAACCTCCTTGGTTATAGCAACAAAGAACACAGTTGCTGGTGTGACGTCATCTAATCCAAATCATTATCACATGACGTCAGAGATGCCTTACGTTACACGGTCTATTCTTTAGAGATAGGAAATTTTACATCAGGAATTTTGGTTCACTACCTGAACTGGTGTTTAGCCATCTGTATGTGGCAACGTCAAGAGTACGACGATATGACGATGTCAAGATAAAAATTGTTCACGGAAAAGAACAGGGGAAATTGATATAGGGTTCGCAGTCAGTGCATACGAAAAATGTTGTGTACAAGGTAATGTTGAAGAAGTAGGGACTAAAAATTTTACAAAACACATAACAAACAGACAGCCCATTGTATCAAATGCCATAATCGACTGCTCGGGATACTTTCAGAAAGCTGTAAGCCATCGTCGCCATCTACTGACGTGGATCTCAAAAACTCAATAAATGAATGTCAATAATTTTTGCAGCATACATTTTATTTTCCCCCTTCATTATTGACGGGCTTTCATCTAGCTGATCTATAACATGCTGAACTAACATGCACGAGAGTTTAACCGAAAATACTGAAAAAGTGGGCATAACGTTTTTATTACCTGACAGAGAGCGTTCAAATTGCGCAAGTTGGTAGAGTAACTCTTCCCCTATATTAACCCTTCTTCATTGCGTGTAAATAATGGATTCGTGCTGAAGCAACGTGCCGTTCTTTAGTTCTTGACAAAGGAAGCTTGCGGGCTGTCGGACATCCACAGAAGGCTACAGAATGTTTACGGAGATGTCACCAATGACACAGATGAAGAAGTTTAAAGAAGGGGAAACCAGCGCTGAGGATAAACCACGCAGATGCAGTCCATCATCTGCAACCACAAACACGAAACGCCAGCGAGTGGATGAATAGATTCTCTCGGAGTGACGAGTTATAATCTGTGCGCTTGTTGCGCAACTGGACTGTAGTCAAAACACCCTAGAGAAGATGGTGCACGAGTTGCGGTATTATGAAAGTGTGTGCAAAGTTGGTACCTCTTCAGTTGGTACCCGATTTGGAGAACATAAAGAACATAACGGTGGAACTTTGCTCTGATCTGCCGGAAGCGTTGAAGCTAATGAAGACAAGTGTTGTTGCGATCTAGTGAGAGGGGATGAAACGTATGCTTATCTTCACGATCCAGAAACGAAGAATCAATCCATTCGAAGAACAGCGTCACACCTCTTCATCAATGCCTAAGAAGTTCTAGAGCCAGGAATCAGCACATAAGTCATTGAGATGGTTCTATGGAATAACAAGTGTGCAATTCTCTTTAATTTTGTGGAACGTGGTCGTACTGTGACCGGCGAGTGGTACATTAAGACGCTTAAGAAGCTTACAGAAGCCATAAGGAGGAAGAGATCGAACAATAATCTGAAAAAGATCCACATTCACCATGTCAATGCGAAACTACACACATCTTTGACAACAAATCAGGCGAGCAGCAAATTTGGCTGCTCGGTCGTCCATGATCCACCGAGCAGTCCAGATCTTACACCCTCCGACTTTCACAGCTACCGGGAACAAAGATTTGATGACACGGACGAGGTGAATGTGGCTGTGAAGAAATGTGTACAAGGGTTCATACCTGATTTTTTTCCAAAGAGGATTCGAGCGTTGGGTTAACAATGGCGAAATGCATTGATTGCGATGGAGATTATTTTCAGTAGTACTTTTGTATCGAGAAAGAGTTACTCTATCAAAATGTACAATCTGAACGACCTCCGTCAGATAATAAAAATTGTTATGCCCACTTTTGCATTACTTTTGGTACAACCCTCATACATATAGTGCTACTGTAAGAGACCGGATACCTAACGCATTGTACTGGCGATTATACGCTGTCTATATAGCAGTCACTGGATTCCTTAAGACAAAAGATATTAAATCCATCAATAGCAAATTTTACATTTAGGAGTTTTGTAAAATAGTACTGTAAAAATACATTCTACTTTAAAAGATATTTGAAAGTCATTATCAGTTTAAAAAGATCAAGCTGCAAAGAATTTTGTTAATTCGAAAAATCACGATGAAAAATCCTTGACTTGTGAAAAGTCCCTCCTACAGAAAAAAAAATATTACAAACTTATTCAGAAAAATAATGAGCTCCAACAGAAAATAAAATAGCTAAATCACTCACATTAATGAGAAAGTATCTTTGATCGTCGCGCTATTTGTTTTACGATGAACGTGATTCTCTTAGGGGGTTCGATCCGGGCTGCTTGAAAAAGATTATCTAGGGCAATGGCTGAAAATTGCAGGCCCTTTGATTTTGCGAAATTTCGGTTTAAATTGGGAAAAACCTGAAACGCACTTTTCTGAAATAGACGGAATTTCTGACTACGGAAGATCTGTGAAAATACGGAAGTTATAATAACCGGACACTTTCAAAAACGGAAATTTCGTGAAAAGGCGGGCGCCTTCCGGCAAATTTGCTTCACCATATTTTCAGAAACTATCCGTGAACTCACACCACTTATCTTTTAGTGTAAACTACGCAATAATTTCGAAAATCAATCACTACCAATCTTCAATAAAGACAACATTAAAAAAATGAAAAGACTGCACACATAATTCTTAGTATCTAGAGTGAAATTTTCAGGAGGCAAGATACTTACCATTTCATATTGATTATTTCCAGGAAACGGACGTGATCCCAGTAGCAGTTCAGCGCACACAACACCTGAAGACCACATGTCTACGCTTCCATCGAATGGAAGACCCAACATAACTTCTGGAGCCCTGTATATGAAAGAGGGAAAAATTGATTAATACTTTCGACTATCATACGCACATATTATGTTCAAACGCTTCTTATAATGTATATCGAAAATATCAACACAAAAGAAATTTTCAAATAATTACAAATCTGGAAAATTACGGTGGCAACGTGTCATAGAACATCTTCAGAGAATCATATTTAAAATCAGATTTTAATTTCATGATTAAGAAAATGTCTCCTGAGCACTGGGAGCTTATAAATTTTTGTGTGATATTTTAGTTGAATCAATAATACACAGTCGATTCACATTATTTTGACCAGCTCCTACATTTGACGTCAACAGCGCGCAGCCAATGAAAGAAGGCACGTGACGTAATCTGGGTTGGAGGGCATATAAGGTGCGCTGTTGGCATTATGAAAATTCATCACTCGTTGCTGTCATGGATAAAAGGAGATATTTATCAGATTTGCAAAAAGGGATGATTATCGGCTTTCGGGCCCAGGGTGGCATTATTTCTGAAACAGCACAGTTTGTTAAGTGTTCCCGTGGTGCTGTGGTTAGAGTGTATCGTGATTTTAGAAATGGCACCATTGCAGATAAGCAAAGTGGAAACTGCGGAGTACTACGTTTCATTGATGCGAGAGGTGAACGTCGGCTTCGAAGGTTCGTGATGGCCGATCGATATGCTACTGTGGAACAACTGACTGGGCGAATAAACCATAGGGCTACTACCGGATGTGTGTCTACATCGACAGTTCAGCGAACCCTGCTGCTTATGGGCTCCGATGCAGACGAATGGTCAACGGACTTTTGCTAACGAAGGTGCATCGGCAGAAAAGGCTTACAATTGCACTGTAGTATCGGAATTGGTCACCTGCTGATTGGCAACGGATTGTCTTCCCCGATGAATTACGTTTTCTGCTTCATCGAACGGATGGACATGGCGTATAAAGCGAGAAACGTCGCAGAACAAACACCCTTCAACGATTGCTGTAACAACACAAGCTGATTGGGGAGCGTTATGGTCTGACAAATGTCTTCGTTGCACTTCGTAATTTCATTCATTCCTGTGGAAGGCGCTATGGACCGAAGTCGTCATGAATCCATCCTTGCAGAACACCTACATCCATTGATCATGATTGTCTTCCCTGGGGCGAATGGAATCTCCCAGCAAGACAATGCCACGTGCCACACAGCTAGAAATGTTCGAGAATGGTTGGGAGAGCATGATGAAGACTTTACAGTATTTCAGTGGCCCTCTAATTCCCATGACTTAAACCTAACTGAGCATCTGTGTGACCACCTCATTCGCGTTGTTCGCTCTATGTATAATTCACCACGCACCCTCCAGCAGCTGTCAGATGCACTGCAGTCAGCATTTCTCCACTAATCTGTGAACACCTTGAAGCACCTCATTGAGTCACTCCGAGCCAGTCTAGCTGCTGTCCGCGCTGCACACGGCGGTTGCTCTGGATATTAGCTGGTGGTCGCAATAATATGACTCGACCGTGTATAACTACTGTCATGATACGGCAAAACAGTCATTCCCCTAGCACTTCTTGCATGAGTTCGAGAAAATTGACAGGGATTCTGGATTTCGCTCAAAGCAGTCGTTTCTCCAGGTAAGTTTTTTTGTAATTATGCAAACATTTTCAGATTATATTTTCTTCTATCCGGAACAAATTTTTGGCATCTACAAAACCTTTCAAAATTACGCACTTTGACTGTAAAAAAAATTTGAAAAACCTCCAATGTAATTTTATTTTTGTTTATTTGTTTTCAATAGCTTTTCTCAATGATGTCGTCTATGAAAGACAACCTCTGTTGCTACCTTTACTTTTCGCCACACAATATCCACTAGCGTTCTCCCGGATAGGGTTCCAATTTTCATGCAACTTTAAAACATTTTCACCAAAATCCTGTTTCTCTGAGCTGCGATTTAGTGCTGTAACACTGTGTGTTCCAATATTTTTGGGCTCCCAAATATTTGATTGCGGACACTGATAATACATGATACCAAATAGAGACTACTGGCCTTTTCAATTGATCACACGAATTATGTAGCACACATAGGAACTTATTATTTTACTATTGTTTGTTTCTACCGATGCTTATATACCCAACAATTGTTGATCGCATGTTATATCGCTTACCTCTCTCTTTTCAGATGAAGTACACTCACGGGCAATGAAATTTTTGTACCTAGAAAAAAAACATGCTACAACGGCTTAACTGTGTAGCTAGAGTGCGTGCTGGTATGCAAATGATCCACGTTTGGTGCGATTGCGCATTACCGCACACATTGTGGTGGAGCTGCAAGCACAAACCAACTATCTTATAAACCGCAGTGTAGTCGATGCTCCATGAATGCGAAAAGCACCGGCCAGCTCAAGCAAGAGTACAGAGTGACAAGAATGGCGGGTAGACTACAGAGGTTTACGCAACTTTCGGACTTGGAGAGAGGACTGGTGGTCTTGTTGAAAACGGCAGGGTGGTAGGCCCGCAGTATAGTGCGCATCGTGGATCGTCCTGATTATACCACCTGACTGTGTTGGGAGCAGTGGTCACGTGACGGCACAGCCACACGGCGGAGATACTCCAGACGGACCAGGAGGACAGCCGGTAGAAAGGATAGATTATCTACCAGGTACGAACGGAATCCACGCGGACCCGGTTCACTATGCGGGCAGATGTATCGGCCCCGTGTGCCCACGAACCATTTCCCGATGCCTCGCGGAAGAGAATATGCGAACCCAGCGCCTCTTACGTGTGCTGCCATTAATACTGGAACATCCCTGGCTTCGTGTGCAGTAGTGCCAAGCCAGAGTAACGTGGAACGCCACAGATTGGTAACGTGTGGTGTTTAGAAATCAATGCTGTTTTGTTTTGAGGACAGATGATCATCGTGTCGACGACACAACCCTAACCTCTCTAACGAGCGCTAAACCTCCCCCACTGCATGCATTACGGTCTAGCCATTGCCTAATATAGCCGATCAGCTGTAGTAGTGGTACGTGGATTTGATTTGATTTGATTTGATTTGATTGGAGGTTTAACGACCACCGTGAGCAACTCAATGGGCTATAAGCAGTCGCCCGTCCCTAATGTAGGGTCACTGGTTCCACGGAAGGGAGAGAGCCAGTGCCGTAAGACAAACACAACATCCATGCCTCACCGGGATTCGAATATGCACCCCGTTCAGACGAATGATCAGAGGCCATCGCTTAGACCACTGCGCCACCGGTGCTGCAAACGTGGATCATTGACGGGTCAATGGTATGTGAATGAGATCATACGGCCCCATGTGCTCATATTCCTGGTCGGGATTCGAGGTGCCTTATACGAGTAGGCTAATGCCCGCCCGCACACGTCTCGGGTTGCCCAGGATTCCATACGTCATCTCCGGACACTTCCAAGGCATGTCCGCTCACCGGACATGTCCACTACTGAGCATGTGTGGGACTAGTTGAAACGTCGTTGCTGCCGTGCCGCATTATACGGGATTTGGAACACACCGTCCGACACGTGAGGCCAGTCTGCCACACAACATCAGACGTCTGTTCGCCTTCATGCTGGACCTTATTGCAGCATGTATCGCCGCACGAGGAAGTACGACTCGCTATTGAAGATGACCGGACTGTGTACCACAGATCCCACTGTAAATTGTCCTGCAGCTCTATTTTTGCCATCATGTGTATCATTCATCAGTATCATAACGTCCATAAATTTCAGCTGAAGCCGATGCTTCCTTCTTGGTGCGCAAATTTCATTGTCCGGGAGTATATTTCCAACTGTTATTTCTCAAGTATACTCGTTTACTGCTCGAATGTCTGGGATCATTTGCAATTTTCATTTTGGATTCAAATCTGAAAAATCCATGACAGTTTAGAGTAACCATCTCTAAGTGTTCTTAAATGGGTGTTTCTCCTACATAATAGACTAAACAACTTTTGATACGATGCAGTTAAGCTTGAAAACCGATAGCACAAAGCGGTCATGAATTAGTATCTTCTAACCAAGTTGCAAACTATTGCCTTACCGAAACGTATAAGCAGAGTAGTTTATGAGTGTTATTTTGGACGCCTGAGTTCATCAATCTAAACCCGTCATTGAGATCATATTTCCTAGAATGAGTTCCTTGGTGTTACTGATACACAAGGAATTTGCGCTACATTTTTTAAATGGTGGATCTGATTCCACTTCTGCAATTTCTTGTTTGCGTGAGCGCTCCAACAAGATATCTTCATACATTCTAATCGATATTCGAAAGAAAGTTGCATCTTGACATAACTGTTACCGCATTTTGTTGGAAGATGAATACGAACTGTCTCCAGTTTCGGAGTTCCGTTGAGTTTTATCCACTTTGCTGTAAAAAATCTAGCCGCTTTTGGGTGATCCCTTCATTAACAGGGAGTTTCTTCTGCACATCACGGGAAGGGGATTTAACCAGGACAAAGGGAACAGTTTTCCACGATTTCACAATGCTTATCCGAAGATGATGTAAAGTAAAACTTGATGCTATGAGTCTTCAAAAATCCAACAGCCTTTAACCTTTTTTTATAGAATTGGGAAGACTTCATCTGCTTGCCAAATGCGCAATTGATAAAATTAAATCTCTTCATAAGAATTAAGAACAGTTTTGCCTCTACAAACGTACACACGGAACTTTAGAAGAACTTTTAGTAAATAAGTAATTACAGAAAATTTCAGTTATACAACAGTTGCACAACAGGATTGCAAATCTTTGGTCTAACGAAGAGGCTGCCTCATTTATGAAAGGCTCCATTCTAAAGAGCTAATTTGGTTTGTCCTTCAAGAATTATCTCAAATAAACGGCTGACCCGATCAACCTGTAGGACAATTAACTGGATTCTACTCAATGCATTGATTACAATGGAAGCTACATATATTATATTGCATGTGTTACAATGAAACCAACATAAATTTATAAGGAAACCTTTTACACTTATACTACCGCTGCTGACACTTTTAAGGGGCGGGTGAAATTTTCTATCATGAAAGTCGCTTGGATTTGAGAGTTAATTATCTAAGGTTGGTAGACGATCGTACTGTGTAAGTAGGTGTTGAAATAATGATAGTGTCTGATATTTGCCGTTTTGTTTTTATTCCCTAAAAAGTGAGGCACGTATTCAGTTCTCCCGTATAATATAACATAAGAATGACATGCTTGTGCAACATCTAGAACTATAACTTTAATGAAATTATTATGTGCAGTTATGCTGGCGATAATATTCATAATAATCCATTATCAATGTGCACACACTTGCACATAGCACACATGTATACACAGAAGTGCCGAACGTCATGGAACATCAGTATGCAAATTATTTACTGGCACTGTCATCGCACAAAGGCTCCGTTGCACGCCACGACTTTTGACAGTTGCGAGCTACAACTGTAAAAAGTCAGGCTGAGTAACCGCCAGTTGTATTATGGCAAGCCGACAGAAATTAAATATCGTAGTATGAACAAGGTATGGTAATGGCAACCAAACGGAAGGGACATTCAATTTCCGAAATTCTGCGAACATTCATTCCTTGATCCAAGATGTCAGAGGGTTTACCTAAAATACCTCGAGGGTTTACCTAAAATAATTAGAGGGTTTACCTAAAATAATTACCACCCACCTTGTCCTGAGCCGTGGCTGACCACGGGTGCTGAATGGCCGTGACCATCGGCGTCTGACCACGATTGTCGATCCTAGCAGACAAGGGACACTGGCTCAAATTAAATCCACTTTCAATGCAAGGGGTACTGGATATATACCCATCAGTTCAGTACAGCGTAATTTAGCGTCCATGGGGTATGGAAGCAGAACACCCACCAGATTGCCTATGTTAACACAACGGTATCGGACACAGCGCTTCACCTTGGTTGTGAACACGGTAAATGGACACTGGAAGATTGGCAACATGTGTCGTGGTCCAATGAGTCACGCTACCAGTTGTTACGAGCTGACGGATATATGACCTTTGACACTTCATTGTAGAACTTACATATATGGACATGTGATTTTGATTGACTTCTTGATAACATTCATGAAGATTTAATCACAAGAACACTTCATTCAACACTAACAATAGAAATAATACCAAAAGCTTTGTTTCAAATCATACCTGTATGTAGGAGCCTGAATTTGAGGTGGGTATTTCTCTGTCGGCAACTGAATGGCCACGCCAAAATCGATCAACTTTATCTCAAGGGGTTTCTTTCGGCTGTTTACCAGCATGATGTTGTCCAACTTGATATCTGTATGGATAATGTTCAATTCCTGAAAGAATTACATATATTTTTGTAAATATTAAAAAAAACATTTCATGGTGAATACGAGCAATGTATCTAGTAATATTTGCAATATTACAACAACTTTTCAACACAGTGAAAAACACTACGATCTTGCAATTTAAGAAAAAACTCCGTTGTTTATATGTCTTGTATGTTCTGGAATCCCTCGCCTGTTGACATTTCTGTCATTCCTACATGAACTTTAAGCGAACCTTCAAATATTTTATTTGAAGGGATGATTTACACACCACAAGCCTTTCGTTTGCATTTGGATTCTATCTCTAACCTATCAGAAAATCCAAAAATTGTGAAATTTTGTTGAACCTTCTTGTCCAAACTTTCGAAGCGCATTTTAGATTCAGCATATAACTCCAGACATGTACTGTATTGAAACAATTTACGTTACACTGAATTTTTTACTAATCTCAGAGACTGTCTCTTCCTCTGTGTTAGTTGTGTCCCTATCCGCGGTAAATGCATAATCCGTGAGCTGACCGGCTCGTCTCGAGACAAATATGCGCTGTTAAACGAGGACAAGTGCAAACTGTAACTCAGTGATGAATCATGGTTTGCACTTGTGACTAGCCGTCATTCATCACTGAGTCACGATTACGAAACAACAAGACGCCGGTGTACACTATCCCACGTTGATCGTGCCCGACACGACTGCAACTAGTGCCGGCGATGTTGCTGATCAGTGGTAGGAGGCAGGGTGGCCTCCTCGAATGAAGTCCCCGTGCTGCAAATTTAGTGGCAACGATCCGGATGGCAGCTTTCACAACTATAGACGGCGCAACATTACCACGGATTGTTGAAAGTGCCGAATTCCGTTCTTTTCGGACTACTCTCCCATCGGTCAATCTTTTCGTTCTGTCATTGCTTTCAACCGCCCACTGTGTCCGTGAAGCTGCGTTGTGCCCTCTTCGACACATTCCCAGCAACATCGTCTGATTGCCGCTTTGCTCGGACCCAAATGCCTGGAAATACGGCGACTTGACAAATCGGCCTCTCTCAGCCCAATTATATGTCCTTCTTCAAATTCACTCAACCGCTGGTGTTGTCGAGATATCTTTGGAGGTTAATGTAACCGCAATACCCTGTCATAATCATCCCTGCCTCAGAGCTTTGACTAATCATCCCTGCCTCAGAACTTTAGACGAATAACTTACAATGAAATGTACTCAAAATAGTATAACTATATACTAAAAATCCGAAAATTCTTGGCGTAGAATAAATATAAAATTTTCCAAGCTTTAGCTCATCAACCAGATGGCTTTCTAAAGGAAGGTAGACAGCTAACTGCAAACAGGATAATAGAACGTTTCAACACTTTAAACGCGGTGACTTGACTAGACAATAAATGATTAGGAGAAAACGTGATATTTCGAAGAAACGAGGTCACGTTGGTTGGGCGCGCGGTACTATGGTAAAAATCTCAGCATTATTTGAAGAATTGATTCCAAATACGTGGTAACTCCAGAGAGACGCTATCGTTGCAAGCCTCGCAGCTGGTCAAGATTTCCCAGGTTTAGCAAATGGCAGTAGATTTGGGTGTGGAGTATGAAGCTAATTTCTTTACATCACTCCATATAGGATCGGCGGACTTGAACTTGACTTCTCTTGATAGGGCAGTGGTTCTTTTCCCGTCTTTTGTATCCCTTTTATGTTCGCTGATTCTAATTCCAAACGAACGTTTGGTCATTCCGAAGTAGTTTCGCCTGGAGCCGTCCGGATATTTTAGTGGGATGGCATAATAATACTACACCGGAATGACCAAACGTTCGTTTGGAATTAGAATCAGCGAACATAAAAGGGATACAAAAGACGGGAAAAGAACCACTGCCCTATCAAGAGAAGTCAAGTTCAAGTCCGCCGATCCTATATGGAGTGATGTAAAGAAATTAGCTTCATACTCCACACCCAAATCTACTGACATTCGCGAAACCTTGGAAATCATGACCAGCTGCGAGGCTTGCAACGATAGCGTCTCTCTGGAGTTACCACGTATTTGGAATCTATTCTTCAAATAATGCTGAGATTTCTACCATAGTACCGCGTGCCCAACCAACGTGACCTCGTTTCTTCGAAATATCACGTTTTCTCCAAATCATTTATTGTCTAGTCAAGTCACCGCGTTTAAAGTGTTGAAACGTTCTATTATCCAGTTTGCAGTAAGCTGTCTACCTTCCTTGAGAAAGCCATATGGTTGATGTGCGAAACCTGGGAAAATTTTATCTTTATTTTACGCCAAGAATTTTCGGATATTTAGTATATAGTTATACTATTTTGAGTTTAATTTGGTGTACAGTTCTTACTTTTTGAATGAAATGTACTGTTGACAAAAAATATTTAGATTTCCCTTAGTGTTATTTCCATTTCCAAAGGAAAAAATTATCCATTTTCGAAAAAAAATGGAGGTTAATTGTTGGTTAACTGTGTTTCCTGGGAGCTTCGAAGTTCTTTTCTCAATTTCTCTAGCTATACTGTTGGTCCTCTTCCGATCTCAAGCACATGAAAAAAATGCGTAAATTGGTCAAATACATTTTGTGAGTGACGGTAAACGTACGAGAATGGGATACGTTGAAATAAATTAATGAACTAGGAGATCCCTTGTCAATGTTTCACTAAATAAGAATATGAACTTTGCCTGCAAAGTTCTTATAGCAGATTGAAAATCAATATTTTCAGGGACGTCTCTGTGGCAAAATGGTGTAAGAGCTAGCTTTTCCCCAATCCTCCGATACAGGTCGGAGTTAGAATCCCGGTGTGTCATGAATGCTCTGTTTGTCTAACGACCCTCTGTCTCTTCTTTCACTGGAGTCTGTAGCTATAAAGTAGTGACGGACAAATCATTGTAGCTCATTGTGCTGCTCATCCAAACAACAAAAACCCAAAATAACAGCAACAGCATGAACAAATTTCGGCGTATCTGTTGGCTCTCTAAGTTATATTTTAGGAGAGCTAGCAGTTACACCAAATTTTGTTTCTGTTGTAGACCTCCACACCATGTTTCAGGCGTATCTGTTGATTATCTACACTGTCTCAGGCGTATCTGTTCGTTCTCCACACTGTTTCAGGCGTATCTCTTGTTTTCCACAGTATGTTTTCAGGAGTATCTGTTGACTTTCCGCACTACGTTTCAGCCGTATCTGTTGGTTCTCCATACGATGTATTAGGCGTATTTTTTGGTTCTCTACAGTATTTTTCAGACGTGTCTGTCGGGTTTCCGCACTTTATTTCGAACGTATCTCTATATCTCTCTCTATTGCCGGTACTCCTTTCGGTGGATCCACTCTCTTTCAGATATGCCAATTGGGCTTGAACGCTGTCTTTCATGCAGGTCTGTTCGGCTTGGACGCTATTACAAGTATATGTTTTGACTCTACACGTGGGCTGCAAGTGAAGAGGCAATGTTTTTCCATATCTAACGGTTAAGGAGCGATATTTTTAATTCTACGAAAACATAATTAAATTCATCGCAAGCCCGCTATAAACGCTCACCAAGTGACGGTGGTTTAAAATTTAGTGAAAAGTAAATATCGTAAAAAGAGATCCCTAGGCCAAATTTGACCTGCTTCGCCTATTTTCTACTCTTCAGAAAATATTTGGTAGTTCGAACGATAATATTTAACAACTGTGTGAAACATCCTACAATTCTGAGAAAGAATGAAATTGGTTTAATTTTAGAATAAAAAAAATAATCGGGGTGAACACAAATTAGGAGATATTGTGTCTGATTCAAAAAAAAGCAAGAGAACACAAGTTTCTCGTGCATGTAAATTAAAAGTGTTATAAAAAGTCACGATGAAAGATGAATTGAAACTCAACCTATATGAGTTTGTTTGAGTAAATAAAATGCCATTAAACACTTTTATCTTCCCGTTGACTTCTTTCATTTGGCTGAATTATTCATTGAGTTCTTTTGAGATTCATAAACGACGGATCACTAGGGTTTTTATGGAACATAAAACATTCTATCAATGAAATTTTACTATAATAAATATTTTTTTAAGCACAGGAGTGAGTAGCTTACCTTCAACTTAGCCAGGGCAGTCATCAGTTGTCTCATAATGCATTGGACGTCTGTGATAAGTAGGGGACCTTGATGCCTTATGTAATCCCGTAGGCTCTGATCTAAAATTTCAAAGACGAAGAAACCAACCTTTGAGATTATAAAGGAATCAATTGATCTAACGATGTGTGCCTGCAAAAAGACAAAAAGTTATAAGTTGCATATTGTTATCTCATTATTGCTTTTATTAAATTAACACACAGCATGAAGAAAAAAGCGCTACACTTTGGAGTTCAGGCCCAAATTGTCTACTTCGCTATCTTGCAATGGAATGCCGGGAGAAACGTTTCGCGATAGGTGGCGCTGCAGCTGCGTCAGCTAAACCACCCTAATCGTTATCAAACAGTATGTTCATTACTACATCACCACATAAATTTATTACAGCTTTAATGGGCTTTATTCATAATGATAATTTCTGTGCATAAACCATGGCTGTTTTTTCAACTATACCGTAAATATATAAGAAGAAAAATATACTTGGAAGTACGACGTACTTATTATATGATGAATGTTTTCAAAAGCAAGTCGTTGCCAGGAATTTCTTAATAAGGCTTTAAACCGACAAACTCGATCTATTTTACCAAACCACGTTTGCGGAGGAAAGAAACATGTTTCACTCCACATTAAGTTTTTCAGTCTTCATGCTCGTACCCATTGCGTCGCTTACATTAAATTTTTGAAAAGGAGAAATTAAAAGGAATATGAAAATTTTTAATAGTAAAAGACAAACACGTCTAAAAAAAGTAATATTATTAATAACTTCAATATTTATTTTCGTAGCTACCCAGATAGCCAAGTGTCCCGAGGTTTAGATGTATGTCTAGCAGTGCGTAAAGGCTCCCGGCTCCAGTCTGTGCTGGCTTTTTGTCCTGCTATGAACCAGTGGCCTCAAAATAGGACCGGAGAAACTCTTACAGTCCTCAGAACCCATATAACTTTTATTAATCCCCGAAACATAAAACAAGTATTGCCGTATAGTGTAAAGTAAACTTTGCTTCACAGTTCAAACAGTTTTAACGAAACTCGAGCACCGTCGAGTGAGGTATTTCAGTTTTCCAACGATGGCCAATTCTTGTAATTATACGACCAAACCATTGAGATACCTTGATCATGATGCCATCAGCTCCCGTCGTTTTCTGGATACGCCAGTGACTCTTCCTGTCGTTCCTGGTTATAACAAACATTCACTTTTTCATGTTTCTTTCAGAACTTTGCATCCTTTGTGTGTCTTTTTTAAACAATATTTAACCGGGGATCTTGCATTGCCTTTAAAAAGAAAAATCTTTCATGCATGTATTAACCCCGCATTTATTTAAGGAAGTAAAACGTGGTGTATCAGAGAACGAAAATATAGAAAATAACAGTATCGGTAGGAAAGTTAGAGAGAATGTAGGGAATGACAACAGACAGAGAAATATACTTATAAGAGAAAGAGCAGGAATAATAGATATTATAAAAATAATAGAAGAATCAAAGTGGAGATGGGCTGGACATGTAGGAAGACTGAAAGATGAACACTATTAATAACAGAATGGCAACTGAGGAGTGGAAAGAGACGAAGGGGGCGCAGAGAACAAGATGGAGAAATGATCTTCGAAAAGTTAAAGGTTAAAACGTAACACCAAATGTCCGGCTGAATAGATGTTAACTACCCATCAAAAACAGAAGTGTTGGGAAACTTCTGGCCATCAGCTAGGAGATATGGGTCACAGCTGGCTGAAATCTGCCGCTCACGAACTGGTAGCGGCCCGTTGGCGAGCCATTGATGACGCTGGAGCATCGCTGTAAATTGCGGGGCTCCAAGCAAGTGCCACTAGTTGCCCGTAGCTGGCAACGGATGCAACCCCAACACCAGGTGAACCAACGCATGCGCAGAAACAACGCGTGCTGTGTCTCTCGTGGTACTAGTTAGTTGAAGATGACGCTATCGCGATCGTGTTATTTTAGTGGATGTTAAGAATAAAAATACATATGTAGAGAGGCGAATTAATTATCGAATGAAATGCCACATCGACGAAGATAACAGATTAAGACATGAAATACTAGATTACAGCAATGAAATACCCCCACTCCATCCCAATGAATAAAAAGAAATAATGTGAAACCGTTTGAAACAACAGTCCTGGAAAAACATTAAAAAAAACGTTTGCTGGAAAAAAAAGAATTATACCGGTACAAAATTTATCAATCATTTGAAAGAAAAAAAAGCAACGCTATGTGGATATAATGTACCTATCCATGGATTGAATACACAAGACTGGAGGGATTCATTTCTAAAAATAACGGGAAGTAAAATAAAATATCTTTTCTCTTTAAAACAAATGTAGCTTCTGACAACGGAAAGGAAAGATACAACGTTTAAAAATGTAACAGATTGTGACATGAATGGGTAAATATATAAATTAAACAATTACCTTCCAAGACGACAAAGACAGCACAAAATTTGGACAGCGCGTTTAAGTTGGTACACTCTTTGAAAATGAGTAAAGTTTCGTTAAGGGAGAAAAAAACTATAATTACGTTGAAAAAATAAATTTAAATATTTTAGGAAACTGACATTTATGAAAAATACCTCGTAATATTGTAAAATAAAGAGAGAACCGTTTGATTACACATTCCGCAGAAAAGAGACTCAGCTTAAACCACACGTTCGCGCGTGGCAAAACGAGGCTCGTTGGTAGAGAGCTCCCTCGTATTCCGACAGCCCTGGTTCGCTTCCATCCAGACGGACGTTTTTCCAGTCTGTTGAGAAAATTTCCCCAGCGCAGTGCCATAATTCAGAAGTTTCGTAAGGACAAAAAATAAAAGTTGTAGCTTTGGGTAACTGCGGTTACCCTTAGTTTTTTTTTTTTTTTTTTTTTGTACGGCTACTACTTGAAAATTGACGGACAAGAATCGACAAGCCATCAGTTACGTCATGTGATTGCCGGCTGCCATTGCCGGGAAACTAGTGGAACACATTAAGCTAACCATCATTTATGGCACGTGCTTGCTTGGCCGTTGAAGGGCCACTTGTGGCATCTACTGCCTGTGATGGATAACTGATTGTCCTGTTGGGGCATATGACACCTGCTGGCCCTTGTTTTGGCCAACCGGACATTTTATTGACGGTTCGGCAGTAACAACATAGTGCTGGGTTATTGCTGGCAGCCAGCAACGACCCAGCGAGACTGTTTTTGCTGGGTAAGGGTAAATGCGATGTAACTAACTGTACCGGATAGCTCACTTTTAGGCTTTTACAAAGGCCAGACGAAATGTATAAAGAAGTGAAACTTATGTTAACTTTTCATTGGCCCACCAACATTAGACGAAATCCAAAACATCTCAAGTGGAGATACGCACGACACTTCACATATCTTTATCAAGTGGTTGACATTCACACTCAGCAACAATCTAACATATCCACTCACAAAGCAATCTCAGCATCGTATTTTGATATAAGTTTTAATAAAGAAATTGAAGAATTTTATGAGGAAATTTGTCATCTAAATAATAAAGGTAAGCAGCACTTGAAAATAATTATGGGAGATTTCAATGCAAAAATAGGGCAACGGCAACAGAATGAAACTTCAGTAGGTAAATTCGGTCACGGCAACAGAAACCAGCGTGGAAATACTCTCGTTGAGTTTGCAGAGGCAGAAGGGTTTTTCATCTTGAACTCCTTCTTCAAGAAAAAGCCACACAGGAAATGGACATGGAGACATCCAAATGGGACGACAAGTGAAATTGATTTTATTATGTGTAACAAAAAATTCGTCATAGAAGACTGCAGTGTGCTAAACAAGTTCAACACAGGTAGTGACCATAGATTGGTGAGATGTAAGATGCACCTCAACACTAAACTTGAACGTGGCAAGCTCATAAGACAAACAAAATCTATTGACATAACCAACCTTAAAAAACACCATAATACCTTCAAGTTAGAACTGAATAACAGGTTCTCTGCTTTAGAAGGCCTAACATCGGAAGAAGTGGATATCTCGGAAGTTAACAGAAAAGTAACCAAAGCTCTTATGGAAACAGCAACAAAATTAGCTGGGTCTAAGAACAAGTTGCATGTGAACAAATTATCAGGAAAAACCAAAATGTTGATGCAAAAAGAAGAGAGATGAGGACAACTAAAGAAGATGTGACTTCCAAAGAGGAATATATAGAGCTATGCAAGACAGTAAGAAAAAGTATCACTGAAGACGTAAGGAAATTCAACTGTGAACTAGTGAGGAAAGCAATTGAAAACAACCAAAGCCTAAAGATAGCAAAGGGACATCTCAGTAAGGGAAGAAAACAGATTATGGCACTGAGAAAAGAAGATGGTTCTGTAACAAGAAATAGATGCGAATTTTTGACAAGAGTGAAAGATTTCTACTCCAAATTATATGAAAGGGATGATATATGCACTCCAGACATCATGAAAGATACCAGTACCAGAGTTCCTCCAGTCCTTCCAGCAGAAGTTGCACATGCAATCAAGAACATGAAGCGAGGAAAAGCTCCAGCAGAAGATGGAATTACTGTAGACATCATACAAGAAGCAAGTGGAGAAATTGAAACAGTACTCGCCCAAATTTTCACTCGATGCCTTAATGAAGGAAAGATTCCTGAGAATTGGAACACCGCTACAATGATCCTGCTACATAAGAAAGGTGACATTGAGGATCTCGGAAACTACAGACCTATCAGCCTCCTATCAGTAGTTTATAAAATCTTCACTAAAGTTCTTTCACACCGCTTGAAGGTAACACTGGACATGGCTCAACCGAGAGAACAAGCTGGATTCAGGAGCGGCTACAGCACAATAGATCATATCCACGTGCTGAGAGAACTAATTGAAAGAGCAAGGGAATATGAACTTCCATTGTGCATGGCTTTTATCGATTATGAAAAAGCCTTTGATTCGGTGAAACCATCAGCAGTTACAATGGCTCTGAAAACCTGCGGTATTGAAGATGCATACTTTAATATTATTAATAAAATCTATGAAAATACAAGTGCAAAGATTAGGCTGTTTGAAAATACAACACACGTAAAAATTGGAAAGGGAGTGAGACAAGGTGACACCATATCTCCGAAGCTCTTTAATGCCACATTGGAGGGTGTTTTTCAGTCGCTGAGCTGGGAAAACAAGGGGATAAAGATTAATGGAGATTATCTAACCCACCTTCGTTTTGCTGATGACGTAGTCATTTTTGCAACTACCCCATCAGAGCTGCAGAGTATGATCCAGGAACTTGCTGACAAGAGTAAAGAAGTGGGATTAAAAATGAACTTTCAGAAGACAAAAGTGATGTTCAATGCTTTTACAAGAAATGAAGATTTATCGATTGATGGAGAAAAGCTGGAGATAACAGACACGTACGTTTATCTTGGACAGCAGATATCAAGTGAGGGTCACATTGATGAAGAAATTAAGCGGCGTACAAAACTTGCCTGGAGAGCTTTTGGAAGAAACAGCATATTTTTCAAGAGCAATATGCCATTATGTCTTAAAAGAAAAGTGTTTGATCAATGCATCCTTCCAGTGCTTACGTATGGTGCAGAGACGTGGACCTTAACTAAAAAAGACATACAAAGGCTGCAGACAACTCAAAGTAGCATGGAGAGGTGCATACTTGGTGTAACCAGGAGAGATAAGAAGAGGAACTCGTGGATCCGAAAAATGACAAGAGTGGAAGACATCATGATCAGAGTTAAATCCCTGAAATGGCAATGGGCTGGACATACTGCCAAAAGGACAGATCATCGATGGACAGCCGAAATTTTAGATTGGATTCCAAGGGACAGGAAAAGACCCAGAAGAAGACCACATGGGAGATGGGTGGATGAAATTCGAAAGTATGCAGGGGTGACATGGAGGAGACTGGCACAAGACAGACCGTTGTGGAGGAAACTTGGGGAGACTTTCGTCCAGCAGTGGATTGATAATGGTTGACAATGATGATGATGATGATGATGATATGCATTCTTACGTCACTTGTTCGAACCTCAGTGTTGCCAACATAATTATCGTTTGAGGGAAAATACAGAACGTTAAGGTTTGAAAACATCTAAAACAACGGACTCAAATTTACATAGAAAAAGAAACTCAAAAGGGAAGTTAAATTCTAGTATACGTTACAAGGAGCTAAATGGTGGACTGGGGCTGAGAATCCGGGAAGTTCGAACAGACTGGCGGAGGCCCATACTTTGCAGTGGGTGTTAACAGATTAAAGATGTCTCTCATCCATCAGTCAGAAGGATGCTTTGATTAAACATATTTTTTAATCAGTTTATTTGTAGATAAAAATTCACGTGCGTACTCTGTTTCCTTTCAAATAGAAAATGAAGTATGTACCCGGCATTTCATAATTATTTATTCTAATTTCGTCGAAGAAGCAGAAACATTACAGAAATGCGTTAACAATAAATACACTGACGGAAAAAAATCCCAACATCAAGAAGGGGTTGTGTTAGATAAACGACAGTTGGTAGGCGGTGAGAGTACATCTGTAAGATTAAGTCTATGCAAATTTCGCGCTCGGCGCATACGTGTGGCTCTAGTAGCGCCCCTCGGAGCATGCGACGCAGGTTTGCTGTAAATACGCACTGTAACGTTCGTGAGCGTTAGTTATCGTTGAGATTCGACGTAGTGTGTTGATGTTAGTCAAGAATGCCTTTAAGAAGACGAAGAAGCCATTATCAACAGCTCACGGAGTTTGAACGAGGTCGTGTAATAGGGCTACGAGAAGGTGGATTTTCTTTCCGCAATATTGCAGAACGACATGGCAGGAATGTAGCCACTATTCATGACTGTTGTCAGCGGTGGTCCGGGAAAAGTACTGCCTCAAGAAGACCGGGTTCCGGCCGGCCACGTGGCACTAAGAGAGAAGATCGCCGTGCACGGCGTATGGCCGTGGCGCATCGTACTGCGTCTGCGGCGGCAATTCAAGCTGCAGTTGCCACCACAGTGACACAACGAACTGTTACAAATCGGTTACCTGAAGGACAGCTCCGAGCCAGACGCCCTGTAGCGTGCATTCCACTTACTCCAATTCACTGCCGTTTGCGACGTCAGGTGTCAAGCTAGAGCTCTTTGGAGGACGGAGTGGAGATCTGTTGTGTTTTTTGATGAAAGCCGGTTCTGCCTGGGAGCCAGAGCAGGCCGAGTGTTGGTTAGAAGGAGGCCAGGTGAGCGCCTGCAACCAACCTGTCTGCGGCCGAGACACACTGGACCTACACCTGGAGTTATAGTCTGGGGAGCAATTTCCTATGACAGCAGAAGCACTCTCGTGGTTATCCCACGCACCCTACCGCACAGTTGTACGTCGGTCTGGTGATTCAACCTGTTGTGCTGCCATTCATGAACAGCATTCCAGGGGTGTTTTCCAACAGGATAACGCTCGCCCGCATACCGCTGTTGTAACCCAACTTGCTATACAGGTGTTGACATGTTGCCGTGGCCTGCTAGATCACCAGATCTTTCACCAATCGAGCGTGTATGGCACATCATTGGACGACAACTCCAGCGTCACCCCCAACCAGCATTAACCGTCCCTGTATTGACCGACCAAGTGCAACAGGCATGGAACTCCATCCCACAAACTGACATCCACCACCTGTACGACACAATGCATGAACGTTTGCATGCTTGCATTCAAAATTCTGGCGGTTACACCGGTTATTAATGTACCTGCATTTCACATTTAAAATGGCTCTTCTCGCGCTTACATTAATCTGTGATCTTGAAACCTTAATCGATTAAATATGTTATCTATACAAATGTATTGCCGTCATTTCATTCCTCTGCAACTAATTTTTGGCGGCGTTGGGATTTTTTAAGTCAGTGTATTAACTGTCGTTAATAGAAAATAGCCAAACTATTTTACGCGGCCATGAAGCAGTCGAAATTGCGATAATTACACGACCCTTAAATATATTTGTGGACAGGTCTGACGTAGAATTGGTTTTGAATGCAACGCATTTCCGATACCATTGCGGGTACTTTATTAGCCATATGAATTTTAAAATCTTACCGATCTTGGAAATAATGACATGTTTCCTCGGGTAAAAATTTTTAAAATTCCATAAATGGGTTGCAGTGAAAAGGTGGATAATTTGTTTTACATAAATTCAAAATTACAGAATGCAGTTTAGTGAAAATAAACTACAGTAGAACTCCAGTTATCCGGAGTAACTCGGACCATAGCCCATCCGGATATTCCGAAAACCCGGATAATTGGTTTTTCTTTTACTCTAGGCGAAATACATATCTATTAATTGAAGTGAGGGAATTTAATTTTTTCGTTTATCGCATTTTATAGCAACAAATGTTATACATTTAAAAAAATAAATAGCTAGTGTACTGCATTATCAATTTATACTATTTAAATGAACGCAAAAACCGGATAATGTGAGTTCCGGATATCTTTAGTCCGGTTAATTGGACTTATACTGTACATCATTTCCTACTTTCAAAATTAAAAAAAAATATATGTTGCTCGATAATTTGCCCGCCTATGGAGGAGTAAGTGTAGAACCACAACAGTATCACAACGATTTGCAAATCCAAGATTCAGAAATCTTCGTTGGATATAATTGGATTTATAAATAGGAAAGGATTGCAATTAGATGGGCATTTTTGTATAAGGTAGAACAATGTAACTAACGATGTGTTGTATGGCAAATAAATTCAAGAAATTATCTTTCAGAAAATGATTGTAACAATAATCTTGTATTAAAACAATTCTGTTGAAGTCTTAGGAATTCTTGTGTTTCCATGGCTTGTAATTCCTAACAAACTGATCTTAAATGCAAAAAGGAGGATGATCAAATTTTCTTTATCCAAATGAAACGTGGTGAATGTCCTGCTTCGCTCCCAGGGGCTTTGCGCTTTATCTTCTGAAACTGCGAGTCATGCAAAGATCGAAACTGCTCTCTCTTTGTGGAAACATTGTCGTAAAGTTGGGGACATTAATAAACTTGTCCCAATTTAATGGGGAAAGAAAGGTGATCCCCAAAAAAATTCATCTGCAGAGAAGAATTATTCTGGAAGAAATTGCCCTTTTAGGATTGTTTCCTGTGGTACGTGCATATGAAAGTGGTACCCTATCTGATCCAATTTCCTGCCTCCCGGAGAGGAACTACGACTTGGTAAAAATACTTAGTGCTATCAAAAAATTCCGAGACTAGGTACGTAGCTCCCCAACAGATGGCAGTACGTGACAGCGGTCGAAGGCAGGTACCTTCAAGAGTCATTGTACCAAATGGTGTCGTTCTGTTGACATCGGGAGCTGGGTTAAACGATATTTGGCGACCACGTGCAGAACGTAGCTGCGATTTCAGTACGGGCTGCAAACTAGAGCAGCGAGACAGTCTCAAATTCTGCGTCAAACTAAGCAAATCAGGAACAGAGATGAATGAAATGTTGCGGCAGGCGTATGGAAATCAAGCAATGAGTCGTGCAAGGTGTTTTATGAGGCACTCGCGCTTCAAGAGAGGCAGAACGGCACTGGAAGACGACGAGAGGTCAGAGCGACAGTTCACGATCAAAACCCCCCTACATATGGACAACATTAGTAAACTGATGCATAAGGATCGTCGGAGAACCATTCACAACATTGCTACCGTCGTCAATGTGTTATACGGAACAGTGCAATAAATTTTGACGTCAGTTTTCAAAACTCACCGCATTGCTGCAAAGTTTGTGCCAAAAGATTCTGAACCCCGAACAGAAGGCTCTCCGTGTCGAACTCTGTCAAGATATTCGTCAGCAGGTGGCGAATTATCTAACGTTTCTGTCGCGGGTCATCACTGGGGACGAGACACATGCTGGTCATCATTTTGGACATGATTCATGCGGGTCATCACTTTGGACATGATTCATGCGGGTCATCACTGGGGACCACCTGCGATTTCCTTCTGTTCCCGAAGATGAAGCTGAAGCTCAAGGGTCGCCGTTTTGAAACCGTGGACGAGATCCAGCGCGAGCCGCAGACGGTGCTTGACACGATTTGCGAACAAGATTTCCAAGTAGTGTTCCAAAAGTGGCAAAAACACTGGTAGTAATGTATCGTTGCCAAAGGAGACTATTTAAGGAGATCATAGCAAGACCTAAATAACGTAAATAGGTACTTTATTGTATATCGGCCTAGTCTCGAAACCTTTTGATCGGACCTCGCTCAGTAAACATTCCTTATACTTCCTGGAAAAGAACATTTTTCTTTTTAAATGCAGGAGATTACGTTGTGTGTTTCATAATTTGGAGGATCAAGAGCGTTAACTTTAAATTACCTGAGTAACTTTCACCAATATTCTGAAAGATTTCAATTCTGATTGTACGAAATACCGAGATCACAAAAAATTGATTGATATAGAATAATAATATTGATCAGAAATATGCTTACTTCGTGCGCACTCGAGGAATCTAATTGGCGTAAGATATTCATTTCATTTAAATATTTTTCTTCACTTAAAATGACAGCTTTTACAGCCACAATTTCATCGGTTCCTTGCTTCAAACATTTCCACACCTGCAAAGACAGATTCATATTAATACGCAAAACATTACACCAGATATAATCATCTCAATACAAAACGAAAAAAAATCATTTTTAAGAATTATGTTTTTCAATTCGCGAAGATTGAAAAATGCAAGCATTCATACTACTACCTATTATAATGAAAACGCAGGTAACAAAAGAGAAAAGAAAAATGTTAGTTGACGTTTAATTCAAAATACGCTGAAGAACCTAAACATTATGAACGAAGCGTCATTATGCGAATTGAAGCAGCTGCATGTAAACGACCGTGCGTGTGAAGGTTATGCAACGGTATAAATAACGCTTTGTACTGAGGTCTGTTATCAGCGTTATTCTCGTTTTTCAGATGCGAATTTTCCATTATCAGATAGGAAATGAAGCGGACTTGAGCGAGTTTGACAAACGCCAAATGTTGACGGCCGAACAAGTGAGTGAGGTCACCTCCCGGACGGAAAGGCTTGTGGGGTGCTCATAGTCAGCCACGTTAGTACCTTTAGAAAGTAGTCCCGGGGAAACACCACGAAGAGCGGTTAGTACCTTCAGAAAGTAGTCCAGTGAGGGAAAAACCACGAAGAGCGGTTTGTACGTTCAGAAAGTAGTCCGGTGATAGAAAAACCGTGAAGATCCACGAAGAGCTGATAGTACGTTCAGAAAGTAGTCTGGTGAGGGCAAAACCGTGAAGATCCACGAAGAGCTGATAGTACATTCAGAAAGTAGTCCGGTGAGGGAAAAACTACGAAAAGCCGCGAAGAGTGGTTAGTACCTTCAGAAAGTAGTCAGGTGAGGGGAAAGCCACGAATAGCCGGCATTGTTTGTTCCGACAACAACTAATCAATGCAAGAAATGAGCGAAGGCCATCCCGAATGGTACGAGCCAACAAAATGGATACTCTGGCGCAACTTGCAGATACTTTGAATGCTGGTGACGGAAGAACTATTTCACAACACACAGTATCTCGAGACCTGCAGAAAATCGGGCTGCGCACCTGCAAGCCACTCCAAGTGGCCATAGTAACCTTGGTTCATCGACGAAAGCACGTGCAATTGGTACGCGAACATCAAATCTGAACTTTGAATAACAGGAAAAAGTTAGCGTGGGCCGACGAATCTCGATTTCTTCTGGACCATATGGACGGTAGAGTAGGGAAGTGTCAGCATTAGAATGCACGTTGGAAGAAAATAAGCCAGTGGAGGAAGTTACAGCAGGACATACCTTGGGCAATGTTCTGCTGGAAAATAGTGGGCCCGGTCATTCGTTCGAATACTATGACATCTACCACCAACCAAAACATCATTGCATACCGGGTATATTCTTTCATGGACACGATATCCTCCTCTAGTGGTGCCTTCTTTCAGAATGATGATGCGCCACGCACCAATGCATGGATTTTTCAGGAATATTTTGTAGAACATGAGAAACATTCCCAGGTATAGCCCTGAACTTCATATTTCCCAGATATCAACTCAATCGAACATCTCAGATTTATGTTTGAACACTAAATCTGATCTGCCGGAAGCTCAAATACGTAACTTACAAGATTTAACAGATGTGCTCCTATCCTGTTGGTACAAGATATCCCAAGACCTTTGTAGAAATCGTGTAAAGTCCATACCGCGCCAGGTATGAGCTATTTTGGTGACACGTAGAGCATCAGCATTAACAAGCAGTTATCTGTCCCTAATTTATGGCCACTGGTTTCATGGAAGGGACAGATCCAGTTCAGTGCGATACATCTTACATCCATGCTTCACCGCGTTTCGAACCCGGACCCATCTCGGACGAATTAATTTCAACCTGGGCGGAGAAGGAATTTTAGTTTATATGTGACTGAAACTCCTCATTACTCTCACCAGATCATGAACTTTCGATCATCAAAAACATCGATTTTCAGTGAACATCTAAATATATATGGAAGAGATGAAATGTGAATATATCTGCTATCATTTTTATTTCGCACCGTGTAATATTGGTAACATTTCAGATTGTGTAAATAAGAGAAAATTCTCTCTTACGCTGCTTGTTTAAAAAAACAGAAAAGGAAAATTATGAAATCTGTTAAAAGCACAATTAGTGTACTATCGACATCTTACGTTGGAGGTATCTCATAAAAAATATGCGTTTTCTGAAACCTATTCTGCCGCTTTAGTGGCGCAGTGTTCTGGTTCTGACCGTTCGGCCGAGGTGGGTTCAAATTCCCTACGGAAAGGCGATTCGAACCCATTTCGGTCCTCTTGCGTAGAACCAGTTATCCTAAATTACGGATGTGAGATTATTTATAAACCACCGAGATTCTGACTGTGGTGTTAAACAAACAAACCAGTTTATGTAGTTATTATTAATAATTAAGATGCAGCAAAAATACATATCAACCCTCCCCTCACCCCGACCCCATTCTTTTCTAATTTGGAGGACTTACCGTTATTTGGTTTTAATAAATCCGAACTTATGGGTGTTACGGATGAAATTTCCAAATAACAGTTTTTCAAAATAATATTTTATAAAATACCGCACGCGTAGCTTCAATTAGTGTATTCATGATTCGTTTAATGGCTTTGGTGAGAAGCAGATCAAAAGAAACGCAACCGAAGTCTCCCTCATATCGGATTCACGTTTTGACAATGAAGCCTTTCACGAAATTTCAGAAAAAAAAAGAATTTTTAAAACAAGTAAAGATAGAAAAAGGTGCTAAGTCCACCAAATCAGAAGATGCTGTGTATTTTTAGAATTTACTATGCGCCATTTTTCCTAGAAGGAATCAACATTTAATTATTAGCAGGAAATGTTGGCCATCTTTTGTTCCTACACCAGGGTACACTTGTCCACCAGTTCCTGTCGCGTAATAAATGTTTGTCCTCGATTACGGTTCAAGACAAAAATGCAATACTCAGCATTGACAGTAATATGTGGAGGACAGCCATGCTGGTAGACTACACCTTTATCATCAAAGCAAATTATCAAGATCACCGTCAAAGCTGATTTTGTTTTGCGGACTTTTTGAAGGAGGCGAGCCTGTGTGTTTCCAGAAACTCGTTCCGCCCTTCGTCGGGGGGTCGAAATAGTAGACCCATGTTTCATCGGCGGTTATTACAGTGTTCAGAAAATTTGGATGCTTTGCAATTATTTGTTTCGATTTATGACACACCTAAACTCTGGCTAACAATTGTTCTCTCGGCAGGTGATGAAGTACCCATGCGGAACACACAGGATGCAGCAGTAATTTTTCACAGAATGCGGAATGCCTACGTTTTCTGAAATATTAGTGGTCGCTGATAAATCTGCACACATATTTCGTCGATCTTCTTGTAGGGCTGCCGAAACAGTGTTAACAATACCCTCCGTAACAACACTTTCAGGTCGACCAGTCCTATGAACGACTTCTGCCGACAAACACTCATTTTAGAAATCATGGTGCCATCTAAAAATCGTCGACTCACCCAAACATTTATCTTTTTCAGCTACTCTTATTAAATCAACTGTTTCTGGAGCCCTTTTACCCAAACATGGCAAACTTTTATCGCAGAAAGCATTTCACTTCTTAATTATGAATCACTCACCTCCCTAGCTGTATGACGAAATGTAGGCATACCTGAAACAACTGAGCAATAGCAACACCAGAATCGTCTGTCACGGCCAATAACTGTCGCCATAGATACTTCTTCAATTCAGTTAGTCGTCTGCGTGGTTATTTTACCCCAACGCACTGTTCCCAACTAAAAAAAATACTCTCAGTTTTTATGGAACGGTTTTTGTATGTCAGTAACAACAACAATGACAAATAATTAAATATAATGTTTCAGTAAAACTATTACCGGAAATAAATCATGCATGCTTACCTGTCCGTAGCGTCCGCTTCCTATATTCTCAAGCACCTTGTATTTCTCGTTTGATGACTGGAGAATGGTACCTAGACCAAAAAATCTATTTTCCATTTCTTGTTCTGCAACTGCTTGATTGATTTTTGCCATCGTAAATCCAGGTCCTAACCGGAAAAGGGTGTCTGTCTTCAATTGGTCGTTCTCTTCTGTAGCAATCCCAAGAGGGCCATCTTTTGGAGGAAGAGCTTTTCTTGGCTGCCCAAAGCTTGCATTTGCCAGGCATTTTCTTCTAGCAGCTTTTCTGTCGGTATCCTAGGAAAGAAATGAATAGCACATAAATTAAAATACATTAATAAGACATTTTTGAAACAAAACTTTATGATACAAAGAAAATCACTATTATCCTTGTATACAGTGTTACATTCGTATAAAAGCTCTGCTGACAGACTATGCTGGTCCGGGGTGGCAAGTCTTTTTTAAACTGTTGTGACTTTCCAACGCATTCTGGCAATTCCAATGTTCTCTTCTCATTCATCGATTTTGATGTGGGACTACGTCTAACTCAAAGTATACTATGGGGCTACTTACGGCCAACCGTCTGTGAAAAATAAAAAGTCCCAATTGAAATCATTATAGCGTTAAAAATGCGTGTCGCATACTAATCGTGTTAGTACATTCGTAAAGAGAATGGAGTCCAATTTGCGTGTAACTCTATACATCGTGAGCACGACGCTCCCCTCCTTCTCTCTGCGCGGGGAGAAGGTGCAGTATTTCTGGGTGTTCCGCCGCGTTTGACTCAGTCGATCCTGGCAACAGTGAGCGCAACACGACTGTGCGTGGTACCGTTTTAAAGCTCTCGACGAGCTCTATTCAAATATATGAAGAACATTTCGCAGTGGTTAGATTTGAATAATTATTTTTTTTGTAAACCGGTAAACACATTTGACGATATTGCGGTTCATCCGGACAACCGTGAGTGCACAACGACTGTGCAAGGTAACGTTTTGAGCCTTTTGACGAGATCTATTCAAATACATGGAGAGCATATCGCAGAGACTTAAACTAACATTTAAAAAGATTGTTTTCTTGCGAACGGGTTAACATTTTCGACAGTGCAGCGGAATTCGCAGAACGAACTTACGCAAAAGTGGAAAAATCAAGACGAGAGGCAAGAGCAAGAAATATAAAAAGCCTAAGAAGACCGAGCACTACGTTGGGTAGTTCGTGTATCTATCTGCTTTGTGTTCGCAATGTATGCAGCATTAGTTGTAAAAATTATGCACTCTACTTTCGATTTCATACACTTGTGTTACCAATAACAAATTAAATAAACTCTTTGAAACCCTACTCTACTTGCTCTTTTCACATCTCAGATCTGGAACTCGTAGTCCTACGTTCCAAACTGGCGGCTCAATCAGAACTGAGCATATCTGGAGTTTTTTTCACCTGACACTAACGAGATTCTACTTGCTTCGGAAATGGCAGCTATAGATGCGAAAGTAACCAAAGCTAAGCAGTGACAATCAAATTTTAGGATTTACTCAACAAGGGCAAGTGAGAACTTTCACATCCGAGGACTTCTGAGATTCCGTTCTGGAGCTTCATGAAAGCTCTATCAGACTCAAGCAAAAACAATTCTATAAAAAAATGCTAACAAATTATATTTCCAACGCATTGTAATTAAAATTAATTCATTAAAAACCACTCCTGATAAATTAATGGCCACGCAAAGTAAATACTTAAAACGCCACTTTTTTTTCAATTCGCACATGTAGAAGAAGAAATATTGAGAAAAACATACTAAGCATTTACGCACACCAGCGGCGAAATTGTGCCTTATCTTGGGAAGAAACTATGCACACACCGTTTGCATACTTAGTTGTATCTGATGGGAAAAATAATTTTTAAATCGGATTTTTAGTCCCTTAGATATTGCTGCAAACGGAAACGTGAGATTACCCCCTCTGGTGGCAGACTTGTGCGTTAAGAATAATTTGAAATTATATGAGAAACGTTTCGCGACGTAAACGCTTTCCAACAAAGAATGCATTTTTTAAAATCGAACTCTTAGAAGCAGAAATATCGGCAAAAACAACATACACTTCTAAGCTCCCAGGCGGAAAAATTATGCGTTATTTGAAGAAAGTATTCTTAAAAGGTTTCTCGATGTGCGCTGTATCGATATACAGAAAACGTTTTTCAATCGAAGTTTCAGCAGCTTAAATTTTGCTACAAATACATCAGAAGCAGAAATAAATCCTTACGCCCCTGGTGCTCAAACGATTCTTAACGAATGTTAAAAATTATATGCAAAGCATTTTCCATCAGGAATTGTATCTGGAACAGAAAGTTTTTCAAATCGCAGCTCTAGAAGTAGTAATATCGGGCGAAATGCAATTCAACCCCTAGCAAAAGGTCTCTGAATTACTTCAAAACTTTGAAAATTTATGAGAAAGATTTAGCACTGGAAACTCTATCCAACACAGAACGAATTTTTCAAATCTGTTTCTTAGAAGTACAGCTATCGAACAAAATAAGACACATATGTACTCCACGGGGCGGAGAGACCGTGCATTATTTTAACAACAAAGTATCCTTAAAATATTTATCGACGTGAGTAACATCAATCGAGGAACGTATTTTTTCATTCGGGATTTTAGGACTCAGATTTTGCTGCAAACACAACAGAAATTAACACTTAATCACCCTGGTGGCTAACCCGTTTTCTACCAAAATTTAGAAAATATGTGAAAAGGTTTCTCCATCAGGAGCTATATCCGCTGCAGAAAGAATTATTCATTTGACAGTTTTAGAAGCAGAGATAACGGAGAACACGCAGTTTTGTTTAGTTTTACGCTTCCTAGTTGAAAATCTATGTGTAACGTGAAAAAGTGATTATGACTAAAATAGCATTCGACATAATTGGAATTGAAAGGTAAAAGGTTCTTTTTAATTGGACGTTTATAGGCAAATATATGGAATAAAACATATTTTGAATTCCATAGCATCTGAATTCATGCCGTCCACCGGCAAAATTGTGCATCGTTAAAACTAAAGCAAAATTTAGAATCATTATTCGTACATTTCAAGTTTAACAACGCAAAAATAAATTTTTAAATCGTTCTATTACATCCAGAGCTGTGGTGTCCACAGACGGACGGATGAAAAAACCGATATCATAAGCAAGGTCGTTTATACAAAAGACGTGCTTAAAGAAATGCAGTCTGAAAAAAGAAATAAATAAAATGTCAATTACAGCAATCACGATTGATACGATTTTTGCTTTCCTGCTTTCGATGTCATCCTTATGGTGTATTTTCGCTTAATCAGAAAAAAACAATGCCTAGATTTAGAGTTTAATAAAGAAAAGATGCACCCGAGGGGGAGAATTTGATTATTCTGCTCTCTTTGTTCCACATACCAGTAAGCATAGACTCTTTGATTCCAAGTAGACACCTCTCCCTATTTGCTAATCTCTTCTGCATTTGAAATTCCCTACCCACCGGAAATCTCACTCGGGGATTAACTCCCTCCCTTTTGAGAGAGCGAAAGTGGATAAATGGCATTTTATACCCAAAAGTCTGATTTGGCGGAGATTACCCAATTTTTGGGTTTGCAGTATTTGTCACAGAAGTAAAGTAATGCTGATATTAAGGGATTTTTCTAATGATTTGGCGTTGGACATTAGGACTAACAGAACAGTTGTTCAAAAACCCACACAAAACAAGCACTCCTCACATCAGCATAATAACAGTGTACACATATTTCCTAATATATTTTCCTATCATGTACTTCGATTATTAGAAAACATGGTGCAGGCTAGTACCAATTATTTTTTACACGAAACCCCACAACCCATGGCGATCCATAGCATTTGCTCTCTCCCGTAAAATGTTATTTCGTTTCTATCTTTTCTTTAGATTTTATATTTTTATCTTTCATTATGCATTTCAGTCGGGATAAAAATTTTAGATTTTATTTTTCCGGGGAATAAATTTTTTTCTCAAATATTTCAATGTCAGTTTGAAACCGAATGCTTGCTATATACGACATTTATTTGTCTCTTTTTCCACTGCCTTGGAAATATCCGAAATCAAAAAGAGTGGAAAAACTGCCGTGGTGAGGATTCAACGAAAAATCTGTCGAATGGCCATATTATTCCGTACGGCCGGTGTAGAATCTATATCCTTTATCTCTCCATGGCGGTCACCTTCGTCCTTATTCAAGCCTCTGTCCTTATTCTGTTTATTTCACAGGAGTGTTTCGATCGCTATTCCCTCAGCTTCCTACTTGTAAGGCCACTTTCATATATGCGGTAAGAGGTGTAGCCAAGGGGTGGGGTTGTTCCCGAAGCCGTAGCCTCTCTTAAGTGGAATTGAGTGCAAATTTAAAGCAATATATATGAAGCTTTCACCAATGAATTAAATCCATGGTCCCCCTTAAGAAATTTCCGGGTACGGCGCAGTTACACTCCTTCCGTAAAATCCCTTATATTCCCTGATTTTTATAGGTATATAATCACAGCTAAGAAGGTGTAGATTTCCACAGCAATAACCTCAAAAATTTATAATTTTCATTTTTTTTTATTTTGCATGTAGAAGTCCACGTGTGCGATAAGCAGTACACAAGAAAGCATTCGTGATTTTTCTCAGTTCGATGCAAGAAACAAGAATGAAATCTATATGCTCATGCAGTTATTAATATGATACAGTTCAGCTGGAGATATGGTCACTTATCTAAGAATTTTTTACATCAAAAGTATATACCAATTACTAAGACTGCTCTCAAAAGACGTAGAGTTTCGTATGATTTTACCTAACTTGCGTTGCTGTGTTATCTCATTAGAAATTGTGCAGACATTTTGCTTTTATTTTTCACGGATCTTAAGCATTTTTCTTATTAACTTCTGTGGGAAAATACTTAAAATATAAAAATGAAACTTTCAAGAGAAAACATGTGGTTTGAGAAAAAAAATTGAGTTTAAGATCCACAGGTTTGCAAATTCAGTTTAAATTAATTTTCCCAAAATACTTCTGTTTCGTGTTATAGCTATCTGGCCGGTATACTAATGCTGATGTCACATACTGTAATATTTATCGAATTTTAACAACCATTAGATCATTTCAAATGAAAATTTCGAACGTACGAATACACCCTGGGTTTTTGAATTTCACGTAATGTATCTAAAGCGTAGATATTTAGCATGAACTGCGAATAAATTTTCAAAAATGTAATAGATCACGCTTTCGAACACGATTTTGGCAAGGATGGAATATTCCTTCTGATTCTGAGAAATGTATATACGTCGCCCATCAGCGTAATCAGGTTTACGAAACACAAACGCATGATCGGAACTCCTCGTAATTACGGACGATGAAAATTTTCAAGTTTTTTGGATATGATCTGACTTACCATTCTTGTCACATTTACGCCAAAAATCGGATTGTCATCTTCAAAATTTGAATTAATTCATGTTTCAAATTCATAAATTCTTGAATTCTGAAAGTTGACGTGCTCATAAATTTGAATGATTTTACTTATAACATCTCTGTTGTTTGTCTCTTAAAAATATTTTCTACCGAACTATGATATTTAAATGAACACAACTTATGTATAACTCCATGGAGTTAATGCAAAACTGGCGACAGGAACGTTTACACGAATTATATAGAGGGAATTCTCAAAATTTCAGGAAAATGTTGCACTTGGAAATCAATTTCATGTCAGACCCGAAACAATAGTTCTGCGTAAAGATTTAATTGAACAGTGACAGTTGTACATATATTTGTAGAAAATTCTTCATACAATACATATGCATTACCCTCGGATCCAAAAAAAAAAAAAGGAAATAATTATTTCGAAAAAAAAAATTTAAAAAACCGGCTTGGACAAATATTTCGCATTTTTCACTGCTTAAATAATCGTACCCCTAAATTGCAGGTAACCGAATGAAAAACGCATTATTAAAAATAACCTTGAACAAGTTAATATGCACTTCACGTTTGCAAGAAATGTAGTACCCGTGTGTTGTAGAATAATCCTCTGCAGGTATAATGTAAAATAGTCTTATTCGAAATTAGACACTGCAAGGAGACATTGCATTCTCTAGCGTTAAAGGGAGGAATATTTTTAACTTGGTACAATTCCAGGTAAGAATTATTTAACACTAGCAAGCACATACGACATAGACCTAAACAAATGAGAAAATGAACATACCTGTGATTTTTTCTCCATTTTCGTTCGTGGAAACAATATGATCTAAGAAATCTCCAAAAACGTTAAGATACAAGCACAGGCTTTTGATTATATGACCACTTTGTGTAAAATAAAAATATCCTTTACACCGAACACACGTCTTTTCACTCCAACTGACAGAGGTGAAATGATGCCACCGAAAGATTCTAATGCTTATCAGAGATCAAGGGACGATGCCACCAAAAGATTGTTTGTAGTATTACCTAGCCCCTTTCTTCCTGTGGGGCAGTAGGGGAAAGTGGATTATTAAACCCCGCCTTTAAGTATCATTGTAATAAGATTATCAACTGCATTCTTTCGAACTTGCACCTGCCTGAAATTCCGGAAAGATAACGGTTATTTGTTTTAAAATTTAAGTATAATAACCTTATAGAATGTAAATTCTTTGCCCAGCTTTGATACCTTATTCTGTAGATTTATATAATTCCAGCAATTCAAATTGCTTTGTACAGCCACCACATTGAGAGTATATGCTACTGGACAATGCAAATCTCATAAATAGAAAAAAACAACACAAACTACAGAATTCATCAGTGTAAAGAACACCGAATAATGTTGAAAACAATTAATAATGCTGTAATTAATAAACTTTTTCTCCACGTTCCTAAATTCAATGTTGTAAATAATTATTATTTTTATTTTATTAATACTAGCTTTTGATCCAAAGTATGGAATTTGAAGCAAAATAAATCAGATGTTTAACACATCGCCGCATTTCATAAATTTATTCAAAACCGCGAAAATCATCAAAGTCATTACAAGATTTCTGTTCATGTGTCATAATATAACAACAACAAAAAAACCGGTTGATTTTCGACAAAGTCCGAATTGGAAACAGACTCAAAAAGTGAATAAAGAAGGAGAAACAGGCTAAAAGACTGAATCCCTATTCTTGCTTTTTAATGCGAAAAGAATTTCTGAAATCGTAGCAGCAGCTGAAGATGTATGGTATATAGTGGCAGCTGAACACGCTGATACTTTAAGCCTAACTTTTATTTGAAAGGACTTTCTGTGAAGAATAACTTTATTGTTTATCTTTAATGAGCAGAAACTCCTGACTTTTTAATGTTATTCATCATTAAATAATAGCTATTGATTTTGTTTTTATTAGCACCTAGTTTTCTCATAATACACAGTGGAGTCACATTATGGTGACCACCTCCTACTTTTGATATCAACAGCGCGAACGCAATAAAATAAGGCACGTGTCGCGAGCTGGCTTGGAGGGCATAAAAAGTTGTCCTGTAGACATTCAAAAAACATATCACTCGTTGCGGTAATATATAAAAGGATAGAAATTACCGTATGAAGTGACATTTTTAAAAACTCAACTTCGACTAATTTCAATAAGCTATTTCTTTTAAAAATTTAAATAACGTACTAAATTTTATTGAAACGGAACATTTCTTCCAAATATAAAGGTAATTATTTTTCGAGGATTGGATCCTTCTCTTTCCCAAAAGTATGATCAGAATTCAACAATTCTTAAAATCTCATGCGACACATAAAAAACAATGGTTCGACGTTAACCCAATGTAATATAAGCAATCATATATGCACTTTAGACTATTCTGTGTTTACATACCCATGTGGCACATATTGTGTTTCAAATTCCGCTTTTTCCAAATTTCAATATTCCGTGCGTTGTAAAGTGTTTGAAACGGTGTGAGTACATTGATGTGCTATTGTACAGGTTAAGTTACATGCCATGAAATCAGGATTATAATTCCCAAGTGTAACATGTGATGAAAGAAAATTTTGATGTCGTCGAGCTTTTCACCATTTTCAAAAAAAAAAACAATTCCACAATTGCTCTATACGAACATGGCTCGGGACTAAGTCCCTTGGACATAGGGGAATAATACGCAAAAAATCAAATACAAATATTTACTTGTCATATAAGAAGCAGATTTCTAGCCGTTATAAACTGCAACTCCACGTATTTTCGGAGGACTTTGGATACAGTTGATACCCTGTAAATTTGTACATGTGGGAGTTTTTGGAGGCTTTCTCTAAAAAATGAAATATAAATAATTTCTAGTTCACGCACGAACAAGTTTTAAGTGTTATGCCCTACAGTTTCAATAAATCCTGTTCAATCTTGCTGGAACCCTGCTTAGAGTAGGAATGACATGTCGAGGTATCATCTCTGGGGCTAATCTGAGTCTTCTCTATAATTAGTGAAGGCACCCTTAGATTTGAGATTTAGGCCTCAGATTGCCTAGTGGTCAACGTTCGTGACTGCCACGGATAAATCTCAGGTTCAATCCCAGCAGGTAACACTCGTACACTAAATATCCGCTGTGCGACGGATGGGCATGTTAAGCCGTTGGGCTCCGGGTATTGACACCCCGGTTATAAATAAGCGCACCTCGCCCCCTCTTTTTTCTACCTGACTGTCGTGTCTGGTGCTGTAGCCCAAATCTTCCAGCTTCCTATTTCTGTGGGTTGTTTCATACTTGGGGTCAGATACTCACTTCCTCTACACATCATCTGATCATATTTGAGATTTTAAGGAGAGGATTTTAGGAAAGGAGTGTTTGAGCCAAGATCTTAAACAACTCTTGAAAGAAGGAAGCTAAGAGATTTGGCGTAGATGACCGGATAGGAAAAACCTAGGCCTGATAAGATAGATTTGGCAAAGATTATTACATGCGATAAATGACGTAAAGTCGCAGTTGCTAGGCGGATATTTCACCTCATTTACGCCACTGTATGGAGGAGGGGAGTATTCTCGCTACTGATTCTAAGATAAGTAGCAAGAGTAAATTGGAGAAATTGTTATTGTTCATAATTGAAGTAAATTGTTATTGTTCATAAGAAAAAATTTAAAACTTTTTGTAGCTCACTGGCAATTACCACATGGACCTCTTAGAGCGGTGGTATCACATATAAACACTAAGGGCCCATGAATAAAATTCCTCGCATTTAGGATACAGTCTGAATCGTTATGGATTCCGAAAAGATGAGATTGTACCGAGTAGTAACTTTCTTAATGTTCTACGCATTGACAAAGTCAATAAATTTGTATTATTCAACCCCAGGTTTCTCTCGTCGAATTTGTTTCTTTGTGCGTCTCCCCGTTTCAGTTTCTTCAATATTCATAGCATTCGATTTCAAAACGAATTTCCATCAGAAGGGAGTTTCTTTGAGTCTCGTTCTTTTATTTCGTTTGTCTATCCCAGAAAATCTTAATCCCTCAGTCGGACCAACTTTTGTTATCAAAACTACTAGCTGACAGTGAAAATATCTGGATTTCAAGCAAACTTTTTGCAGCCTGTCTTCAATCATTTATTTATTTCATCTTCTTTTCCTCAAAAGTATTTCCATCCCTCTGTCTGACAAGATTCACTAACACCAGATGTCACATATACCAGCGGTACCCATTTAATGGTTCAGGAACCACACAACGGTTTATACAAATAAATGGGAACCGCGAACCCATTAGAACACCTTCGCGACCAACAGGGGGTTCTCGGTATAAATTATGTAATGACGTCTCCATAAAATTACAATACATTTACTTTTTAAACCGCAAATATGTAGAAATTAATTAACAGCCTAATTATTTTTGCTGATGTGATGCAACGGGTGAAACATTATTCCCCGTGGCATCACAAGTGCAGTGTACTTTTCAAGGCTTTTTGCCGGAGAGGGGTGGCAAAATGAACCTTAGACGGGGCAAGTTTTACATTTGCTAAATATATGTAAAACGTTTTAGCAAATTTATCTATACCGATGAGCCATTACCTCATGACGACCCCCTGCCTAGAGAAATGAGCTCACTCGGAGACAGAACGATATCGCAAAGACCCTAAGGGGCTTTAGACCCCTTAGGGTCTTTTCCCATTGGCGCCTCGATGGATGCTTGTTTACCGTTGTATATATTTGTGAATTTTGTTTTTGGTTCACCCGAATAAATTGTACTGAATTGTCGAATTTCGAAGTCAAAAAGGGAAAAGCTGCCAATTTATTGGAGTTTGGTAAAGGACAAATTATGATGGCACGGCGGCTCGGAACTACGACCTGGGAAATGGCGCGGCTTGAGGGTTGTTGACGTTCCGCTGCAGTCAGTAGGTGTAAATATGTGTACACAGATGCCCAGACGACGAAACTTCGTCCAGCCGTGTATTGTCAGCCACTCACTGAAGCCAGAGGAGAGCGGAGACTATACCTAATTGTTCACAGTGACCGCAGTGCCACAGTGCGGCAAATTACCCGCAACTACAACAACGGTAATCAGCGCAATGTGTCACAGCACAAGTTTATCGCAGCTTTTTGCGTATGGGCATGCGTAGCCGAAGACCCAGCGGAGTCCCCATGCTCACGGAACGTCATCGCCAACAACGCCTGAAATTGGCCCAAGATCATCGCGATTGGACCGGGAATGATTGGGAAAAAACAAGCCCTGGTCTGACAAATCAAGTTTCCTGGTGAATCACGTAGACTGCTGAGAGCAGATATGCCGAGGACCAACGGAGGCTATGGTCATAAAGTAATAGCTCATCAGTGTACATAAAGTACTTAAAAACTTATATATATATATATATATATATATATCATCATCATCATCATCATTGTCAACCATTATCAATCCACTGCTGGACAAAGGTCTCCCCAAGTTTCCTCCACAACGGTCTGTCTTGTGCCAGTCTCCTCCATGTCACCCCTGCATACTTTCGAATTTCATCCACCCGTCTCCCATGTGGTCTTCTTCTGGGTCTTTTCCTGTCCCTTGGAATCCAATCTAAAATTTCGGCTGTCCATCGATGATCTGTCCTTCTGGCAGTATGTCCAGCCCATTGCCATTTCAGGGATTTAACTCTGATCATGTTGTCTTCCACTCTTGTCATTTTTCGGATCAGCGAGTTCCTCTTCTTATCTCTCCTGGTTACACCATGTATGCACCTCTCCATGCCCCTTTGAGTTGTCTGCAGCCTTTGTATGTCTCTTTTAGTTAAGGTCCACGTCTCTGCACCATACGTAAGCACTGGAAGGATGCATTGATTGAACACTTTTCTTTTCAGACATAATGGCATATTGCTCTTGAAAATTATGCTGTTTCTTCCAAAAGCTCTCCAGGCAAGTTTTGTAAGCCGATTAATTTCTTCATCAATGTGACCCTCACTTGATATCTGCTGTCCAAGATAAACGTACGTGTCTGTTATCTCCAGCTTTTCTCCATCAATCGATAAATCTTCATTTCTTGTAAAAGCATTGAACATCACTTTTGTCTTCTGAAAGTTCATTTTTAATCCCACTTCTTTACTCTTGTCAGCAAGTTCCTGGATCATACTCTGAAGCTCTGATGGGGTAGTTGCAAAAATGACTACGTCATCAGCAAAACGAAGGTGGGTTAGATAATCTCCATTAATATTTGGATCCCTTGGTTTCCCTGCTCAGCAACTGAAAGACACCCTCCAATGTGGCATTAAAGAGCTTCGGAGATATGGTGTCCCCTTGTCTCACTCCCTTTCCAATTTTTACGTGTGTTGTATTTTCAAACAGCCTAATCTTTGCACTTGCATTTTCATAGATGTTATTAATAATATTAATGTATGCATCTTCAATACCACAGGTTTGAAGAGCCATTGTAACTGTTGATGGTTTCACCGAATCAAAGGCTTTTTCATAATCGATAAAAGCCATGCACAATGGAAGTTCATATTCCCTCGCTCTTTCAATTAGTTCTCTCAGCACGTGGATATGATCTATTGTGCTGTAGCCACTTCTGAATATAGCGTGTTCTCTCGGTTGAGCCATGTACAGTGTTACCTTCAAGCGGTGTGAAAGAACTTTAGTGAAGATTTTATAAACTACTGATAGGAGGCTGATAGGTCTGTAGTTTCCGAGATCCTCAATGTCACCTTTCTTATGTAGCAGGATCATCGAAGCGGTGTTCCAATCCTCAGGAATCTTTCCTTCATTAAGGCATCGAGTGAAAATTTGGGCGAGTACTGTTTCGATTTCTCCACTTGCTTCTTGTATGATGTCTACAGTAATTCCATCTTCTCCTGGAGCTTTTCCTTGCTTCATGTTCTTGATTGCATGTGCAACGTCTGCTGGAAGGACTGAAGGAACTCTGGTACTGGTATCTTTCATGATGTCTGGAGTGCATATATCATCCCTTTCATATAATTTGGAGTAGAAATCTTTCACTCTTGTCAAAATTTCGCCTCTATTTCTTGTTACAGAACCATCTTCTTTTCTCAGTGCCATAATCTGTTTTCTTCACTTACTGAGATGACCCTTTGCTATCTTTAGGCTTTGGTTGTTTTCAATTGCTTTCCTCACTAGTTCACAGTTGAATTTTCTTACGTCTTCAGTGATACTTTTTCTTACTGTCTTGCATAGCTCTATATATTCCACTTTGGAAGTCACATCTTCTTTAGTTGTCCTCATCTCTCTTCTTTCTTGCATCAATATTTTGGTTTTTCCTGATAATTTGTTCACATGCAACTTGTTCTTAGACCCAGCTAATTTTGTTGCTGTTTCCATAAGAGCTTTGGTTACTTTTCTGTTAACTTCAGAGATGTCCACTTCTTCCGATATTAGGCCTTCTAAAGCAGAGAACCTGTTCTTCAGTTCTAACTTGAAGGTATTATGGTGTTTTTTAAGGTTGGTTATGTCAATAGATTTTGTTTGTCTTATGAGCTTGCCACGTTCAAGTTTAGTGTTGAGGTGCATCTTACATCTCACCAATCTATGGTCACTACCTGTGTTGAACTTGTTTAGCACACTGCAGTCTTCTATGACGAATTTTTTGTTACACATAATAAAATCAATTTCACTTGTCGTCCCATTTGGATGTCTCCATGTCCATTTCCTGTGTGGCTTTTTCTTGAAGAAGGAGTTCAAGATGAAAAACCCTTCTGCCTCTGCAAACTCAACGAGAGTATTTCCACGCTGGTTTCTGTTGCCGTGACCGAATTTACCTACTGAAGTTTCATTCTGTTGCCGTTGCCCTATTTTTGCATTGAAATCTCTCATAATTATTTTCAAGTGCTGCTTACCTTTATTATTTAGATGACAAATTTCCTCATAAAATTCTTCAATTTCTTCTTCAGGATGACTTGTGGTGGGTGCATAAGTTTGAATAATCTGAGCCTGGTATCTTTTCGAGAGTTGGATAACAAGTCGTGCAGCTCTGTCAGAGGAACTTTCAACTTCTACAACTTTATCCTTCAGTTTCTTGTTTATTATAAATCCAACACCACTAGTTCTGTCAGTATCTGTCCCACGATAGTAGAAGAGATGTCCACTTTTCAGTTCGATGAGATCTTCTCCTTTTCTCCTTACCTCACTTAGCCCCACGTTGTCCCACTTGATCCTTTGTAGTTCCTCTTCCAATTCAAGAAGCCTTGAATCAGAAGATAGGGAGCGTCCATTGTAAGTAGCCAAGGTCAGCATCAGATGGCAGCCTAGTCCGGTCCTCCGGGGATTCTTAGCACCCTCTGCCTTCATGTCGCACTGGCCGCTGCCTTGGCCAGGTACATTCCAGCTGCCGGAGACTGAGGGCCAAGATTTAAGTTGTGGAATCATTTTGGAGGGGTTTGGCCATAACTCACCACGCTGGCCAAGCGGGTTGGTGAGTGTGGGATAGCATTTCCTCTTATCCCGATGGTATAGTTATACCGCTATTGGCGGTCGTCAGAGCCCCTTTAGTGGGAACAGGATGCACCACGAGAAGGTGGGGTTGACAGTTGTCAAGGAGAGGCTGTGATGTTATGCATCACCTGACCTTACATCCCATATATATATATATATATATAGCAAATGGAAAACTTGCCCTCTCTAAATCTCAATTTCCGCCCGCCCCTCCGGCGAAAAACCCTGAAAGGAACACGGCAGTTGTGATGCCACGAGGAATAGTGTTTCTCTCGCTGCAGATGTCCGTCATACACTGATGTTTTGGAAACATAACACAGCATCGATCGCTCTCGTGTATGCTGGCTATGTAGGAACGCGTGTCCCAAACATCTGCCAAAAATATTTAAACTGTTAGTTAATTTAAATATATTTGCGGTTTAAAAAGTAACTTTGTTGTACTTTTATGGAGACACCATTACATAATTTATAACGCGATGCCCCTGTGTGTCACGGAGGTGTTCCAAGTGTTCGTGGTTCCAATTTATTTTTTTGAACCGCTGTGGGGTTCGCGAACCATCAAATGGGTACCGCTGGTACATTTGATATCGCGTATCAGTAAATTATGACAGACAGAGGGATGGAAATAAGTTTGAGGAAAAGAAGATAAAATAAATAAATGATTGAAGACAGGCTGCAGAAAATTTGTTTTAAATTCTGAAATTTTCATTGTTAGCTAGTAGTGTTGACAACAAAAAATGATCAGACGGAGGAATTGAAATTTTTTGGTAAAGACAAACGAAACATATTAACGAGATTAAAAAGACTAAGTTCTGCCGAAAATTCGTTTTCAAATCGAATGCTACGAATATTAAGGGAACTGGGACGGAGAGACGGACGAAGAAACAAATTCGCCGAGGGAAACCTGTGATCGAATATAACCAAATTATTGACTTTGTCAATGCATAGAGCAAAAAGAAAGTGACAACTCGTTACTGTCTCATGAATGATTCAGACTATATCCAAAATGCGAGGAATTTTATCACGGACCCTTAGTTTTTATGTGTCATCCCCGCGCCCCAAGGAGTCCGGGTGGTAATTGCCAGTGCGCTACAAAACGGTTTACATTTTCTCTTATAAACAATTACAACTTACTCCGATTACACGACAACTTGCTTATACTTTAGAATACGTAACGCAGACCACCCATCCAGTGGCGTAGGTTACCTCCTTAAACCTTGAGGTGGAATATCCGCCCAGCAACTGCGACTCTACGTCCTTTATTGCATGCCAAATTTTTTGCCGAATCTATCATATCCGACTTAGGTTTTTCCTATCGGGTCATCTTCGCCAAATCTCTTAGCTTCCTTCTTTCAAGAGTTGTTTAAGATCTGGGGTCAAACACTCCTTAAAATTCTCTCCATAAAATCTCACATATGATCAGATGCAGAGTATTTGACCCCGGGTCTTAAACAACCCTCAGAAATCGGAAGCTGAGAGTTTGGGCTTCAGTACCCTACCCGAAAGTAAGGTAGAAAGGGATGGGGGAGGGGTAGACATGCTTATTTATAACAGGGGTCGATATCCGGGGCTCGACGGCTTAACATGCCCATCCGACGCACGGTGCATATCTAGTGGTTCGAGCGGTCGTACCGGCTGGGATCGAACCTGAGATCTCTACGTGGCAGTCACGACCATTGACCATTAAGCTATCCGCTACCCAAATCTCAAATCTAAGGGTGCTTTCACTAATTATAGAGAAAGCGCAGATTAGCGCGCAGGGATGATCCTTCGACATGTCATCCGTACTCTAAAAAGGATTCCAGCAAGATTTGATGTTTGAACATAATTTTTTGAATATTAAAGCATAACACTTAAAACTTGTTCGCTCGTGGACTAGAAATTATTTATATTTTATTTTTTAGATAAAGCCCCATCCCCTCCCACCTGCAAAAATTTACAGGGAACACAGTGTATCCCAAGTTCTCCGGAAATGCGTGGAGTTCCAGATTATAACGGCTTAAAATCGGCTTCTTATATGACAAGTAATTATTTGCCTTTCATATTTTACGTATTATTCCTCTATGTCCCAGGGACTTAGTCCCGAGCAATGTTCGCACAGGGCATTTGCGGAATTGTTTTTTGAATATGGTGAAAAGCTCAGCGACACCAAAATTGTCTTTCATGACATGTTACACTTTGGGGATTATAATCCTGACTTCATGGCATGAGCACATCAATGCATTCACCCCGTTCCAAACACTTTACAAGGAACTGAATATCGAAATTTGGAAAACGCGAAATTTGAAACGCATTATGTGCCAAATGGGTATGTAAACACAGAGTAGTCTGAAGTGCATATATGATTACTTATACACTAGCAGGCAAACATTAAGGACGAGAAGGTTTTTAGAATCTAACGTCGTGCAGAAATGCTCCAGAACGACTGAAATCATACCATAAGATCCCCAAGATGTAAGAATATGGGACAAGTGAACAAAACCGTCCAAGCAAGAAATCCAAAGAATGCAAAGGCACTTTATTGAAAAGGTAGCTTCGAGCACAACTGGACAAAAGGGAGAAACATCAATGTGACAGGCGGCTGCCAAGAAAAATTCAGTCTTTAGTAGGGGATATGATCATCCCTGAATGCGTTGCAGGATTTACAACGCCTGTCCATGCTGAGGACGAGGTTGTCAAAGAGCTGTTGAAGCCTCGTGACCCATTCCTCTTGTAGCGAAAATCGCAGCTGCGGAATTGTTGCTGGCGGGTGGTGACGTGCTGCCAAACGTCTGACGAGAAGTTCGCACACGTGTTTGATTGCATTTGGGTCCGGGGACCTTGTGGGCCAATCCATGCGTTGAATATCTTCACTCGCCAACAGCTCTGCGACAGCCACTGTACGATGAGGTGTAGCGTTGTCGTCCATGAAGAGGAATTCAGGATCCACAGCACCTCTAAACAGACGCACGTGAGGCAGGAGAACCTCGGTACAATAGCGGACACATGTGAATGAACCTCCTTGGAATATGTGGAGGGCAGTATGGCTACCAAGCATGATGCCGCCCCAAACGAGAACTCCGCCCCCTCCAAACAGGTCCCTTTCGATGATGTTGGAGGTGTGATTGCTTGTTCCCTGCTCTCTCCAGATGTGTATACGTCCAGAATCGATCGTCAGACTAAATCGGCTCTCATCCGTAAAAAAACTCGACCCCATTGCTTATGTGTTCAGTTCTTATGTTCCTCGCACCACAGAAACCGCCGTCTCCGATGAGCAGGCGTTAATGGAACGCACCGTACTGGTCATCGTGCAAACAGGCCACCTTTGTGCAGCCTCCTGGCAACGGTAAAACACACAAACGGACGTTCAGTTGTCTGTTGCATATGCCTTGCGATTTCTCCCGCTATCTGCCGTCTGTCTCTTTTCTACTGTAGGGCAATTTACCGGTCATCCGCCTACATGGTTTGGTTGCTCGTGGACGACCATTATTAAACTTTCAGACAGTTGTTCCTGTCGTTTGAAAATGCTCTCCAAGCTCGTGAAATGATGCTGTGAGCGATCCCTAAATCCTCGGTCACACTTCGACCTTCTTCCAACTTCCCAAAGACGTGACCTTGGGTAAAGTCATCCAGATGTCTTCTACTGGATTACCTGTTGGCCATATCACACGGTGGACGCAACTCGACGTGGTTCAAACCGATGTACACCATGCAATAGCTTTCACCGGATTGCTGAGCGATACAATACGATATTTGAAGAACTTTTAGGAAGGGAGTGTCTGACCCCAGGTCTAAACCTGCCATTCGAACTGAGAAGCTAGGAGATCTGAATAAGTGAACTCAATAGAAAGGACAAACAGAAAAATGTAGTGAAAGGAGATGGTGAACCGTGACACCACTCTGTGTGGAAGGGGAAAAGGGCACGAAGCACCGTACAACATCACAGAGAACCACAATACCAACCAGACGCCCGACGCACCAGGATGTGACTGAAACTCAACGATACCAATTTCAAATGTCCGAGCAGAATCCATTTTCGCCATCTCGATGGCAACTGAAAAGGAGGGTGTGGTGGTCTGTCAAACTCCCACCAGTGTTCACATACTTACTCTCTGTCAAGAGGGTCAACGATTGCCGCCTTAGTTCTGGGATACCTAAGGATTTCGCTGGGATTGTAATCAACCGCGCCCCTATCAAGTCCATTAGGGTGGGTTTCCGCTTTCTTGATCATACTTTTGGGACGGAGCAGGATCCAATCCTCCGAAAATATTCCGTTTAGACAATCGGCAGGAAGTATATAGATTATTTTCCATTAACAACTGCATGTAACTTGTTTGTGTGCATTTTGTACTCCAATATAACTCCCAGTTAAGTAAATTTTTGCTCCTGTTGAAGTTTATCAGCTACTGAAATATATGGTTAGAAGCTGAATGAAAAATACGTTGATTACAGCAGTAGAGATGAGACATGGACACACCATCATGACAATGAGAGGAAACAAGGAAAATGTTTTTCGAAGTCAACTTTATTGCTGACATCGAAGAAAATCGAAATTAGGCTGTGTATTCGTAAATTTATGGTTAAAAATTTTTTCGACCTGATTGTGATGCATTACCAACATGCTGAGACAAATAACACCGCTGTTACAAGGACCTACTATAAATCTGTATTCTAGTATCTAGCGGGGTCACATTTTCTTCAAAATACCACGTATCCACCGAGATGGATGAATGGATGGTGCACCGTGACAACACGAGACCTTACATTTCCTGTCGAACATGGCTCGATCGCCGCACTTAACAAAGAACCATGCCATACAGAAAATCCGAATTGAGAACTTTCCAAAATTGTGCATGTAGCCAAGGACAGCCCATAATCTTCACGGTCTTTGAATCGCCGGCTGACTGAAAAAGGGTTGCTCTCTCACTAGTCATTCTGGTTGCTTCCGTTATTCTCAGCGCATCTTTGCACAAGGGTGCATCGGTATCGAACCACACCCGAACTGCAGGACGAATATAGTGAGGCCATATTCAGTCCTAAAATGGCTTCTGTCTCAGCACTGACGATCGACGAATGACAGTCCGTACATAAACGTCGTGATCGCCACGATCATATTGCTGCTATGCATAAGCATTATTTGGGTGATCAGTCTAATATAATGTATTGGGACGCAATCAGTTTCGACAGGTCTTCACTGCTCGCAAAAGTTTTGAGCACCATTGGAGTACGAAAGCATGTCGATGTGGATATACACTCACTTTGGGAGCAAATTTCTGTTGTACCAAGGATGTCCAGTTTTGAAAGTGTAACTCCCGCTCCTACACTTCCAAATTGGCAATCATATTCTACAACGTGTCTAGGTGCAGGCCTTCGCGATTTTGAAGTTTCTTTTCAATGAAAAATTCTGGGGTAACATCGGCAGCGATTTAACGCCTTTGCACAACTGTCTCGCAGTTGACGACACAAGATCAATAATACCACACGACACCACCCACAGATTTTTCTAATCATTGCTGTGATGTCTTGCCGAATAATTAGCCAAACATGGCAGGAATGATATCTACTGAATAAAGCCACATTGTATGTATCATTCCTCGTATTAAAAGAAATCCGTCTTGTTGCACGATGATATTTATTCAGCTAAAAAATGAAATCTATATACAGTTTAAAAACACATGAGCACTTTCGGTGTCACATTGACACCTTCATCAGATGTAATTTCACCATGTGGCTACATGCTGGTCTTAAGTACGTGGAGTAGATGCATCATGGGAAAGGTAATGTCAATGTCACATGATATACAAAAAAAAAAAAAAAAAAAAAAAAAAAGGCATAGTTAGCCAATGATCACCTAACAGAAGCAATTGCTATTGTGCTGTCCTTCCCAACAAGATTGCTCCAAGGTTCAGGTAAAACATAAGGATAATAGTCATTACAGCAACGTGTATTATAAGCCGAAATATAGAGGCTTTCTGCAAATAACAAGGAATAAACAGAGTTAGGTGTGTTTTATGATTTTAGCGTTGTCCCAGTCTGGGATAGAATTTCCAGCACTTATAGTTCTTGCAAAAGAGGTGCTTTGGTGATTCATTTTTAGATCATATCTGTGTTCATTTAATCTCAATTCCAAATTTCTTTTGGTAGAACCCACATAATGATTGTTTAGTTCACCAGAGATAGTGTCGAGCATAGGAATAACATACACACCCCATTTTTTCCCTTTGTCAATTTTGTCACGATCATTGCGGATAATGGTATATAGATTGCATGATCGTATTCCAAATTGTATTTTATGACGAGAACATATGTTGGTAAGGAGGTTTACAATATGTGGATTAAAATCAACAGATCATTCCTCATCACATGAATGTAATCCGCAAGAAATAAAATCATTTCTTGGGCATCTACTTGTCTACATGTGTATAATGACTTCCGTCTGATTTCATGCATTCTTTTAGCGAGTTGTATCTTCTATGTCGAGGGGTGTTCATTAATTTCTTTAAATAACTTCTAAGGAAAAAGACAAAAAATCGTAGGATACTACAGTGAAATTTCTCAAGAACGACAACCCTCTGTATCGATAAAAAGTGGTTGTTGGGAGGGGGTCGCTTAAAGAGGTGTTGATACTAAGTATCGGTATTCTCCTCAGTCATCAAGAACGAGTTAAATTGCAATGTGCGAGGTATTTAAGTAAAATAGTATATATGTATAAAAATTGTTTTAAAAGACCAGTATTTATTAAGAAGAAAACATAAATCAATCTTTTGAAAAAAAGATGTAAGTTTAGTTTTTCTCAAATTTTTGAACTTCTTACTAACTACAGATTATTCGATTGTCTGTTTTATTTGGGAAAATAACGTAGATAAATGCTCATCGGCCATGCATTCAGAATGAATCATTAGTTCATCTATAGTCTTTAAGGTCTCTTGGGCTGAAATAACTGGCTTGGCTTCGTCATTAACCCCATCTTCTTCAGAATCTGAATCAGCGCCTGAAAAGAACAAACATTTTCTAATAGGTAAGACCTTGTGAATACGAAAAACATCAATGTACAGTACATACGTTATAGCAATTTTAATGTAATCTACTTACTTGCGCAGCGGTGTTTTCCAAAAGTTGTGCCTCCCAATTTTCATCTAGGTCATCGAAACCCTCGATGTTTTCCTCATACTCCAATGATGTTTGTTCGCATTCGATGACAACAACCTTGGAGAGTTCAACTAATATCTCACCGCTGATTCTCGTTTTATCAAGTGGCTTAGTTTGGTTTACAATGTCATTTTACAACTATCAAGCACTTTTTGATAAGATCTGGACTAACATCCCTCCAGGCGGATTTTATTCACTCGTCTGCAACTGTGATTTTCTTGGCCAGTTCCGAAGCAATTGCGTTTTCAGCAATTCGAGCCAGGATCGATTGCAATACATAACGCCAGTATTCATTTTTGAACCATTTAATCACACCTTAAACTAAAGGCTGTTAATTAGCAGTAGTGTCTGGGGGTAAAAAGAGCAATTTTACATTTTTCTGATTTGCTTTACGTGCATGGCAAGTGGAGTTGTCTAACACAAGCAGAACACTTATTCTATGCTTTCTAATCTTTTCTAATTTATAAGCTACTCTTCAAATATAGGGAGAGTCATCCAGGCCTTTGAACTTGATTTCCAAATCACACCCATATTGGCAATGTTTTTTCCCTTTAAACATCTTGGTCTTTGTTATTTCCAGATCACTAACGGTTTTTCTTTTTCGTCTGCAGCACTAACACAAAATGCAAACGGTAAGCGTTGTTTTGCAATTTGGCCTCCTTGTGCTTCTTCCAATTTTTGCGTCATGGCTTTCGTCGGCATAGCACGGAAATAAGTCCTGTTTCGTAAATATTGAAAATCTCATTGTCTTTATAACCGGCCAAAAGTAATGGGAGTCTCGTAACCAAGTCCTCACACAATTGCTGGTCTACATCTGCCCCTCCACCATTAAATGCATGAAAAATGTTGTTATGTCGTATCAGTGGTGACCGGAACGTTCTTTGCACTGCGATTTTGAACCATTCCAACACAGCTTCGTTGATACCCGAAAACTTTGCGAGGCGAATCCGCTTGACTCCATGAAACTTGAAGTCCTCACATTCTTTTAAAAATTGTAAATTTGTCCTATATAATCTTCTTTATTTGAGTCTTACCGCAGTTAAATTTTTCTAATAACTTCCTTTCAGATTTTCCAGTTTCATGCAATTTTATTACTTCAACACGCTGTTAAAAAACCCGTTTGTTTGACATTGTAAGAAGCGAAAATTATCCACTTGAATTTGTGAATGAACAGTAGATTCACCACTGGCCTGAGACGACAAGAATTTCTTTCTTTCGACCCACAATGCAATGCTCGAATGCCTGCTCTCGAATGAGCAATCAGCCATCACACGTGTACACGTCAAAGTCAGACAGCTGTCTCCTCTCCACGTGTTCCCCCGTGTCAAAGCGGGTCGAATCCTTATTTTAGGGAGGAAACGAACGAAAACCGGTGGCTCGTGGAAGTTGGCTTGGTCATTCATAAGGAGTTTTTAACATTACGTCTACGGTCTAAAATTCCGTGCCTAAGAAAATCGGTAGTTAGGGGAGGTGGCCATTTTATAGGGGTGGTCGCTCGGAGAGAGGTTTCACCGTATATTTTTGGAGATCAGTATTACAAGATAATTTGCACAATAAATCTTAAAATTATGGGCTTTACATTTGAGTGTAATAATTACATAACTTTTAAGCTATAAATCTTGGATCATATTGCGTACACCAAACGCAATTTTAAATGCTTACTTATCTTTTTCCTCAGTCTTTTGATTTTTCTTTCTATTTTTATTCATAATTTACTCTCGAAATGCTCAAAGCTTCATTCGTAAGAAGTATAAATCCGTGGTTGACATTTAAATTCAATGAAACGAAGAAATTTAAACAACTTTAGGGATCTTTTTGAAGTTTCATAATGGAGAAAACATTAAAGGCAACTGCACTGTATTAAAACTTTTTTCGTAAATCTATACCATACTGTTAAAGACGAGAATGACCTTTATAAATTTGCACTTTTGTCACTCATCCGAAAGAACGCACGTAACATACTAAACGCAGGTTGGCAGAAACGTTTTTTGGTAAAGTTGGACATCACAAATTTCTTTTTTTTGCAAAAGTTCCTCCAAACTTTTATCGTAAAATATGTAAAAAGTTGGACATCACAAATTCCTTTTTCCGCGCAAGTTCTTTCACATATTTATAGTAAAAAATATATTGGAAACCTGGATAACTCTGAATTTAATATTTTTACCGAGTTACCTTATTTGTTTCGACATTGGTTGAAGCCAATTTGTCGGACATTACAAAGGAAGTGTTGGTGTTTTTTAAAGCTTCATCGTTGGTCTGTTACTGATTCGTACGGTTGGAAGATATCTACAATTCGCCGCCACAGAAGTAAGGAAACTGCATGTCTGAATTAGTGACCTCTGCTTCTCTCAGTTTCCTAATATTTTTTTATGTCATTTATTCTCAAAATTTTGTTAACAACAGAAACACAGAAATATTTTAGTTTAGTTTAAAATTGCAGGAATGCTTCAGGAAAACAAAGTGTTAATACCTTCGCTTTACTACGATAAGATGTTTTCTTTTTTTCTTTTGACTTAACGTCGAGTGTGAGCAGCTGAATAGGCTATACCCAGTCGCTTGTCCATAATTCACGGCCACTGGTTGTCTTACCGTTGTACACAAACCCGTCTCACCGTGGTTCCAATGCAGTCCCATCCCAGACGAATAGGTCACTGCTATTTAACCTGTGGTCCCCTTAATCACGGGGTGACGTGGGACCATCTCAATTAATACGCGAAAAATAGTTATTTTAGTTGTTAACATGTCTTGCTTTTATTTATTTACGCTTTCCAACCGTAGGTTGAAGAAGCGTATAGGCTCCAACTTTGTCCGTCTGTCAGTCCGCACGATAACTGGCATAAAATTGGTTCGATTACGATGAAATTTTAGTATGCGGTAGGGGACCAACTGCGGACAAACCCTATTGAAAATGGACGAAATCGGGTCAAAGGTCAGGACATAGAATTGCAATCCATTCCATCGCCCATATCCCATATTATTAAAGGTGGACGTCAAGTAATTTTGCTTCCTATACTTCCAATTGAAAAACTTTTGTACACATTTCCTTTACAATTAATGTGTTCCCAAAGATGAAAACTTGAACATCAAATAAAATAACTTCATATTATAACTTGGAAAACTTAATATTTTCTAAAACATAACCATAATTATGTTAAAAATCAATAACTTTTCCTTTGGTGGTGTTGAAACCAGGGAAAAGATGGCGCGACCTGTACTTTGATGACGTCAGTCGACAAATAAATGTTGGATTGCATAATTACCGTTATGGTTTAGAAAATATTTAACATTCCAAGTTATGAAATGAAGCCATATTAATCGATGTTCAAATTTTCATCCTTGGGAACGCATTAATTGTGAAGAAAATGTGTACAGTAGTTTTACATTGGAAATATAGGAAGCAAAATTACTTGACGTCCACCTAAAAGTAGCAATTCTTGTATGTATGTATATACATTTTATTTTGAAAACGGCTCTAAGAACTTTGATGAAAGTCGTTAACCTACCGTTTTCTGGTACTAGAAATCGATTTAGCTTGTTCTCAACTTTAGGAGAATTCGTTTAGTGGGTTAAATAACCACCCAGAATTATAACGCTTTCAGTGTCATGGCGTTGTTCCATTAATGTTACCAATGCTTAGAAATGTTACGACGTCACAATCTCACGTTTGAGAATGTTGGCGCGCGGTCACGCCATCTGTCTCAGTACGTCACGCGTTGTGTGTGGATCCTATTAAAGTTTTGAGACGTCACACTCTTGCGAGCAGATGTTCGCGATTCCCATCTGCCTCATTACGTTACGCGTTGTGTGCGTATGCCCGTCCGATTTCAATGAAATTTTAGTATCAGGTAGGGGATCACCTGGGAAGGAACCCTGTTTAAAGTGAACGAAATGGGGTCAAAGGTCAGTACATAGGAGCGGTATCCATTCCACTTCTGTTATGCGTCATAATTAACGTACAAAAAGGTTCGATTTCGATGAAATTTTAGTATGTGGTAGGGGACCACCTGGCGACAAACCCTATTGAAAATGGACGAAATGGGGTCAAAGGTCAGGACATAGAAGCATAATCACTTCCTTCGACATTATGCGTCATAACTTACATAAAAATGCTTCGATTTCGATGAAATGTTAGTATGTTGTAGGGACTTGCCTGGGGACAAATTGTGTTGAAAATGGGAGAAATGGGGTCAAAGGTTAGGACATAGAAGCGGGATCTATTCCATAGCCCTTATGAATCATAACTAACGTAAAAATGCTTCGATTGCGACAAAATTTTATCATGTTATTTCGGAGGTATACCAAACCGGTTCTGTTGAATATCATCGAAATGGGATCAAAGGTCAGGGAACAGTACCGAGATTTATTCCACAGCCATTATTATCATAACTTGAGTGAAAACTTAAGTAATGATTTCTGGTATGTTGGAAAGCGTATTATAATCAATGCATTGCATGATTTTACTAACTGGTTAACAATTTGTTTGTTTTTAAGAAACATTATTTCCGATACTAGAACAAATATATTTTTCAAACAAAAAATCTGCAGACCTAAGTTGTCAACGGCTGGATGGTTATGTGGGAACTGAGCTTTTGTGCTGAGGCTAATGAGTTAACACTGGCTGTGTGTCGAATGCGTCCTTTTTTACAAATAGCGTTATTCAGAAAGTGCCGGAAATAATTGTAGACATAGTAGCTCAAATAATCGCAGACAGACAAGCTTAAAACAATGGTAGACCGAAAAGCTTCAATAATCGTAGACTGACAAGCTCCAAATAGTGGTAGACAGATTTCCTCACTCCGCAAGAGAAGCTGAAAATAAAAGCAAGGCAAAGAGGAAGTGCGTCATAATAACCCGTCTTGAATGTTGAGAAGCCAGCGACCGAATATATTCTTTGATCAAAGTAATCAAGCCTCACATTTAACTTTCCGTGCATCCTCGAGTTTTACTTAATGTATTTTCTCACTACTTTCTCGTTGAAGTGTGAGATTAAAGCTGCAACTGTTCCTGAAATGTTTTCCATTTACTATATATACACTTAGCAATATTTTCGTGTGCCATGGATAAGTTCAGAGCAAAAACTAAACGGGATGGTGAGGACAGAATTTGTAAGGGATATATTTATGAATCACAGAAATCTTGCAGTGTGTCAGTTTTTGTGCTGACCTGCGATGCCGGTACAAAGCGGGCTGATATGTGTTCAACACAACTGTGAAAGTGGACAGTAAGGTGAATTGTCACTAATATAAAAAAAAGTTTATATTAAATATGGATTCATTTCGAATATGTGTGATCCACTTCTCCAACTACCAGTAAGTTGCAACGAAACTTTATCAAATAACAGTATGAAACTATGTCTTCTACAACGGCACCTAATTACCAATTATGACGAGTTTAAGGAAAAATCAGTTGATTATTTTGAAGGAAATTTACGAGTGCAAGCAAAACTCTACATGTAATTTACAGTTTTACTAAATCATCAAGGGTAGCTTTGGAGACCATGCGAACTGGAATTGCTTAGAGCCAATATAATAAGAAATCTTAATCAATAGCAGTGTCTCTTAGTTTACCTGGTGCTGTAATTATAACTAATAAAATGTTAAATGGGGAATCTACAAACACAGTAAAAATTATTGCAAATTCTAATATGACTATGTCGCCGAATTCATGAAATGTCACACGATGTTCTTGAACAAACTGTGGATAATATTAAATTTTGCGAAATATTTGCTATCCGATTTGATGAATCAACGTATATTTCTAATGAAGCAAAGCTGATTTTGTCCGTTCGTTTTTTTGATGTTCGGAAAGGCATCATTACTGAAGATATACTCGAATAAAAAGATCTACAACAGTATACGAAGGCAGAATATATTTTTCACTCTTGACTGTTTTATAAAACTTAAAATAAGTTTGCCGTGGGAATGGTGCACCAGTGTATCCACGGGTGGAGCCGCTTCAATGGCAGGCACAAAAGAGTGGTCTTGTTGCGCGACTTCGCGCAGTCAACCCCGACATCAATTTGCAATGCTGCATGATACATAAAAGGTTTGTCTGCATAAAACATGACTCTTGAGTTGCATGAAACATTGAAGAGTGCTGTAAAAATAGTCAATTTGATCATGTCCCGAGCGTTAAATTCCCGTTTTTTTAAGAAAACGTGTGGAGATGGGATCTGCGCATGCACAACTATTGTTACACACAGATGTGCGCTGATTATCACTAGGTCGAGTTTTAACCCTCCTGGATGAATTGAGGAAATAAGTAATGTGTTTTCACTCAGAACTGAAATATGAACTGGGCATATATTTTGAAAATGACGATTGGCTTTGCCATTTAAGTTTCTTGGTGGAGATATTCAGCAAACTAAATGAACAGCTACAAGGGTTTGATCCAAACTTCTCACAGACAAACAGCAAGATCAAGGGGTTTTATAACAAAGCTTTGTTTTGGTTAAATTGCATTAGTGATAGAAATATTGCAATTTTTCCAACACTTTATGAATTTACTAAACAAAATGGAGTCTCTGTTAGTAATACCATGATGGGAATAATTAAATGCCACTTGGTCCGGCTGAATGGAGCATTCTTGAAATATTTTTCACAGATTGAGAATGAGGACAAAACACACGACTGGGTTTGAACTCCCTTTAGTGCTATTTTGTGTACTTCATCTTAATCTTCCATCAATTTAAAACAGGACTTAATTAAAATATCTGTGATAGCACACTAAAAGCAACATTCAAAAAATTTTCAATCCCCGTATTTTGGGCAGTAGCTGGAAAAAATTCTTTGAGTAAAGTGACTTTTCTATTTCAAAGTTTCTTCCATTTCCATCGAATTACTTGTGTTAATAAGGGTTTTCTGCACTGAAATCAATCAAAACTAAGGACAGGATTGCCCTTGATCCACAGCCGGTTCTTATCGTTGCATTCACTAATATTTATCCCCGGAATTGAACATCTAGCATAAAAAAACAAGCCCAGGCTTCTCACTAAATGGATATTTCATAATATTATGAATTATACCAAAAAATACGGCAATAATCTTATTGCCATATTTTTGGTATGATTCATAATAAGCATTGCCGTTTTCCAATTCATATGCGTATATTTATAATATGGAATAATATTGCTTGGCAATGAACATATTTTTTAGTAATAAATTATTCCATTTGGCAATTCATAAATAAAAAATATTGGGGGTACAGAGTTAAGATATTGTGTATTGTGGGCTGCGCGAGCAAAAAAGGTTGAATAGCATTGATCAAATTTTGAATATTATGGAAACAAATTGTGCAAATAGATATTAAGAAAGATTCAGTTAAAGAAAAAATTAACATGTAGACGGAGCTTAAACTATATTAGTGAAAATTTGGACGTAGAACATCCATAATTGCTTACGGAAAGTTCATTCTGTTTTCCGCTTGTCCGCTTTAATGAATTTTCGTCATGCCTATATGTCTAAACCTTTATTTGTAATGAAATTTTTTTGACACTGTTTACCTATAATCCAATTCTACCAGAAGCCATATAATGCGGTACACTATTACATCTGTGCCCGATGTGAAATGAAATAAACATACATTTTCGTGTGAAATAGCGAGGCCCTTTTAGTGAACTTTTGGTCATTGTACCAGGAACTGTGAGTACAATTTATCAGAAGGTTGTTTGTCTGAAAAAAACAAAAATTTACAATTCGAAACAAGGCGTCCAGCATAAACACTGGTGTTAAAATATGAAAAAGAAATATTTTATATTAAACAATAAATCTCGGAGGCGCACATTTGTGCACAAAAATCCGATGTCACACCGCAACAGAAAATGATCACGAAGTTTATTTCCTGTAACTGTGAAAGTTAATCAACACATTCGATTTTAAATGTTAAATATTCTTCTCAACGCTCAGTCTACATCTCTTAGCTAGCAATTCTGTGAATGACAGCAGAACAGTGTGTGTCCATTACTGGAACGCCTGTAAACAACCGATTTGGTCATGTGCCTCAGGTTTTGTTTTGAGGCAACCAAAAGCGAGTACAAGTCTACTTAATTTTGTGTCGCGATAGCTACCGCTCCTGTTAAAAACTTCAGTACCACGATGGATCACCTCCAACTTCTTTACCTCCGAAATTTTATATATACCTAAATTTTCAGTTTTTTTACTAACACTATTTATTATTAAAAACTTTCACCTTACTCTTAAGTGAATCATACAACGTTGAGAACATTACTAATAAAACACATATGAACAGACCTTCAAAAATAATTATACTTCTCCTAAAATATGACGAATAAGTGAAAGCATCGGAAAATGTGTGCTTTTAGCTTCCAAAATAATTCGGCTGAAATATTGGAGAAAAAGTTATATACACAATTTTAAGAACGTAATTTGCTATGAAATTACAAAATATTTCAGCTTTGCAACGCATTTTAAAGATTGTTTAACGTAAAAGTTACGTGCAGTTACGGGAATGTAAACTCATGTTGCAGCGCACTTACCCCCAAGTACTGCCTCAACGTTGTCCGAGGATCCGGCAAGCCTCGGACAAGGTTGATGCAGTGCGTGTTGAGGCGATGAACAATTAGACATACTACGGCGGGCATTTTGTAATTTTATGGATCAACCGAAGCGAAAAAATATAGTTTTTTCTTTTTGTTTTTTTTCGTAATCCGTTTAAAATTTGAGTTGTAGGGTCCTTTCATAGGTCAATAATGGGACATTTACAATTCTTCTCCGTAGCCAAACAGATTGGCAACCAGGTATATAGATAGCTGGAAAGTTCTGCGATGGGGTCACCGCTTTCTGCAACATTAGTCGAAACTCTTTTACAAAGCCTGGATGAAGACATTTTGCACCCTGCCATTGTTAAACCTGTGCTACATATACGTTACGTCGACGATATATTGTTTTTTGGACATCATCTCACTAAAAACTTACTTGTTTTGCAGAATGCATTCTTCCAAATACAGTTAATTTACTGAATTTAATTTTTATAACTCCATAAAATTATCAATTGAGTACGAAAAAGACTGAACTGAACCATTTCTGAACTTTATATTTCAACGAGACACAACAAGTTTTATCATACTCTGTCTATACGAAGCCTACATCTAAGGCAACTTTGATACCTTATGAGTCATCTTATCCCGTAAGCCAAAAATATATTTCCCTAAACTTTCTATTACGCCGGAAGAGTTGACATTCTTCTAGATAAGAGCTTCGTGACGCGGGAATCGTAAAAAACTATATACCTAGCTACTTCATTTGGATACCTTTCACTATCTGTGAACAAGCTCTGTCGGCGAATTGTAACGACAGCCTTTTCAACTTTATCTAAGGAAAGTAAGATTATTAAGTATGTTGACTCTATACAATTTATCCCTAGTGTCACGAATGTTCTATAAATCATTTGTAAGAAATAGGACACAAGTTTAAGTGTCAAGGCCGATAATATTTTATATTCCATCAAGAATGATAGAGACTTAAGACCGACTGAAAAACGACACAGAGTGTATGCTATTGCCTTGAAAGCTGCGGAAATTGATGAAAACGACAGATCTACGTATGTGGGTTCCACCTCTCGTACACTTAAATGTCGTATACCGGAGCATAAATATAACATCAATACAGGCTCAACAATAACTGCTCTTTCAAGAACATGCGTGCGAGATTCTGATCAACCACTTTGGACTAAGGCGACGATATTTAGCACACAAAAATAACGATTCTCCCTGCTTTTAAATGAAAGTTTGTTAATAGACAAAATGAACCAGAGCTGTTGTAACGAGGATGATCCATTTGTTATTCCTCTGCCGAGCAGACTTTTAATCGATAAGGATAGAGAAAATGTGATTTAACTCATTCCATTGTCTCATTGACGATTTTGTGACTTTCATTGGACACGCGTTTTAAGATATAGTTGCGTCATTTTATCACATCTGACGTACACATGTATATTATTTATGTTCTTGTCTGGTTTATGTGCATTGTTCTTACATCTGAAAATGAGTTAGAAGCTACCTCGAAAGGACTTATGTATTTTAACCAAGGTGTTTTTAACATTAAAACAATTTTAATTGCGTATAAGACGGAATTATTTTTAATATTAGATATTTGAGCATGATTGTATCTTTAACATTGCGAGTGTCAGTTCGATCGCACAACTTTGTCTTTTTTTCAAATCAGTCTTCCGCATAAAAACAGCATATTGTTAATTAAACTGTTTTAAAAGTTTACTGGATTTAATGTTTATAACTCCAAGTCAATTAAACTCTACTTTTTTAAATCAAGTTGAAAAAACATCTTGAAAAGTTTTTGCAGCCGAAGAACAATAGCCAAATGATTTTCTGCCTTTAAAAATATTTAAAAAGTTTAATGTGTTTCAGTTATGCTCATCCCCTGCTGCAAATCATTTACATACGTTGGCATAAAGAATGGAAGAGCTTTTGGTAACGAACTGAAAAAGGAATTAAAAAATCGGAAACTGACATGTCAACATCTGAAAATGTGTTTGTGGTATTAATAATTATTCTGCGGCGTAAAATACATATAATAACTGCTACGAAATGAAACTGATTTATGTCACGGAGTGAGATATTCAAAGGTGTTAATTGCTGTTCCGAACACCGGATATTTCAACAGTATTTCGCTCCTCTTGATTCATTCTCCGAACCAGGGATTAAATAATCACTTAATACAGTAATTTCTAAAATAAGGTTGGGCTCGCTACGATGTCCGCCTCTCATTGGCTGCTGAAATGACGTCTGCGTGGACGCTCGGAGCTCGGCAGCCAACATGGCAGCTTTGAGCGTCTTGTGGCGTTGGGTTAAGGCATACGAAACGATCGTAATAATCACACTTATTATGATAATAACGAAATAAAAGTGCAAAAAAACTGCTCCTACATAAATCAAAATCATGAAATCAAACCATTTACCTTCCGTGAAGCGCAACATTTCCCAATTTATTTGCATATATGTGAACTCATATTTTAATACTTACCGCCAAGCCACTATACAAAATAAACAACTACAAGAATTAAGGTTAAACACTGATACTTAAATTATTTCTGAAATTTACTTCATCAAAAAATGCCAACAAAGGTGGCGATACGCATCGCTGCCAAATCAATCAGTTCCGTACTGTGAACAACACGAAAAATATTCTGTCTCTCTATATATTCACTCTTGAAACATTTTTCAACATTCCTTCAGGATGTGAATGTATATAACACATAAGCAAGCTAAAAGAAACAAAACAAAACAAAACAAAACAAATATATGCGCAAAAAAAACCAAGAGTTAAGTGTTATACGTCCCCCTTTTTTTTTTTTTTTTTTTTTTTCAAAATTGCTTTTTCCTGTGGAGTTAAATAAGCTTATTATTTTGCTCTAAGTTTAAGAATGTGGTTTTCACTTTAAACCTTTTTTACCAGCATTTGTGTTAGGTGGTTGTTTTAGTAGTTTACAAGGTTTAGTAGAATTTAATGTTCAAAGATTTTATTAACTTACGAAATTTATATTTGGTGCACTTAAGCAGATGTAATATAGGGATGTAAGGTAAGGTGATGCGTAACATCACAGCCTCTCCTTGACAAATGTCAACCCCGCCTTCTCGTGGTGCATCCTGTTATCACTAAAGGGGCTCTGACGACCGCCAATAGCGGTATAACTATACCATCGGGATTAGAGGAAATTCTATCCCACACTCACCAACCCGCTTGGCCAGCGTGGTGAGTTATGGCCAAACCCCTCCAAAATGACTCCACAACTTAAATCTTGGCCCTCAGTCTCCGGCAGCTGGAATGTACCTGGCCAAGGCAGCGGCCAGTGCGACATGAAGGCAGAGGGTGCTAAGAATCCCCGGAGGACCGGACTAGGCTGCCATCTGATGCTGACCTTGGCAACGTACAATGGACGCTCCCTATCTTCTGATTCAAGGCTTCTTGAATTGGAAGAGGAACTACAAAGGATCAAGTGGGACATCGTGGGGCTAAGTGAGGTAAGGAGAAAAGGAGAAGATCTCATCGAACTGAAAAGTGGACATCTCTTCTACTATCGTGGGACAGATACTGGCAGAACTAGTGGTGTTGGATTTATAATAAACAAGAAACTGAAGGATAAAGTTGTAGAAGTTGAAAGTTCCTCTGACAGAGCTGCACGACTTGTTATCCAACTCTCGAAAAGATACCAGGCTCAGATTATTCAAACTTATGCACCCACCACAAGTCATCCTGAAGAAGAAATTGAAGAATTTTATGAGGAAATTTGTCATCTGAATAATAAAGGTAAGCAGCACTTGAAAATAATTATGGGAGATTTCAATGCAAAAATAGGGTAACGGCAACAGAATGAAACTTCAGTAGGTAAATTCGGTCACGGCAACAGAAACCAGCGAGGAAATACTCTCGTTGAGTTCGCAGAGGCAGAAGGGTTTTTCATCTTGAACTCCTTCTTCAAGAAAAAGCCACACAGGAAATGGACATGGAGACATCCAAATGGGATGACAAGTGAAATTGATTTTATTATGTGTAACAAAAAATTCGTCATAGAAGACTGCAGTGTGCTAAACAAGTTCAACACAGGTAGTGACCATAGATTGGTGAGATGTAAGATGCACCTCAACACTAAACTTGAACGTGGCAAGCTCATAAGACAAACAAAATCTATTGACATAACCAACCTTAAAAAACACCATAATACCTTCAAGTTGGAACTGAAGAACAGGTTCTCTGCTTTAGAAGGCCTAACATCGGAAGAAGTGGACATCTCTGAAGTTAACAGAAAAGTAAATAAAGCTCTTATGGAAACAGCAACAAAATTAGCTGGGTCTAAGAATAAGTTGCATGTAAATAAATTATCAGGAAAAACGAAAATGTTGATGCAAAAAAGAAGAGAGATGAGGACAACTGAAGAAGATGCAACTTCCAAAGTGGAATATATAGAGCTATGCAAGACAGTACGAAAAAGTATCACTGAAGACGTAAGAAAATTCAACTGTGAACTAGTGAGGAAAGCAATTGAAAACAACCAAAGCCTAAAATTAGCAAAGGGACATCTCAGTAATGGAAGAAAACAGATTATGGCACTGAGAAAAGAAGATGGTTCTGTAACAAGAAATAGAGGCGAAATTTTGACAAGAGTGAAAGATTTCTACTCCAAATTATATGAAAGGGATGATACATGCACTCCAGACATCATGAAAGATACCAGTACCAGAGTTCCTCCAGTCCTTCCAGGAAGAAGTTGCACATGCAATCAAGAACATGAAGCGGGGAAAAGCTCAAGGAGAAGATGGAATTACTGTAGACATCATACAAGAAGCAAGTGGAGAAATCGAAACAGTACTCGCCCATATTTTCACTCGATGCCTTAATGAAGGAAGGATTCCTGACGATTGGAACACCGCTGCAATGATCCTGCTACATAAGAAAAGTGACATTGAGGATCTCGGAAACTACAGACCTATCAGCCTCCTATCAGTAGTTTATAAAATCTTCACTAAAGTTCTTTCACACCGCTTGAAGGTAACACTGGACATGGCTCAACCGAGAGAACAAGCTGGATTCAGGAGTGGCTACAGCACAATAGATCATATCTATGTGCTGAGAAAACTAATTGAAAGAGCGAGGGAATATGAACTTCCATTGTGCATGGCTTTTATCGATTATGAAAAAGCCTTTGATTCGGTGAAACCATCAGCAGTTACAATGGCTCTGAAAACCTGCGGTATTGAAGACGCATACATTAATATTATTAATAACATCTATGAAAATGCAAGTGCAAAGATTAGGCTGTTTGAAAATACAACACACATAAAAATTGGAAAGGGAGTGAGACAAGGTGACACCATATCTCCGAAGCTCTTTAATGTTACATTGGAGGGTGTTTTTCAGTCACTGAGCTGGGAAAACAAGGGGATAAAGATTAATGGAGATTATCTAACCCACCTTCGTTTTGCTGATGACGTAGTCATTTTTGCAACTAGCCCATCAGAGCTGCAGAGTATGATCCAGGAACTTGCTGACAAGAGTAAAGAAGTGGGATTAAAAATGAACTTTCAGAAGACAAAAGTGATGTTCAATGCTTTTACAAGAAATGAAGATTTATCGATTGATGGAGAAAAGCTGGAGATAACAGACACGTACGTTTATCTTGGACAGCAGATATCAAGTGAGGGTCACATTGATGAAGAAATTAATCGGCGTACAAAACTTGCCTGGAGAGCTTTTGGAAGAAACAGCATAATTTTCAAGAGCAATATGCCATTATGTCTTAAAAGAAAAGTGTTTGATCAATGCATCCTTCCAGTGCTTACGTATGGTGCAGAGACGTGGACCTTAACTAAAAGAGACATACAAAGGCTGCAGACAACTCAAAGGGGCATGGAGAGGTGCATAGTTGGTGTAACCAGGAGAGATAAGAAGAGGAACTCGTGGATCCGAAAAATGACAAGAGTGGAAGACATCATGATCAGAGTTAAATCCCTGAAATGGCAATGGGCTGGACATACTGCCAGAAGGACAGATCATCGATGGACAGCCGAAATTTTAGATTGGATTCCAAGGGACAGGAAAAGACCCAGAAGAAGACCACATGGGAGATTGGTGGATGAAATTCGAAAGTATGCAGGGGTGACATGGAGGAGACTGGCACAAGACACACCGTTGTGGAGGAAACTTGGAGAGACCTTCGTCCAGCAGTATATTGATAATGGTTGACAATGATGATGATGATGATGATGAATATAGCAGAAACCCATTTTCAGGTCTTTGTGGAAATGAGAGAGAGGGATCATTTCTGTTTGACCCTGAAAAAGGAATAAATGATTATTCTCAACATGTTCTACGTTACATGTCTCCTTTTATCATCTCACTTTTAGAGTTTATAGTGTTTTAGTTTTAGCCCTCATCAAGGGGAGAATATAGCTCTGTGATTGGGTTTTGATATTCTTCTTTTTTAGGTTTTTCTTTTAAAATTGTTTGCACACACCCACACACATCATTTAAGAAGGTTGACATTTTTTCTGGAAGTGAAGATATAGAAGCTATATCGAATATAAACTGAAAAAATGACATCTTGAAAAACACACACACACACACACACACACACACACACACACCATATATACATACATATACACACACGCCATATATACATACATAAACACACACGCCATATATACATACATATACACGCACACCATGAAGGAATGGTGAACATTTTTCATCTTTAAAAAGTCTGTCTATCCTATATATGTGTGTGGTACATGTTCTTTTATGTTAATGACTAGCAAATAACTTGGTATACACATTACCACTGATGCTGTGCTAATTAAATTCTACTTTTCCTTTACCAGATTGGATCCTTAACACAATGTGCCCATGACAGATGTATTGAAATAAAACTTTTCTTTTTCAGATGAGTATATATAATAGCTATCAGAAAAATTGCAAATACTTGCATACATGCATACAAACAATGAAAAATTGAAATAAAGAAAAACACTTAGCTTTCTGATGGCAGAATTCCTTGGCATTATTCATGCAGGTTGCTTACATTTTTTCCTTGGCATGGTTGGTTGGTTGGTTGGTTAGATTTTATTGGCGCAAGGGCCATGGTTGGCCAAAGAGCGCCAGACACAAGACAAACAGACAGAAATAAAAAAAAACGTGGCAAAAATCGCAAAATCTGGCCGACCAAGTAAAACCGAAACATGAGTACGAAGGGAGGGCCAAAAAAGACAATGAAACAAACAGTATGAAAAACATAGTACAATGGTGAGAAACAAGCCGATTAAGTAAAACTGAGGAATGAGAATGATAAAACACAGTACGAATTCGAACACAACTACACATAGGATGAGTCAAAAGGAGGGGGCTGAGCTGTCACTCTCCTCCCCCCCACACTCCTCTGCAACGCTGGCCGAGGGCGGGGGCGAAATGTCACTCTCCTTCCCCCCATGTTCCTCTGCAATGGTGGGTGAGGTTGGGGACGAACTGTCACTCTCCTCCCCCATGGTCCTCTATAATGTTGGTCGAGGGTGGGGACCGCGCTGAGTCCGAGACAGTTGCAAAGTCGGCCATGTAGGCCGCGACATGTGGATGGACACTGCACACCTTAGAGGATTGAGGGCCGGGTCTCCAGCACGTGCAGGCCTTCTGCTGGGAACTGGAAGAGTCGGTCGTCTTCAAAAGAGAAGGCGCAGACTCAGCTGGTCGAATAAGCTGGAGCTCGGTGAAATCCACCTTTGTCGCTTGTTCAACTGTAGATCGTTTGGCAAGTGCGGCGAGAGCTACAGGGCGCGGAACAAAGGGCTGCACGGGTGGTGGCTGAGACTGAACAACTGCGGCAAAAGTACGCTGACGGTTGTTGGGAATACCCAACTTGGCCTTGGCAGCAGGGTACGAGAGGCCCTCCAGGGTCTTGAGGCGCTGGATCGCCTTCTCGTCGTTCCACTTCGAACAGGACCGGGCATAAGCAGCGTGGGAGTCACCACAGTTTACACAGCAGGGCTCTGAAGTGCATCCAGTACCTTCGTGGTCTCGGGATCCACAATTGGCGCACCGCGCAGCACTGTTACAGGACCGCTGGGAATGTCCATACCTCTGGCACTTGAAGCAGCGTAGAGGATTTGGAATATAAGGACGAACTGCGCATAGCAAGTAACCAGCCTTTATGTCAGTAGGTACCTTCGGGCTGTTAAAAGTCAAAACAACATTTCGTGATTTGATCAGCGCGCCATCGCGCCTGAAAGTCATGCGTCTGGCAGCTATGACACCCTGATCAGCAAGTTCACACACAAGTTCATCTTCATCGCAGACCAACAAGTCGGGCTCAGAAATGACTCCCTTGGAGGTGTTGAGATACGGATGTGCCGTCACTTGAACTGGAATATCCTGAAGTCTGGTCAACTGCAGAAGAGATCTGCTCTGAGAGAGAGTGCAAGTTTCCACAAGCAGGTCTCCAGAGCGTAGCTTCTTCACTGACTTCAAAGAGCCAGTAACACCCGCAAGTGCCTTCGAGATGAAAAAAGGAGACTTTGAGGAAAGTTTCAACATCTGGTCAGTTGAAGAAATGACGAGAAAAGTAGCTTGAGGTATCGAATCTGCAAGTGAAATGCGACGTTTCCGAGCTGACGGCTCAACACCTGGATCTAAAGATACGTCGGGGTGATGTCGTTCTTCAACGAAAGTCCTCTTCAGTGTGGTATGTTTGGGAGGTGGTTGAGGCAAATTTGGCGCCTGATCAATCACCATATCCTGTTGCTTTTTAAATTTTGAGGAGGGTTTATGTTTCCCCATGGGAGTAAGAAAAAAAATTCATCAGCAACGTACTCCGCCCACAATCGAGCCCAACAGGGAAGAACTGGAGGTCCGCAAGCCAAACACATGACGCAAGACACAGTTCTAGAGCTTAGTTGCAAATATAGTCCAATGGTTGTGTTCACATGCACTCGGCGGACACTTCGGTCTCCTGGTACCGTCATGCCAACGCCTTTGGCATGATCCCACAGCCCCGGGCTCACCCTGCCGTGCCATACGACACAAAAGCCGCTAAAGCCCTGTACACAACTTGGTACAAGACTTCTGACTAGAGGTGGGTTAGTCTCTAGCCTCCCGTTTACAGCGAAGCCGGGGTCAAAGAGGAGTGTTGGAACACAGGAGGCACTTAACCTGTCTCCTGCGACCTCAGCCGCCAGACATCCCATTTCCGCCTCACGAGTCTCCGCATCGCGGCAAACATGCAGGTAGGTCTAGCACCCAAACCAGCTAAAAAGGAAAAAAAAAAAGAAATCCAAAGAAGACAAATCCTGGCAGGGAACCTAAACGGAATCTCAGCAACCTACGAACTGAGCGGTTAATATAAATCAGTTAGTGGAGGAGGGTAACAAAACCACAAGACCGGGGTGTTAGTACATAACGTGGTAGCGATTAGGTAGAGAATACAACACAGGCAACTAGCCAGTGGAGAAAATAAATAAAAACGAAAAAGCGAGACACAAGACCAGCTCGGGAACGTGGGGACGCGACTCCCCAACAGCTGGATGAACAGCCGTCCCTGCAAACACCAACAGCACCAAAATAAGAAAAAAACAAGCGGTGGCATGACATCAGATGTTGACCAGTCACAAGGTCAGCTCGGGCCGTGGGGGCGCCGCTCCCCAAATAACTGGAAAACCAGTTATCCCCGTGCGGGGTTTTCCATGGCATGAAAAATCTGGTTTGGCCATGTGTATCCAGGAAATTTTTACTTTGATGAAACGTGGCACTTACGTGCTTTTCTGCGTTGTGCTTCTTCTGCCTTCCTAACTTTTTGCTTTTGCATTTAAATGTCTTTGCCGTATAAAGTTTCGGGTTCTAACATACAACTTTATCAGCTCTGTGGGAACATCTGGAAACTTCTGACCAATTTTCACTCATAGTTTGTGTACAATCTTGTGTTTCTGAGATGAAGAGTCGTGTCCATGCACTTCTGCAAACATCAACTCAAACTGGCTAACTTTCTTCAACCATGGATCTGATGGAACAAGCAGGCCATCTCGTGAAAGGGTCTCAATCCAGCCAACAGGTACTGATTCTGTTGTTGATGGTGGATTAAGTAGCTATCCAGTTGCCGTACCAAGCGAACGGTCATGTTTTCTTCCTCGGTAAGCTATGTAACCTGCAAGGTAACGAAAGCCTTCTACAGAGCAATCAGAGCCAATAGTAACAGGTGGTACCTAAATAACTGTAGAGTCATGTAGTGTAATATCCCGAATCTCAGTTTCACCTTCAATCATTGCCAGGGGTTCGGACATATCAGGTAAAACGGCACTGAACAACTGAGTTGTCAAGAAGTAATCATCATCACCACCACGTAGCGCAACAGGAGCAGCACTTGAAAATGGAATGTCACTTACAATGGCACCTAGAAGCAAGAGACGCAAACGGGATTTCACTTCTGTAGGCAATGGATGATCATAGAAGAGGCTAAGCCCGCGTATTTGTGAAAAACATTTTTCAAGGCAGTCTTGATTGAGTCGAGCAGTTAGGATGTATTTTATGTTCAGAGGCTTCAGATCAGTGAAGAGTCCCAGTAATGAGCAAATGGTTGTGATGAATCCTTTCTGAAAGGGTAACAGATATGTTGCATTACCTACCTTCATTCCTCGGATGCATGCATGCAGCTGTCGTGGAATCCTCTCTTGGATTTCACGATTAGTTCCAAATCCTAATACCAGAGACTTCTCATCTGTTGGCTTTCTTACATTTAGCACATCAAACGAGTCGTTCAGAAGCTGAAAAAAATTTCGCGACGTGTTCTTTATGTGGTATAAGAAAGCGTATTCCTTGTGCAGTGTGGTTTGAAAAGTGCTGAGTTGCTAAATATACACGTTGGCTGTCACGGCCCTTCACACTAATGTGATGAAGTGACAACTTGGGGCATATCTGCATCTCACTGTAATCCAGAGTAAGGAGCTGTTCAATAGTAGCTTTTGTAATTTTCTTATTACCTGAAAGTGTTAGTCCATCATCGAGAAAATGATTTCGTAGCAGTTTGTAAAGGTGTGGAACATCTGCAAACACCCAAACTCGTTTACTTAGTATTTGAGTATTGGGGAAGCACGTGCTTGTGTGTGTTACTTGTAATTCCTTCCATACAGCATGATTTTTGCCACCCAGATCAGCTACAGCAGCAACAACATTGTACTGAATATCTTCCAGAGATGCTATTATTTTGTTCAACAATGAGGCTGTCATCTGTATGTCAAAATCAAAATATATTACCTGCTTCCAGCTTGCAAACAGTCCCCGTACCATGACTACTTGCACATTACTGTGTGGACCAACAATCCTATCTTCTTCTTGGTCATAGGAAATTCTGCTATCTGCTAGTATGTCCATTTCATCAAAAGAAATTACACATGTACACTGTAAAGTACTAAGTCTTTGTGCCTGTGCCTTCATTAGCTGAAGGACATCACGTAGAATGCCAGGGCGACAATGGAATGAGCGAGCAGTCCACCGCCTAAGTGTTAAAATTCCTGGCAATGGAAACCCCATTTTATCTCTCAAGAAAACATAGCACTTTCTTGACATTGCACGCAAAGTAATGGCTTTACAGATGTCTTCCATTTTACACATTTCTTACCTTTTATTAAATAACGGATCTGATTAGCAGTGAAGAGGTTTGCTAAAACTTTCCTTACTTCAGTTTCTAACTCCGTGTCACATTTTTTCAAGTATTTCTGAGAACGTCGTCGAGTTGTTACAAGCTGACTGTAAAGGTCAGCTTGTAACAACTCGACTTAAAGTGTTTAGCCTTTGGTTTTCTTCCTCTAATTTATTTATTCTTTTCTCCATTGTTTTTATATCACTCAGCATGCCCTGTGTTTCTTGATCAGTTCCCATCGGTTTCTCTACATTCCTCTTCTTTGGTGATAGATTATCAAGGGTTTCCAATGCACGTTTCCGAACTCCACGGTCATGACATCTAAGTGCAGTAGGCGTTGCAGTCTCAGGTCCTGAAATGTCAGCACTGGCTCTCGAACTTATCTTATTAATACCAGTATTATTGCTTGTGGGAAAGTTTAGTGTAGGTACTGCATCAGGCTTCAACACTTTCCTGTTAGTTAACCCAAGTAACTCTGCCTTTAAGTCACGCTTTTAGTCATCTTGTGTGAAATGTTGAGAACACACTCTTGCATTGGACACTTTGAAGGAATCCTGACGCTTACATTTCTGAATCTACAATTTTTGTAGTAATAAATCCTTCGGAAATACATGGTACATAATGGCAGTGTTCTTGGTTTTCCTATTGTACGTAGTACAACAAGCCACTGCACAACCCGGCATTATTGCGTTTCTTACGAAACACAGAAGCAATGAATTTCAGTGATAAATACATGTAAATATCAAAATAAACAAAACATGAGCATAAAACTATATGATACAAACTTCAAACGGTTGAAAATCAACTGCGTTTATAGAGAAAACTCCAGCACACCAATTGTAAACAAACAGGGATGCCAGAAGTCGAAAGACTGAGCGTCCACACCTACGTCATGCGTGGTTTCAAAATAACCGCGTCTGATACTGCGCAGCACAAGTGGGACCCTCCTGTCCAAAGTTAATGGTTTAATATGAAACAGGATATAAACTTAATTGTTTTAACAATTTACTGAATGAATTTCTTATTCGAAATGATCGTCCTTATAAACGACTTCAATCTCTTACAAGCTCAATGAAATATATAACTTAGGTTCTCCTTCCAGGCAAATACCGACGAAAATGATCTGTGTGCCATTAAAGTTATT